>MNCI01001041.1:75236-90531 GCA_015680685.1 Gnetum montanum
CATTAATGCATTCGGCCAATCCATCCACTTGAAGTAACAAGAATACATCCCTCAAAGAGCCACCACCATTCCAACGAAATGAAGGAGGAGAGAATGAGAAGCGAGGAGGGCCTTAGTTAGAGGGAACATGTTTATTTTAGTTCCATAACTAGTGCTTGTAGCCCACATGATTATTTCGTCTAAGGGGTGTGCTTTGAATTCTCACTTTTTTTTGTGTGTTTATGCGTGAGAACCACACCATGCAAAGACTTATTATTTTTATTTACTCAACTTCCCGATAATTGGGTAACATCAAAACAGTAAGAAAACTCTAGAAGAAAACATCCAAGCACCCAAGAGAATGGCCAACACAAATGCATCAAGTTCCCTTGAAATCACACCCTTTTCAAGCCTTGAGTCCTTCCTTAGTTTGAGAAATGCCCAGTCACCAATTCGTTATAGTTCTTATTATTGAGAAAGGGACTACACAGTTTCAAGCTAAGAGAGACCATAGAAACTTGTGGATGTATGGATGAAGTGGACTCATTGCCTGCCAGATCAAAAGAAACATACCTTAGTATCAACATTGTAACTTAAAGGTAAAAACCCAACATTAGAAATCAATAGGAAAATAGTTCATACCATCTTTGGAACACTTATTAGATGACAAACTTAAAAAAATGGATAAAACACACACACACACACTTACACATAAAGAAATAAAAAAGAATAAACGATGTTGTAAAAAAATAAGAAAAGTTAAAGAAATTTGTAAAACAAAAACTAAAAAGAACTGAGGGCCCCGAATGATTAGCATAGGTGGCCATCTCCCCCATGACTAAATTGAAAGGGATAGATCCAAAATAATGAGCATCTATTTGAATTTTTTAGAAGTGTCCAACTTCTCCCAATTAATGTTCTTAGATTAAGGGGTGGAAGTCGGCAATGCTCATATTCCAATGTATCTATGCCTTCATTATGGACATGATTTGTTCCCCCAGTTCGTTCCATGCATGTTGGTGGGCTGATTTCTTGACCAGTTGTCAACCACTGGGTGTTCTCTTGTTGTGTGGTTGCTACATATAGGCACCGTTGTATCTGTGTTTCTTGGGCACACTAGTTGCATGTAGGAGATGTAGAGCATTCCCCCATGTCATCACCCTCTAAGTCACTATATGTGATGCATGGAACTTTCTTCTTAATATTTTCATAAATATTTTCCTTAGATATTTCCAAGGAAAGATCGTGGATCCCTAGGCACACATTGATGGTGTTGAGCCATGCCCTCCCCATTATAATTGGGAAGTCCCCTTTGTTACTGTTAACTTCTATCACCAGGAAATTAGTTGGGTATGACCAATCACACACAGTGGTAACGATGTCCTCCACCAATCCCAAGGGAATGGTGATGGACTGGTTAGCCAGCTCTAGTTGAATATTACTCTTCTTGAGTGGAGGTAGGTTCTGGGCTTTATACATTTCTAATGAGATTAAGTTGACTCTGGAACCTGAGTCAAGAAGAGCCTTACAAGGTTCATTCCCTACGACTTTGAGGTAGATTAAGGGACTTTTAGGTTCAAAGAGTTTCTTGGGAAGGTGGCCTACCTTGATCCAGTCAGTAACAGTATGTGTTAACATAACCATATGCGTTAAGCCCTGTTGTTGGTCTGAAGGGAGCTCCGAAGCCTTGTGTGTTGGAGGAGCATGCACAGAATCAACCACTTTTGGTTGTGAGAGCTTGTTTGGGCTTTTGGTTCTGAAGAAAGGTCTTCTCTTTGTGCAGTTTTTAGAACCAGTAGCAGGTTGAAAATTTACAACTCTCATAGCATTACGTTGTTGCAGTTGAGTGGGGAGTTCCCCTTGCATTGTTGGAGTGGGTGGTAGTGGAACTATTGATGTATGAGTGGCAGCTGGATTCGGAGGATGGTACGTGTGTGGTATGTCTTCCATAGGAGAAGGAGTCCTAAAATACTCTTGAACTTGGTAGTGACATTGTGAGGTTGCGTGACCCATAGAGTCACTTGGAGAAACCAACTGCTGCACATAGTAGCCATACAGGTCTGGTTGCCGGTAAGGGTATTGTTGTCTAGGCAGTGGCATCCCCCATGATTGTGGGTGTTGCCACTGTTGATGTTGCCCGATAGGTTGTGGCAGAGTTCCACTTGGATAATATGTTAATAGTTGGTGGAACTTCCTTGGGTTACCCTGGGGATAAGGTAACCTTCGAGGTGCTTGCTGTTTGTTAAGTCTTGGGTTGAGTGCATACACCCCAGACTCTTGTAAATGTGAGATTATTGGGCAACATCCCTTAGGATGGTCATATTGGCAGATCTCACATCCATCATCATTATTTGTATCTGAATCCACAACCTCATCAATGATAGTCATTTTCCCTTACCCTTGTCACGTGCATGGCTTGAATCTCTCCGCTTTTTCTTACCATGGTCACTACTTCGTTCCTCCTTAGAATCCTCTATGATTTTTAGGATAGTTTCAATTTTATTATCTAAGGAGCTCCATATTTCATCTACCTTAGCCGATACTTCTGTTGTTAGCTTTTGAAGCGGCAAGGTTTTTCTACTCACCAACTCTTCGAGTGGTGACTCATCCTCTTCATCGCAGAATCTTACTCCCTTCTTTCGGAGGGAAGGATCGAGGTTATATTCTTCCACGCTTTCTCTTTTCTGTAGCCCCCCTTCTTCTTTAGCTACTTGCTCCAACAATCTATGAACTTCATGGGATCTAAGTTTAGATAATCTCCCTTGGGCGTATGTCCCAAGGGTTCTCCTGGTTTCATATCTTAGCCCATCTATGAGGTGGCAGAGTTGATCCCTTTGAGCCTAACCATGGCTTGGGCAATGATGTAACAATGCGTAATATTGGCCCATGGAAGCATCCAAGGGGTTGTAAGTACCCTACTTCCATCCTTGGATTTTCTTATGAAAGTTGGACACTCTAGAGTACATTTGGTATTTATCGTTAAACAATTCTAACATCGTACTCCACCTTCTAATGGTTTTTGGTTCTAAGGACCGGTACCAACTCTTTGCTTCTTTCATGAGTGTCCTAGAAAACAACTTTAACTTTTGCCACTCGTTTTCAATATTCTACAAGGCATAGGCATCATGAAATTCCTGTAAGTGATTCTACAGATCAGCATTTTATCCCCCTTTGAACCGTGGGATATTATTCATGTCTAGTCTTTTGATTCAGCTATCTTTTTGGTGCCTTGTAGGTATTCTAATTGCCTTCATAATGTCTAATATACTTCAGGTGGCTAGTAGGGGTTCGTCATGGTCATCTCTCTCATGACGTCTATGATGCCTACGTGGTTCCCTACTTTCCCTTCTTTCATGCCTTGATTCTCTCGAATGCCCTCGTCCTCTCTCTCGACTCTCTTGTTGAGGTCTCTCATTTTGCTTACCCTTATCCTCCTCGTTATGCTCTTTGTGACTGCACTTGATGTGGAAGGAGAGGGTGAACAATGTGATGAAGGGGAAGAAGAAAGGGAACCATCACCATGACGATGGATGGGCACTCGGATCGTCATCACGATCGGGGCCGCAGCCACCCAAGAGAAGGTAAGAAACATCGTCATGGCGATGGTTCTCCTTCTTCTTCCCCTTCATCACATCATTCACCCTCTCCTTCCACATCAAGGCGCAGTCATAAAGAGTATAATGGTGAGGATAAAGATAAGCAAGATGAGAGACCTCGACGAGAGAGTCGAGAGAAAGGACGAGGGCACTCTAGAGAGTCTTGGCATGAAAGAAGGGAAAGCAGGGAACAACATAGGCATCATAGAAGTCATGAGAGAGATGATCATGATGAACCCCTACTTGTGACCTGAAGTATGCTAGATATTACGGAGGTAGTTTAGATACCCACAAGGCATCAAAAAGATAGTCGGATCAAGAGACTAGATATGAACAATATCCCACGCTTCGAAAGGGGTACAACGTTGATCCGCAAAATCATTTATAGGCATTCCGCGATGCTTGCACCTTGCAAAATATTGAAAATGACTGGCAAAAATTAAAGTTATTTCCTAGAACACTCGTAAAGGAAGCAGAGAGTTGGTATCGATCCTTAGAACTGGAAACCATTAGAAGATGGAGTACGATGTTAGAGTTGTTCAACGATAAATACCAAATGTACTCTAGAGTGTCCAATTTGCGTAACAGATCCAAGGATGGAAGTAAGGTACTCATGAACCCTTGGATGCTGCCATGGGATGATATTATGCATTGCTACATTGCTGCCTGGGCCATGGTTACGCACAACAGGATCAACTCCACTACCTGGTAGATGGGCTAAGGTACGAAACTAGTTGGGACTTATGCCCAAGGGAGATTATCTAAGCTTAGATCCCATGAAGTTCATTGATTTTTGGATCAAGTAGCTAAAGAAGAAAGGGAGCTATAGAAAAGAGAAAGCACGGAAGAATATAATCACAATCCTTTCCTCTGGAAGAGGGGAGTGAGATTCTGCGATGAAGAGGATGAGTCACCACTCGAGGAGTTGGTGAATAGAAAAACCTTGCTACTTCAAAAGCTAATAATAGAAGTATCAGCTAAGGTAGATGAAATATGGAGCTCCTTAGATAGTAAAATTGAAATTATCCTAAAGATTGTAGAGGAATCTAAGGAGGAACGAAGTAGTAACAAGGACAAGAGAAAGCGGAGAGATTCAGGCCATGCACGTGACAAGGGTAAGGGAAAAATGACTATGGCCAATGAGGTTGTGGATTCAGACATAGACCATGATAGTGGATGTGAGATTTGCCAATATGACCATCCTAAGGGATGTTGCCCAATCATCTCACATCTACAAGAGCCTGAGGTGTATGCACTCAATCCAAGACTTAACAGATGGTAGGCACCCCGAAGGTTACCTTATCCCCAAGGTAATCCAAGGTAGTTCCACCAACTATTAACATATTATCCAAGTGGAACTCTTCCACAACCTATTGGGAAACATCAATAGTGATAATACCCCAGTCATGGGGGATGCCATCGCCAAGGCAACAATACCCTTACCGAAAACCCGATCCGTATGGCTACTACGTGCAATAGCCGGTTTCTCCAAGTGACTCCATGGGTCACACAACTCCACAACATCACTACCCAGTTTGGGAATATTATCAGACTCCCTCTCCCAGAAGGGACACTCCACATGTATACCATCCTCCAAATCCTTTCGCACCTCTCATGTCGGTAGCTCCACCACCAACTGTTCCAACAATGCCAAGGGTATTTCCCACTCAACCGCAACAACCCAATGTCACGAGGAATTCCAATCCTCAATTCTCAGTTGGTCTTGACAATCTTATGCTGAAAAGACCTTTCTTCAGAACCAACAATCCAACTAAGCCCTCACCCTCACAAGCGGTTGAACATCTAAACACCGTTGTACCAAATAAGGTTTCAGGACCCCCTTCAAACCAAAAATTGCACCCAATGCACATGGTTATGTTAACACATACCGTTACCAACTGGATTAAGGTAGGCCATCTTCCCAAGAAATTATCTAATCCTAGGAGCCCCCTAATTTATCTTCAGGTCACTGGGAATGAACCTCATAAGGCTCTTCTTGACTCAGGCACCGGAGTCAACTTAATCTTACAAGAATTGTATAAAACCTGGAACCTACCTCCACTCAAGAAGAGTAATATTCTCTTAGAGCTGGCTGACCAGTCCATCATTGTTCCTTTGGGAAAGGTTGAGGACATTGTTACCACTGTGGATGGTTGGTCATACCTAGCTGATTTCTTGGTGATCCAAATAAACAATGACAAAGGGGATTTCCCAATTATAATGGGAAGGGCATGGCTAAGTACAATAGACGCATGCCTAGGAATCCGTGATCTTTCCTTGGAGATATCTAAGGTAAATATTTATGAAAAGATCAAGAAGAAGAAAGTTCCATGCATCACATATAGTGACTTAGAGGATGATGACATGAAGGAATGCTCAGCATCTCCTACATGCAATCGGTGTGCCCTAGAAACTCTGATACAAAGGTTCGTATATGTAGCAACCACACAACAAGTGGACACCCCATGGTTGACAGCTAATCGAAAGAGCAACCCACCAACATGCATGGAACAAACTAGGGGAACAACTCATGCCGACAACGAAGGCATAGATACATTGGAGTGTGAGTGTCGCCAACTTCCACCCCTTAACTTGCAAACATCAATTGGGAGAAGTTGGACACTTCTAAGAAATTCAAATAGGTGTTCATTATTTTAAATCTCTCCCTTTCCATTCAGTCATGGGGGAGATGGCCACCTATGCTGATCATTCGGGGCCCTCAGTTCTTTTAAGTTTTTATTTTACACATTTTTTTTTACAACATCGTTATACTTTTTCATTTTGTGTGTGTGTGTTATCCATCTTGTAAATTTTTCATTTAATAAGTGTTCTTCATGATGGTATGAACTATTTTTATATTGATTGCTAATGTTTGATTTTTACCTTTAAGTTACGATGTTGATACTAAGGTATGGTTCTTTTGATATAGCAGGAAATAAGTCCACTTCATCCATACATCCACAAATTTCTATGGTCTCTCTTGGCTTGGAAATGTATAGTTCCTTTCTAAATAAGAACTATCAACGAATCGGTGATTGGGCATTTCTCAAACCAAGGAAGGACTCAAGGATTGAAAAGGGTGTGACTTCAAGGGAACTTGATGCATTTGTGTTGGTCATTCTCTTGGGTGCTTGGATGTTTTCTTTTTGAGTTTTCTTACCGCTTCGATGTTACCCAATTATCGGGAAGCTAAGTCAATAAAAATAACAAAGTATTTGCATGGTGTGATTCTCATGTATAAACACATAAAAAAAAAGAGAAAGTGAGAATTCAAAGCACATCCCTTAGACGAAATAATAATTTGGGCTACAAGCATTGGTTATGGAACTAAAATAAAAATGTTGCCTTTAACTAAGGCCCTTCTCGCTTCCCATTCTCTCCTCCTTCGTTTCGTTAGAATGGTGGTGGCTCTTGGGTGAAGGCATTCTTGTTACTTCAAGGGGATGGATTGGCCAAATGCATTAATGCGAAGTCACTGGATGTGGTTTGTTTGAGGCTGGACTTGGAACGGGATCTACTAAGTCACATTAACCATGAACTACACAAGGGGCTATACACCACCTTTTTCTTGGGATTCCATTCCATTCTCTTCTCTCCATCCTTCTCTCCATTGTTCACCTCATTGCCGGTTGTATCATTAGTGTATATTTTGGTTGACGCATTATTTTTTTTTGGTAAATTGTTGCGGTTAAGACTTTAACTCTTGTTCCAAATGACATTCCTAGAGGCTACAAACTCTTTGAATGTGGGTTTGTCAAGGCATTAAGGGCATGAGCCTGCTTTGGGGAGGACCCATTGACATTCCTATTTGGTGCACCAATTAAATTCTTTCCCTTAACATTTTTGCAATTCACTCTATTTTTTTCATTTCCATCTTGACATCCATTTCATCGATGATATAGTTGTCTCTTTTTCTCCATTTTTCTTGTTCTTTATTCTTTCTCCATTCTATCACTATTGGAGGTTTGTTCTCAGTCATGGGGGTCCGGACTCAAATTTTTTTCATTTTCTCCTAACCCCTACACCTTCGGTAGTCATCATTATTATATCTCCAGATCTGCATCAGCCATACCACAACTCAGCCAATGGACCTTTTCCCAAAGCAAGGTATCAATTACATTATGATTTATTTACCCTTGCTAATATAAAGACTATGTTATGTGTGTAGATGGCAATCATACAATAATGGATTGGATCTGGAGGGAACACATGGAATGGAGTAGTACTGAAAGCAACTATGCAAGGAGCAAGACCGATGGCGTGCTTACGGATGGACAATGAAAGGTGCAATCTGGGTGTTAGAAGCAGCAAAATTTCTCTCTCTCTCTCTCTCTCTCTCTCTCTCTCTCTCTCTCTCTCTCTNGCTGCCAAATAAGGCCTGATGTCAAATGTATAAGGTGTTCACTCTTTTTGTCATGAACACTAGTTTTTTCTTGTCTTGTAAATAATCCCATACCATCCCAATATTTTGTAAGGAACTTGAGGACGAGTTTTCATTCAGTCATGGGGGTATGATGGGATGCGATATTGCATGGGCTACGATATTGCATGGGCTGCGATATCGTGTATATTGCATCCCCCACTGTCAAATTTATAAATAAGAGGCGGCTCTCCCTTGTTTCAAATTCTAGGCCTAGACTATAGCAAAACTCTGGCAGTTTTACCTCTCTAGAGATAGAATAATTTCCATGTGCCCGCAGTAGGAGCTCCAAAGTGAACGGATCTTTATTCGAGCAAATATTGTACCTGAACATAAGTTTGTGTATAGAAATAAAGATGAACTGTTGGATAAACCTTGCAGTGCATGGACTAAGCTAATTAGGATTTTAATTACTGTTATTTATTGTTGATCGTTGATGAGTGGCGAGGTACCCCTACACTCAACCATACAAATACAAGTGTTACACGCGCGATCTGGTCAAACTCCGTAGACTAAGTGCCTACACGCCTTATGGAACACTTAAGGTTAATCATTCGTTGTCTTCCCAGACTTACTTGTTATTTTCATGGTTGTATGGTTAAGTAAGTCTAAGGTATGTGATTTTTATGTCTTTTATATTTTATCTCCTATGCTGATGAGGTGAAGGGTGAAGAGACTAATTAACTAAATTTGACTAACTAACTAAGTCTTAATTACCCTAGCATTAGTATCCATTCCCACTTACCATTCATACCCTGAACCAATGCAACCTTGGTTACCAAACGCTAGTTGTTGCTGGGATCACCAAGCGTAACGCATGTGCTTGAAGCGGTCGTACTGAATGCACTTAACTAGGAGAGAAGGGTTGAGAGAGATTTAATGAACTAATAAAGCATTTAAACAATAAAAAATAAATAATAGTAAATAAAATCCTATTTAGCCTATTCCATGCACTACAAGGTTTATCCAAGAAGTTTGTCTTTATTGCCGTACACAAACTTGTGTTCNGACTGTGATATCACATACGCGATATCGCGTCCCATTAGCCATGATGATATTCTTTTCATCATCAAACTAAGAATAAACTTGTGATCATTATGCTTGGATAGAAAAGTGAAGAACCAAGTGGAATGAAAAGGGTATAACATCAAGGGGACTTGTGGATTCTTTTTGGATTATTATTGTAAGTTCTATCATGTTACGAAGGTTGTACTATATCCTTGTAAATCTAATGAAAAATGGAAGTAAGAGTAAAAAAAGTGCTTCCTTAAAAAAGGTTGACACAAATAATAAATGAAAGAGCACAAAATAAGTTTTGGGGGGTTCCGCTAAAAAGACATGTTACCCATGCCCGAAGGTAGGCAGCTTCTTAGAAATGTAAAAATCAAAGTAAAGTGCCATGAATAAACTCCTCCCTTGGACAATACGCCAAGTGATGATACTCCTTGTAACATTGATAGTCTTATGATTGTAATTCCAAGAGATGAAACGATACGATCTCACTAGAATGTGGTCTGGACTTAGTTTTAATATTAAACAAAAAGGTTAATGATTACCTTAACCACTAAAAAAATAGAATAATTCATTATGCCTATGGTAAGACACCTCACGTCTTGATTTTTGCAATCCCTTCTAAAACCATTTCATCTCATTATTTGAATAATCATAACTTATGCTTTTGTGTAGCATAGAGTAATTTTTCCAATTTGGTGGTACTAATGTGTGTGTTTTGCTAAACAAGTATGCATTAAATTCAACTCCTTAAGTGCCTAAGAACACTTCTAGACATGGTTATACAAGGGCATTAAGTGCTAAAGCCTACTGTGGGGAGGACCCACTTGTATAACTGTTGTATCTTATACTTGCCAAGTGATTCCACATCATCTTGAGCCTTCCAAATCCAATAAATAACAATAAATACTTCCCATATCATTCACACTATCTGTTCTAATAACACAACAATGTTGTCTTTGTCATCCATTCCATCAATACCTCATATACTTTTATCGCCTAAGATTCCTTAATCATAAACTTTCAACGCTCATTTTTCATAACTAAAGCATCATCTCCATATCAAGACCCTTTCAACATGATGCATATTTTCCAACTATCCTATGGGACTTAATTTTTTCAGAGACAAACATTGAGAAATTTTGAGTTTTCTATGGTGACATTAGATCTATGATATCATAGGAACCTATGATATTAAATCACATCCATAAACACTATATATAGTGTGGGGGAGTTAGAAAAAAATTTCATTTTTAAATTTCATAAGAATGGAGTTGTTGCCAATTTTTAAATTTGATAAGGCCAAAACCACTTTAATAAGACTTATAATTGATCATACCACTCATTTCAAGTACTAATGGGGTTGATATAGAAAAATCTTCTAACTCTACAATCATAATGAACTAAGAACTTGATATAACTAAGGGTATGAATAAGGTATTAAATTGCTACTCATTTATGAAAATATTCTAGTAATTCCAAACCCTTGATTGATTGTAGATGGCCCCAAAAAGAGCAACACAAGGAGAACTCCTATGAACAATAAGCAAAAGATCATGAGGCCATGGAAGATGATAAGCAAGCTCACAAAATCTACAAGCAAAGCAAGGAGATCAGGAAGTACAATCCTTTAGCATTCATCAGCAAACTCCTGCTAGAGAGTAATCTACTCAAGTAGAAGTGGATGTTCCACCAGTATCCATCTAGGGAAAACAACTTACACTGTCACTTGAATGCCTTCAAGCTATTCAAGAAAAATCCATCACATTGACAGTAATTGTCGAACTTAACTTTGGTCCATTTTTAGAATTTGCTCTAGAAGTTGTTAAGGCCCAACTTCAAACATCTCCTTTGTGGCCTACTTTGACAAAAAATGGAGAATGAAATCTAGGATAAACACTCTAGTTTTGGTAAAATTGAGAAGCTGATGCTACAGTCAAAATTGAAGGAATCTTAGTATCTTACTCAGTCAAGGCAATAGCAAAGGTATTGAATGTGTCTAATCAAGGAGCAAAGGTGGCACAGATATTAACTAGATCTAACACAGATGCTAGGAAGTTGTGGTTACCATGGGCATATGGCAAGGAAGATAAAGAATATAATGAATTGATTGCAGAATAAAAGATCTATTTCAAAATTGGTACTTATCACTTGTTTCCTATCAAAATATTGAATAGAGTCTCTAGATATGTGATCATAGGGAGTGCAATATTAATAGGAAAATTTAATGCAAACATCACTCATCTCTACTTCATAGAGATCAAAAGGTAGTTTGAGGAGAAGAAGGTAGGGAAGTTAACACTTCCATTCCCTTTCCATATCTAGAAGTTATGTAAACAAGCTCATATCCAAGGGTATACAAATGATGCATTGAGAAAGGCATAGAATGCTTCCTATGCTAAAATGCTTAAGCCAGTGCCTTCCAAAAAGGACCAATTAGAAGAATAACTAGACACTGACGAGACTACCTGATGAGTGATGAGGTACCCCTACACTCAACCATACGAAACGAGCATAGCACACATGATTCGGTCGAACTCCATAGACTAAATGCCTACATGCCCCATGGAACACTTGGGGTTAATCATTCATTGTCTTCCTAGACTTACTTGTAGTTGTCATAGTGTATGGTTAAGTAAGTCTAAGGTATATGATTTTTATAGCTTTTAATGTTTTTCTCCTATGCTATTGAGGTGAAGGATTGAGAAAGCTAACTAACTCTAACTAAGGACCTAAGTCTAAATTAACTAGTGTCAGCATCCATTCCCACTTACCGTATACACCCTGAACTATGCAACTGTGGCTACCAAACACTAATCGTTACTGGGATCACCACACGTAACGCACATGCTCAAAGTGGTCATACTAAGGCACTTAACTAGCCTAAACATGATGAGCAGCCGATTCCTTGACTAGCCATACACATTCATAGATGCTCGTAATCAAGTCATACTCATGCCTCGCTAATGCAGGTAATAAATAATAGGTAAGAACTAACATGTAATAAACATATTCCATGCACTGCAAGGTTTATCCACAAAGCTCGTCTTTATTGCCGTACACAACTTACTTTCAGGTACAAAGCTGCTCGAATAAAGATCCGTTCACTTGGGGACTCCTACTACGGGCACATGGAAAATATTCTATCTCTGGAGTGATCAAACTTCCAAAGTTTCCTTACTTTAAGCCTAGGATGGGAAATAAGGGGAGTGTTGCCTCTTATTTATAGATATGGTGACGGACCGCAATATCGCGGCTTGTGCGAATCGCGTCTCATCATACCCCCATGACTAAATGAAAACCCGTCCTTTAGTTCCTTACAATAATATCAGGAAGGTATGGAATTATTGAGGGGAATGTAACTAATGGGATGACATATGAACGGATCATTATTACAAGACTTGACAAAACTGGTGTTCATGACAACAAGGGTGAACACCTTCTTACAATGACATCAGGCCTTAGTTGGCAGCTGAGAAAGAGAGAGAGAAAGAAGTGTTGCTGCTGCCAACGCCAAGATTGTGCCTTTGTTGTCCATCCATAAGTGCACCATCAATCTTACTCCTTGCATAGCTGCTTCAGCGCTGCTCCATTCCAAGTGTTTGCTCCAGATCCAATCCGTTGTTGTATGATTGTCATCTGCATACACAACACAATCTTATATTAGCAAGGGTAAATGAATCATCATCTAATTGATACCTTGCTTTGGTGTAAGTTCATTGGCTAGGTTTTGATATGGCTAATATAGATCTGGGAATATATTGATGATGACTATCGAAGGTGTAGGGGTTAGGAAGCAAATCAAAAAATTCGGGGCTAGGAGAAAAATTGAAAAAATCAGGCCCCGTACCCCCATGACTAATCGTGAATCTCCGATAGTGTTAGAATGGAGAAAGGAAAGGAGTAAGAAAGATAGATAAAAAGGGACAACTGAAAACAGTAGTGAAATGGATGTCAAGATGGTAATGAAGAAAATAAAATTAATTACAAAAGTGTTAGGGGAAAGAATTTAACTAATGCTCCAAATAGGAATGTCAGTGGGTCCTCCCCAAAGTAGGCTCATGCCCTTAATGCCCTGACAAATCCACATTCAAAGAGTTTTTAGGCTTTGGGAATGTTATTTGGAACGAGAATTAAAGTCTTAACCATAAGAATTTACCAAAAAGAAAACAATGCATCAACCAAAATAAATACACTAATGATACAACTGGCAATGAGGTGAATAATAGAGAGAAGGATGGAGAGAATAGAATATAATGGAATACCAAGAACAAGGTGGTGTATAGTTCCTTGTGTAGTTTATGATTAAAGTGACTTGGAAAATCTCATTCCAACTCTAGCCTCAAACAAACCACTTCCAGTGACTTCGCATCAATGCATTCGACTAAACCATCCACTTGGGTAACAAGAATGCATCTCCAAAGAGCCACCACCATTATGACGAAACAAAGGAGGGAATGGGAAGTGAGAAGGACCTTAGTTAGAGGGAACACTTGTGGTTCCATAACCAATGCTTGTAGCCCAAGTTTATTCATCTAAGGGGTGTGCTTTGAATTCTCACTCTCCTTTTTTCCTTATGTTATGTGTTTTTATGCATGAGAACCACACCATGCAAAGACTTCTTATTTTTATTTTCTCAACTTTCGATAGTTGGGTAACATCAAAACGGTAAGAAAACTCAAGAAGAAACATTTAAGCACCCAAGAGAATGACTAACACAAAAGCATCAAGTTCCCTTAAAGTCACACCCTTTGCAATCCTTGAGTCCTTCCTTAGTTTGAGAAATGCCCAGTCACCGATTCATTTAAGTTCTTATTAAGAAGGAACTGTACATTTCCAAGCCAAGAGAAACCATAGAAATTGGTGGATGGATGGATGAAGTGATCTCATTGCCTGCCATATCAAAAGAAACATACCTTAGTATCAACATTGTGACTTAAAGGTAAAAACTAAACATTAGCAATTAACATGAAAATAGTTCATACCATCATTCTGAACACTTATTATGGGACAAACTTACGAGGTGGATCACACACACACACACACAAAATGGAAAAGTATAACGATGATGTAAAACAAAAACTAGAAAAGTTAAAGAAATTTGTAAAACAAAAATTAGAAAAGTTAAAGAACTTTGTAAAAAAAAAATGTGTAAGACAAAAACATTGTAAAAAAAAATTGAAAAAGAACTGAGGGCCCCATATGATTAGCATAGGTGGCCATCTCCCCCATGACTGAGTGGAAAGGGAGAGATCCGAAATAATGAGCGCCTATTTGAATTTCTAAGAAGTGCCCAACTTCTCCCAATTGATGATCTTAGATTAAGCGGTGGAAGTTGGCGACGCTCATGTTCCAATATATATATGCTTTCGTTATGGGCGTGGGTTTCCTCAGTTCGTTCCATGCATAGTTGGTTGCTCCTTCGAGTAGTTGTCAACCACGGGGTGTCTACTACTTCTTGTGTGGTTGCTACATATAGGCATCTTTGATTCAAAGTTTCGAGAGCACACCTGTTACATGGAGACATTTCCTCCATGTCATCACTCGATGAATCACTGTATGTGATGCATGGAACTTTCCTCTTCACGATCTTTCTACAAATATTTATCTTAGAGATTTCCAAGGAAAGATCGCGGATCCTAAGACATGCATCTACTATACTAAGCCATGCCCTTCCCATTATAATTGGGAAGTCCCCTTCGTTGTTGTTGACTTCAATCACCAGGAAATCAATTGGGTAAGACCAACCACACACATTGGTAATGATGTCCTCCACCAATCCCAAGGGAATGGTGATGGACTGGTCTGCCAACTCTAGTTGATGTTGCTCTTCTTAAGTTGGGGCAGGTTCCAGGTGTGATACATCTCTCGTGAAATTAAGTTGACTCTGGAACCTAAGTCAAGAAGAGCCCTATGTGGTTCATTTCTGGTGACTTGAAGGTAAATTAAGGGACTCCCAGGGTCATTTAGTTTCCTTGGAAGGTGGCCTACCTTGATCCACTCGGTTACGGTATGCGTTAACATAACCATATGCGTGAAGCTCTGTTGAACTAAAGGGTGCTCCGAAGTGTTAGATGGTGGAGGAGTGCACATGGGCTCAACCTCTTGTTGTTGTCTGGGCTTTTGGTTTTGAAAAAGGGTCTTCTCTTTTTACAGTTGTCAGAACCAATAGCAGGTTGAATATTTACAACTCTCTCAGCGTGACGTTACTGCGGTTGAGGAGGAAGTTCCCCTTGCATCGTTGGAGCAGGAGGTGTTATGGGAACTACTTGTGGTGGAAGAGGTGTAG
>MNCI01001041.1:91728-161070 GCA_015680685.1 Gnetum montanum
TGCCTTCTCTTTGGCTGCTATGGCCCCGATCGTGGTGACGAGCTAGGTGCTCATCCTTAGTATGAGTGGTTGTTCCCTCTGTGAATAGTTGGTGTTCATGGGCATCAGAACCATGGTTATGTATCATTGATCGTAGGTTCTGATACCCAACCTCCTCACCATCGTTAGGAGGGGGAACATCATTTGTTAAAGAACCCATGATAAGGGGTTCCTCATCTCCTATTTCACTAAGGACGTGTGGGACCTTGCCCTTCAATAGTGCATGTTGACTCTCTTACCTTAAGTCTCTCATACATTGGGCATCTATGGGATAATAATCCCTCATGTCAAAATCTTCCTCAATGTATTCAACAAATAATTCTTGCATGCCAATCTATGCCAAGGCATGGAAAAGCATGTGAGAGACTGATCGGTCTAGGGGTAACACAATGTTACCTTGCAAATCTCTCCATTATAGCTATTCATCTTGATGGAGGATAAAAGTAAAGTTAGGGATATACTCATCGGGATGAGTATATGTCATCTTATATTGTTTAGGACTTGGCTGATTTAGGTTATGTGTTTTATGTTGCTGACTGTCTCATGTATGGTCCTTAGGTGGTGAGTTGCTCTTATGAGAAGAAGGAATTTTTATTGGTGTGCTAATTTACCGTTATATAAATTTTTATCTTGATTAACTCGAAGGTTCGTTACGGCTCACAACGATGTGAGTGATATCCCTTATGTTCTATTCGGCGCACAAACACTTAGTCCCCGGCAACGACGCCAATGATGAGTGGTGAGGTACCCCTACACTCAACCATACGAAACGAGCGTAACACGCACAATCCAGTTGAACTCCGCAGACTAAATGCCTACACGCCCCATGGAACACTTGGGGTTAATCATTCGTTGTCTTCCCAGACTTACTTGTAGTTGTCACGGTGTATGGTTAAGTAAGTTTGAGGTATATGATTTTTATAGCTTTTAATGTTTTTCTCCTATGCTATTGAGGTGAAGGGTTGAGAAAGCTAACTAACTCTAACTAAGGACCGAAGTCTAAATTAACTAGTTTCAGCATTCGTTCCCACTTACCGTACACACCCTAAACTATGCAACTGTGGCTACCAAACGCTAATCATTACTGGGATCACCACACGTAACGCACGTGCTCAAAGTGGTCGTACTGAGGCACTTAACTAGCCTAAACATGATGAGCAGCCGATTCCTTGACTAGCCATACACATCCGTAGATGCTCGTAATCAAGTCGTACTCATCCCGCGTTCTAGGAGTTGAGGGTGAGAGAGACTAATCGCGATGAGCAGCCGATTCCTTGATTAGCCGTACACATTCATCAATGCTCGTAATCAAGTCATACTCATGCCATGCTAATGCAGGTAATAAATAATAGGTAAGAAATAACATGTAATAAACCTATTCTATGCACTGCAAGGTTTATCCACAAAGCTCATCTTTATTGTCGTACACAACTTGCGTTCAGGTACAAAGCTGCTCGAATAAAGATCCGTTCACTTGGGGACTCCTACTACAGGCACATGGAAAATATTCTATCTCTGGAGTGATCAAACTGCCAGAGTTTCCCTACTTTAAGCCTAGGATGGGAAATAAGGGGAGTGCTGCCTCTTATTTATAGATATGGCGACGGACCGCGATATCGCGGCTTGTGCGAATCGCATCTCATCACTATCGAAGTAGCAACCACAAGTTCCACCACCACCACTATAAGATTATAAACCTTTAATGAGTCATATGTAGCAAATTTTAGAAACTATTAGTTGGGGAAGTAGAGAAGAGGCTAATCTATTCAAAGTTATTAATGATGTAGTTAAACCAACCATTTCAACCAATCCTACTAGTGGAAAAGTATCATTGTAGCTAGGAAGAGAGGCCTAGTGGTCACAAAAAATTTCTAGGAACATTGCATTATTCAAAGTGGTGCTTGAATTGGGAGAAGAAGCCACAGTTGTGGTCATGTAGCACCATGATGCAATGAGAGCTATAGAAGTGATCACAAATCACATTGAAGAATCTTTTAATGTATCTTTTGTGTCACTTGCTAATATTTATGAAGCCAAACATGCTTAAATGATAGTTGGTACCTCTATGACTTCTATAGAACATGAAGATGTATTAGATAGACTATTGAAGATCAGACAAGTTATGACAAATCTATTTGATATTCCTAGTGATATTGCTACAACATAGTTTGAATTAATTTCCACCAAAGAAAAATTAATCATGGTTGAAACTAGGGTAGAACATGTTGAGAATGAGCTTCACAAATTACAAGAAGAGCTTGTAGTGCTGAGAGCAGAAAGGAGAGATCCAACCTAGTTCATAGCACCAGACTAGATAGCATAATTTAAAACTGAGTAGATCAATTTCCTTCATAAGAATAGTAAAGACATAGTAGATGAGAAAGAAAAGGCAGTATGGAAAGCTTCATTAGTTGAAGCCTAATCATTAGCCCATGCCAAAGCCCTTACTACTATTAGAAAATAAATCAAGAAGAAAAAACAAAAACAGGAAAAACAAGCACACATAGAACACGCTCACACTACATGGCTGCACTAGAGTTTTATTCTATATTTTGCAGATTACAGTTACAAGAGAGTTTCATAATGTTACATAAATATGCATAAAGAAATTGTCTATAATTGAAACTAGCCCATGACCCAGTAATTTGGATCAGTTACCACATGACTCCAACAATCTCCCACTTAGAGATTGATCTAAAAAAGACTTTTGCAACCTTGCTTCTCCCACATACACCATCAACTCCTAGTGTGGTGCCTCCTCATCACTAACCATGGAGCCTTGCTAAGATCATGTAGAGCCTTAGCTTATTAGTGGTGACTAGCTTGGTCAACATGTTTGCAGGGTTATTTAACCTAGGAATCTTTCTCAACAGTAATGTCCCATCATCTATCAACCCACGGATATGATGATACCTCAACTGAATGTGTTTAGATCTGGAATGAAAAACTGGATCTCTAACTAGATGTATGACACTTTGACTATCATCAAAAAGCTTGTTGTTGTCATGTGTCTTGCCCAACTCTCTTAGATGATCCTTCAACCTTTGTAACAGTCGACCCTTCAACTTTTGTAATGGCCAATCCTTCAACTTTTAATGACCGACCCTTCAACTTTCACAATGGCTAACCTTTCAATTTCTGTAACGGTTGATCTTTCAACCTTTTAACTTACACATAAGATTTTTTCTACTAGCAACTTGAAAACCTTCTAGTTGAACCATGTAAATGTCCTCATCAAGGTTACCATGGAAGAAAGTAGTTTTGACATCTAACTACTCTAGATGTAAATCATTAGTAGCCACAATACTCAATGCTAATCTAATGGTAGTCAACTTTACTATAGGAGAGAACATATCTATGTAGTCAATTCCTCTTTTCTATTGGAAACCCTTAACTACTAACCTTGCCTTGTATCTTTTGCTACCATCATGTTCTTTCTTGACCCTCTACAGCCACTTATTTTGCAATGCCCTCTTTCCTTCTAGAAATTTAGTCAATGCCCATGTCGTATTCTTCTGGAATGACTTCATCTCATCTCTCATAGCCAACTCCCACTTAACATGATCTGTCGCCTGCATTGCTTTATCAAAAAATTCTAGTTCCCTAGCATCAATCAAAAGTAAATAATGTAATGAGGGAGAGTACCTATCTATGGGCTTTGGTATTCTAGCAAACCTTCTCAATTGAGGCTCTGGTGTAACTGTTTCTAACTCAACTTCAGCTTCATCTTTAACTATCTTGTTTCTTGGATTTTTTTGAATCCTGCTAGCTACATTCCTCTTAGATATCTCTTCCAATTAAACCTTCTCACTTTTCTTTTTCTACTTCCCTACATTGTTAGATTTTGATCTAGACTTGTCCTTGTACACCACATGTTCATTAAAAGTGACATTCCTATGCCTTATAATTTTTCTATTTTTATCATACCAAAAATAATAACCAAAACCATTAGAACCATAGCCAATAAAATAACATTTCTTGGCTTTAGGATCAAGTTTATCTCAGACATCAGAACCTAAGTGCACATATGATACACAACCAAAGACTTGTAAATGTGAGAAGTTTACTGCCTTTCTTCATCATTCCTCCTCAGGTATCTTAAAGTCTAGTGGAACTAAAGGTTCTTGATTTATGAGATAGGTTGTTGTGCTAGTTGCATCTACCCAAAACATCTTTGGTAGTCCAAAAGATATCCTCATGCTTCTAGCTCTCTCATTCAAGACCCTGTTCATTTTCTCAACAACACCATTCTGCTCAAGTGTTCCAGGAATTGTTTTAATCATTATGATCCCATTCTTAGAACAAAAAGCCTTGAACTCTAGACTATCATACTCCCCTCCATTATTAGATGTCAAACACTTCACTTTCAAACCAGTTTGGTTCTCCACTTTTGCCTTCCACCTTTTAAATGTAGAAAACACATCAAATTTATTTTTAAGAAAACAAACCCATATCTTTCTAGTGGAATCGTCAATGAATGTGACATAATAGCATGAGCCAACAAGGGAACTCACTGGGGTTGGTTCCCATATATCTATATGTACTAGTTCCAACTTCTTAATCTTTGATGTTCTTTCAACTTTTGAGAAATTGACTCTTTTCTGCTTCCCATAAACACATCCTTCACATAAATCAACATCAACAAACTTAAAGTATGATAATCTTCCCTATGAGGCTAGCAACTTCATTCCCTTTTCACTCATGTGACCCAACCTCTGATGCCACAACATTGATAAGGATTTTAAATCAACCACTAACATTGTGTCTTTTATTTTTGAAGTGGTGTATAATGTTCCCACCTTGTTTTCCCAAGCAACGATCAGATTTCCTTTAATTATTTTCCAAGATCCACGTCGAAATATTGCATTGTACCCTTCAACATCTATTTGACACATAGAAATAAGGTTTTTCTTTAAACTTGAAACATGTCTAACATTTTGTAACTTCAGTTGCTTCCTGTGGACAATCTTTATATAAACATCATCTTTCTTCACAATGTTCAATGGCTCATCATCTGTAAGATAAACCTTTTCAAAATTCCTAGCAACATAGTTATTAAATATTTCTTTAGAAGAAGTAGAGTGAAATGACACACCTGAATCAAGAATCCAAGCTTCAATACCACTGTCCACACAACAAACTAGGGCATCAACAATTTCTTCAGCAACTGCATTCACTGAATCATCATGTTGATTTTTCTTTTCTTTCTTTGGTATTGTGCATTGTTTTATGAGGTGACCTTTCTAATTATAATTTTAATAGGTGACATTCTTGCGACCCTTGGATCGACTTATTTTCTTGAACTTTGGTTTTCCATGGCCCTAACTTTCTTCCCGCTGAAGACTTCTACCTCTGCCTTCATTACTCAAGGCAGAACCCAAAGATTCACTTAACTCCCTTCTGCGTATATCCTCACTGAGAATCAGATCTCAAACTCCAAACAACTTTAGTTTTTGATCTCTTGATGAATTGCTAACTGCAATCACTATTGTAGACCAGCTATCAGGCAGTGATGATAACAAGATCAACACTTTGATCTCATCATCAAAGTCGATTTCCATAGAACTCAACTAACTCATGATTACATTGAACTCATTGATGTGATCTGTGACCAATGCACCTTTAGACATCATCAGATTGAATAATTAGCACATCAGATATACCTTGTTTGAGGTGAATGACTTCTCACACATATTTGATAAGACCTTCATCAAACCCTAAGTAGTCTTTTCATTGACGATATTGAACGCAATGTTTCATGATAACATTAAACAAATCACCCCAAGAGCCTAGTGATCTAATAGTTTTCAATTCTCTTTGCTCATACGATTGGCTTCTTCCATAATAGCAATTCGTGCAACTTCTTTTGGTATAGATAATATTTGATTTGCATCTTCTAGAACCCAAAGTCCATCCCATCAAACTTGTCAATCCTGACTTTCTTGTCCTCGAATGCCATTGCTCTCATTGATCCTTTGCAAACCTAGTGCTCCGATACCAGTTTGTTAGGAAACAAATCAAGAAAAAAAAAAGAATAGGAAAAACAAGCATACATAGAACACAAAGGATTTTCGTCATTCAACAAGATCACCCCATTCACTACTGCATTAGAGTTTCATTATATATTTTTCCAATTATAAGAGAGTTATAGAATACAAAATGTTATATAAAGAAACCATCGGTAACCGAAATTGGCCATGACCCAATAATTCAGATCAATTGCCATAGGACTCCAACTCCAACAGAAACCGAAAATGTAATAATAGCACTCCAATAAGAAAATGAGAGTATTTAGTCTTTGTATCGTTGTTGTCTTGATGATCTTACATAAATGCTAGCCAGATTTTTTTATCACAACCATATGGACTTGAAGCATCAGCATGCAGCAACTTTACAAGTTAGTGAGGTATGCCCATGTTCCATGTCAACCTACGTTTCTTTTAAGGAGGTAATTAAACGCACACATGAAATCAAACTACGAAAACAGGGACACCAGGATTCCTCGACCGCTGCAACGTGAAGAGTCGCATGAGTCCCAGCGTGTTGAAGGAGCCAGGATCGGTGCACTGCCCCATCTGACTAAGAAAGTGGAGGAATCAAGAACTTTAAAAAGAGATATCTCAATCTCGTATCCGGCTTTCTAAGGTGGTTGTAGATTTGGTGGTCAGAGATTTGAATTGATCTTTAATGAATTCCGGACGAGGAATTTAAAATTTCAGATTGTACCAGTATGGATTTGATTGGTTTAATATGATAGGAGACCGGACACCTGTGACAGGTTCAGAAATCTCCACATGTAACCGGACAACTGTGGATCTAATTACACCTTCTTGCTCACACATTATTTTGAATCACAAATTATTTTGGAAGAATCAGTTAGAAAGTAATGATGCAGCAAAGCAATTTGCGTGATCTAGCTATTACGGATTAGTAATCCCACCTAGTTTGGATTTTGGAGTTTCTGTCCATTCTCAATCGTCTGCTTGCTATGTTGTACGGTGACATTTTCTTGATGATCTACTCCACTTATCTTCTTCGTTATAATAATAATTAAAACAGAATTATAAAGATATACTCCTATACACAACAAGCCGACCACCCAACATGATATTATAACTTTGCCATGCCCATAATTTGCCAATGGTCCGCAGTAGTCATTTTTGCACGAAAGTTCTCAGATAATTAAGTAATGGATGCGTGCAGTCTGTTTCCCTATTAATGCTCTTCTGCATCGAAGTCCACAAATAGTTTATTAATGGATGCATTTAGCCTGTTTGCTCCATGAATGCTCCAGCCTGTTCTGTCTCTCCACTATCGAGAACGGTTGCACCGAAATCACTACATTCAGGTACACTGGAGACAATTTTTAAAACAAAATTTGATGTGTCATGTTGAACATGAATGGATGGGCCGTAACAGCGTGGTAAAGAAACCAATTGAATTGGACTGAACGAAGCGTAATATCACTGTTGCAGTTATTGTTTACAGTGAAGTTACAATAACTGCAACAGTGATGTTACGCTTCGAAATGGCTATATATACCAAATAGCCGTACGAAATTTTAAGCTAGCTATATATATGAGGCCGTTTGGAAGCGGTTGCTGAGAAGCAGTCGCCATATTTTAAAACGATTTACGATTCCAAGAATTTGTTTTCTGAATTTACAAATTCCACTTATAAAACACATTTTCTTGCATGTAATCTTTTCTGGACAAGTTTCTACTTGCTTGGAACTTAAATAATCAATTAGCTTAGGAATAAATAAAAGGATGCCGAAGTGAATCTATCCTTGCTTTTTCAAAAAAACCTGTAAGTCGTTGATAAAGAGGGTACATACAGCTTTGGAATTTTTTTTACTAATTCGCGAAGTCGCTGAACTTTTAAAACTCAATAACTGCTTTATCATTTTTATAAAACATAGAAGCCGCCATGCTTGCATTATAAAAATTTGCTTGCCTTCTCCCCGGAAGTTCCAGGACCAGTGAATGCTACGAATCTGTTAGTAAAGGGAAGATTATATACGGATCGAAATAGCTGGTTATTATTGTCATGTGGTTATGTATACATCATCGTTCGCTGTGCTTACAAGTCCCCTAGTCCGATCGCAAGGGTAGGACTTCGAAACATTTTTTTTAGAATTAAAAAAAAAAAACTATTTCAATATTATTAAAAAGTAAGTAAAATAGTAGTATACATCTAGAATAATAAGGGGTCGAAGGTCCAATTTTCTTTCATTATAATATTGAAATAAACATATATCCTATAATAAGTTTTGCTATTGCGACGAGGTATATGGTATTCCTCTTAGAAGAGGAGTAGTTAGACCGAATTTTAGGTTTTAACACTTTGAGTGTTTTTAGAAGTTTAAACTCCCAATAAAATAGTAACATAAATTTTAGTTTTTGAACATTAGTTTTATGGAAGAGGGACTTAAACCTCACCATCCCCTAAATCAACAAATTTTCTCTTTGTTCTAAATTGCTTAGGTGTTACATAAACTCTAAAAGAACACTACCTTCATTGCAACAATGAGGTATTAACCTAGTAGTAAGACTCTTGACTTGAAATGTCCAAGTTATAGGTTCAATTGTGATGAGTCATGATGAGTTCTAGGATTTTGAAATTTTGATTTTCCAAAGTAAGCATAATCATCAAGGCTAGTAGAGCACAACTGATGATCAACTAGAAGTTCAAATAAAACTGGATTGCTAGTCTAGTGCTACTTAGGACTATTCATGATCAACTAGTGATGAGTGATGAGCAGTGAGAGTTCCCAACACTCAACCATACAAGTTAAAAGTATGCATGTGTGATTGGATCGTAATTCATGAATGGGACAATGTAAGTATATTAGTAAGTTGATGATAAGTTTGTGATCATTATCTTCTCACTCGAGTTATTGAAGTGCAAAGTGTGTTTTTTAACTCTTTGTGAGGTATATGATTAGATAATTGATGAGTGGCAAGTAGTTCCTATGACCAACCATATGAATCACAAGCGTTGCACTAGTGATCTGGTTGAATTAATGACTTAGAGACATAATTGTTGTCTTCTTGGCTTTACTTGTGTAAGTGCAAGTGTAAGCCAAGGCACATGATTGTTATTTTTATTTTTATTTTATTTTATTTTATTTAATCAAAATGCAAAATAAGAGAAATGATTAAGGATTAACTACTTAACTATCTAGTGCCTTAATCTAGCTATCCTAGCACAAGCATTCGAGCCCACTTTTCATTCACATCTTGAACTTGCTCTAATGCTATTGGGTTACTAAGTGCCTATTGCTGGGTGTACCAAATAGCCACTACTAAGATTACCAAGCATTAAGCGATATGTTCAAAGTGGTCGTACTTATGCATTGTTATTAAACATATTAAGTAATTTTTGTGGCCAAGCTCGCCCATGCTGTCGCACGGGGCCATGATCAATAAAATTATCTTGTAAAATCATATACTGTTTCACCAAGCAATGTTGACATGCGAGAAGGTGGACTGTTGTGTGGGAAGGTGAATCGACATGCAGGAAGGTGGACTGATGTGTGGGAAGGTGGACTGTTGTGTGGGAAGGTGAATCGACATGCAGGAAGGTGGACTGATGTGTGGGAAGGTGGACTAATGTGCGAGGAGGTGAAATGTCACTAGCAAGTGGCTATAAAGTAGAGAATGAAAATGACATCAGGAGCAAAGGGGAAGTGAGGGATTCCTTAACAAATCAATCTCTCTTCCCGAATAGCTACATCTCTCTCCATTGAGGTGCACATAGATGGGCAAGGGGGTTTCAAGGGGCTAAGAAACTAGTAGATGATGGTTTTTTCTCTCTCTCTTCTCTAGTTTCTCTTGGGGCGATAGCAGTGCAGTTGACATGTGTAGACAACGAGCATGGCAAGCGAGTTCTGTAGTCCTGTTTCTTTATTCTTGGCAATAGATTGGTGAAAGTTAGTAGCAGTAGAGTTGCGTGGATGACGGTCAACAATCTCAGCAGGAAACCAAGAGGCAACGATTTTCTTTCCCTTTTTGTGGTAGACCCATTACAGTGGTAGATGTAAGACTAGAGATAGCAATGCGTCTATTGACATGTGATAGCAGGATCTGGAAACTTGTTCTCTCTCTCTCTCTCTCTCCCTCCTCCAATGACTACAGGTAGTGTTGGTGGTAGTAGCATTTGTAGCAGACCAGTGATGAACGACGACAAAAGTTGGGAAGCAAGAAAAATTTATTTTGGTTACCTTTTGTATTCTTGAATTTCAGACACTCATTTCAATTAAAAATCTCATTTTTTTACTATTTTCAAAATACCACGTAGCCCTCTCTAGCTGAGATTGTTCTCAAGTTTTCGCACCCATATGGAAGGCACCCTAGGTAATAGTCTCCTCAAACAAGTTTTTCCCCAAGTGTTGGTGTAGCCAAAATTTATGCATCAACACCTTTTTGACACTAGAAGCAGGGCCATGTTACCTGCCTTTTTTTTTATTAGATCTTCTTGCCATTTTCTTGTGGCTATTTCATTTTTTGATCCTATCTTGGAACCTGTTGTTTTTTTAAAACCTTTGTCTTTAGACCCTTTATTTTTTACCTTTTTTTATGCTTTCCATTTTTTGAAAATTGTTGCTATCGAAACCTTTTTTTATAACCCTCGTTTCCCAATCCTATTTTCAAATTTTTGATTTTGATGGTTCTTACCTGAGTCCTAACTTGGGTGAGGTGGTTTTATTATTGAATTTTAAATTTATTTTTTTTATTTTTTTTATTTTATTATTTTTCTTTTAAGATTTTGTGATTTTTGTTACTCCTTGCACTTATATGCAATTTGTTGTTTGGGGGCTAAGTGTTGTGGCCAACCTCACCCATGTTATCACACGGGGCCATGATTAACAAAACTATCTTATAAAATCATATACTATTTCACCAAGCAATATTGACGTGTAGGAAGATGGACCGGTGTGTGGGAAGGTGAACCAATGTGTGGGGGGTAGGAGCCTCCAGTCTCTCTTTCTTTTTGGCAGTGTGTGGGAGGTGGAAGATGGTGCATACATGGTGGTAGTTGCAACAAGTTAGGGTCTTAGGAAGTGACTTGTGTGGTATGTGGCAACAACAAATGGTAGGCCCTAATAGCAACATCAATGGTTGTGTATTGGCAACACACACAGCTACAACGTTCCTCTCTCTCTCTCTCTTCCCTTCCTAGCTGATGGCAAGAAATCAACATGATAGAAATGGTAGTGACTTTAAGTGACACGTGGTAGTACAATCTCATCTATGAGAATGGATCTCTTAGCATCCTCTCTCATGGCAAGCAATAGTGCAGGTACATAGCAGTGATGTTACAATGGTAGGTGCAGGTGTTGGTAGTAGTGGCTCTCAATGATGTGTGACAAGTGATTTCCCAATGCGATGCATCTTTCTCTCTCAACTGTAGCCCAACGTAGACACGTCACTAATGACACCTTAGCAATGACCCCATTATTGGCACAACAACATTGTAGTGATTGGCGTAGGGTTCTCTTTTTCTTTGACATCTCTCTCTCTTCCTCTTCGGTAGTGGTCAAGGTTTTCTTGCCTAGTAGTGGTTACTTTGGCAGCGACAGACTAGCAACTTAGCAGGGGACTAGGGAAAATTTATTTATTTTAGTTACCTATTGTATTCTTAAATTTCAAGAACATTTAATTTTATTTTCCAATTTTTCAATTTGGTTTACCATTTTCAAAATGCCATGTAACCCTCTCTAGCTAAGACTATTCTTAGGTTCTTGTACCCATATAGGAGACACCCTAGGCAATAGTCTCCTAAAATGAGTTTTCTTTTCTGGTGTTGATGTATCCAAATTTTATGCATCAACAATAATCAAAGACATTAATGTAAAAATGCATACGTAATGAAGTGCACAAAAGGAAACATTAATGAAGTGCTGCAAGGAATGTCAAGAATCTCATCTTTATTGTCAGTTACATTAATGTGTTTAGGTATAAGATGCTCAAATAACGAACCATACAATCCTTAAAATCCTATTGCAGACACTTAGAAAATATTCTAACTTTGGGTTGAAAACTATAGGACTTTGGCTATACTATGAACTTAACATGCCATAAATGTGGTGGGTGTGCCCATTTATATAGGCAAAGACAGACACTACGTTGACACATGCCCATTGATGTAGCCCATTGAGTGATTCATCATACCCCAACGACTGAATGAAAACTCATCCTTGAGTGAACAAAAATAGGATCAAGTTTCTTACAAAATTGGAAAGGTATGCAATCATAAACTAACTAACTCTATTGTTTGATTTTAAGTGCTAGATTGTATAGAAGTACAATAATTACAAAAATGGATGTTTGGGATAATAAAATTGAACACCCTTAAAAAAATAAACAGTTGGAATCTTCTGGTGATTGAAGATGAAGAGAAGATCAACAGTGCTAGAAGGTAGAGGCTCCTGGGGTGTTGAAGAACCTTCTCTAGCCTCTAGCACTAGTGGTGGTGGCAACTAAGGCTAAGGCTATGGTTGTGGCTATCTTGTTGATGAGTGGCGAGGTACCCCTACACTTAACCATACGAATACGAGCGTTTCACGTGCGATCTGGTCGAACTCCAAGGACTAAGTGCTTACGCGCCTTAATGGAACACTTAAGGTTAATTAATCGTTGTCTTCCCAAACTTACTTGTATTATCACGGTTGTATGGTTAAGTAAGCTTGAGGTATATGATATTTATATCTTTTATCTTTTTAATGTCTTATGCTAATGGGGGAAGGTGAAGAGAACTAAGTAACTAACTTTCATTAACTATTCACTAACTAAGTTCNTGCCGTACACAAATGTGTGCTCAAGTACAATTTGCTCGAATAAAGATCCATTCACTTTAAGACTCCTACTGCGGGCACATGGAAATTATTCTAACTCTGGAATGGTAAAACTATAAGAGTTTGGCTAAGGGTCTAGATTTAGATGCCTAAAATAGGGAAAGTTGCCTCTTATTTATAGACATTGTGGTTGGCTGCAATATTGCGTACGCGATATCACAGGGGTAGATGCAATATCGAAGATGGACGTGGTATCATAGCTCATCATACCCCCATGACTGAATGAAAATTCATCCTTGAGTTCCTTACAAAATATTGGGAAGGTATGGGATTATTGACTTGAATGACACTAATGGTGAATGGGGTGACATGTGAACGGATCATCATTACAACACATGACATTATTAGTGTTCATGACAACAAGAGTAAATACTATGCTCATTTGACATCTAGCCTTATTTAGCAACTGGGAGAGAAGAGAGAAGAGAGAGAGAAAAGAAGAAGTCTGCTACTGTCGATGCCAAGATTGTGTTTTTTTTTGTCCATCCATAAGTGCACCATCAATCTTGTTCCTTGCGTAACTGCTTCAACACTAGTCCGTTCCAAGTGTTTCCTCCAAATCCAATCCATTGTTGTATGATTGCCATTTGTACACACAACACAAACTTATATTAGCAAGGATAATTGAATCACAATGCAGTTGATACCTTGCTTCGGTGTAAGGTCCATTGGCTGAGTTGTGGTATGGCTGATGTGGATTTTGGAGATATAACACTGGTCACTACTCAAGGTGTAGGGGTTAAGAGAAATTGAAAAAATTGGACCAGGATCCCCATGACTAAGAGCGAACCTCCGGTAGTGAGAGAATGGAAAAAGATAAGGAATAAGAAAGATGGAGAAAAAGAAACAATGGCCATGCCAAGAAAATGGATGTCAGGGATGGAAATGAACAAATAAATGTTGATTATGAAAATGTTTAAGGGAAATAACTTAATGGGTGCACCAAATAGGAATCCCAGTGGGTCCTCCCCAAAGCAGGCTCATGCCCTTAATACCCTAACAATATCACATTCAAGAGTCAGTGGGCTCTAGAAATGCCAATTGGAAGCAAGAGTTAAAGTCTTAACCACAAGAATTTACCAAAAAGAAAAAAAATGCATCAACCAAAATATGGACTATTGATACAACTGACAATGAGGTGCAAAATGGAGAAAGAAGGATGGAAGAATAGAATGGAATGGAGTCTCAAGAACAAGGTGGTGTACAGCCCCTTGTGTGTTAATGGTTAATGTGACTTAGTAGATCTCATTCCAAATCCAACCTCAAACCAACCACATCCAATGACTTCACATTAATACATTCGGCCAATCCATCCACCTGAAGTAACATGAATGTCTCCGTCAAAGAGTCACCACCATTCCAACGAAATGAAAAAGGAGAGACTAGGAAGCGTGAAAGGGCCTTAGTTAGAGGGAACATATTTGTTTAGTTCCATAACCAGTGCTTGTAGCCTAGATGATTATTTCGTCTAAGGGGTGTGCTTTGAATTCTCACTTTTTCTTCTTCTCTCTTTTTTTTTTGTGTGTTTTGCGTGAGAACCACACCATGCAAAGACTTATTATTTTTATTAGCTCAACTTCCTGATACTGGAGCAGCATTGGAATGGTAAGGAAAACTCAAGAAGAAGACATCCAAGCACCCAAGAGGATGGCCAGCACAAATACATCAAATCCCCTTAAAGTCACACCCTTTTCAATCCTTGAGTCCTTCCTTAGTTTGAGAAATGTCCAGTCACCAATTCGTTAATAGTTCTTATTATTTAAGGAAAGGGACTATACAGTTCCAAGCCAAGGGAGACCATAGAAATTCATGAATGTATGGATGACGTGGACTCATTGCCTGTTATATCAAAAGAACCATACCTTAGTATCAACATTATAACTCAAAGGTAAAAACCAAACATTAGCAATCAATGGAATATAGTTCATACCATCTTCAGGAGCACTTATTAGGTGACGAACTTAACAAAATAAATAAACATATAAATAAATGGAAAAAGTATGAATGATGTTACAAAACAAAAACAAGAAAAGTTAAAGAAATTTGTAAAACAAAAATGTGTAAAAAAAAAACTTTAAAAGGAATTGAGAGCCTTGATTGATCAGCATAGGTGGCCATCTCCCCCATGACTAAGTTGGAAAGAGGAGATTTGAAATAATGAGTGAGGTCATCCTCTCTCAGAGGTATTATGTGCACTGGCTATTCTAAGTTCATGGAAGGGTTTAGGCTGTTGCACATTGACTAGTAAATTTTTATTGGAGCATTTGTTTGAAGTTTTTAGAAATTTCCAGCTTCCCCCTATTGATGTTTTTAGGTTAAGGGTCAGAAGTTGGCGACACTCTTGCTCCAGTGTATCTATGCTTTCGACGTGGACGCAAGTTGTTCCCCCAGTTAGTTCCATGCATGTTGGTGAGTTGCTCTCCTAATTAGCTATCAACCACTGGGTGTTTTCTTGTTGTGTGGTTGCTACATACAAGCACTTGTGTATGTTGATTTCTTAGGCACACCGGTTGCATGCAGGCAATGTTGAACATTCCTGTACATAATCATACCCTGTATCATTGTATGTGATGCATGGAACTTTCTTCATCTTGATCTTCCCAAAAGTGTTTTTTTAAAAAATATTTCCAGGGAAAGATCACGAATTCCTAGGCATGCGTTTATGGTTCATAGCCATGCATTTCCCATTATTATTGGAAAGTTCCCTTTGTCATTGTTCACTTGTATCACTAGGAAATCAGCTGGGTATGACCACCCACACATAGTGGTAACGATGTCCTCCACCAGTCCCAAGGGAATAGTGATGGACTGGTCAGCCATCTCTAAGTGAATATTGCTCTTCTTTAGTGGAGGTAGGTTCCAGGCTTTATACATCTCTTGTGATATTAGGTTGACTCCGAAACTTGAGTCCAGAAGAGCTTTACATGGTTCATTCCCATTGACTTGGAGATAGATTAAAGGGCTTCTAGGGTTAGAGAATTTCATAGGAAGGTAGCCCTCCTTAATCCAGTCAGTGATGGCATGTGTTAACATAACCATGTGCATTGAGCTCTATTTTTGATTTGAAGGGAGCTCTGAAGCCTTATTTGATGGAGAAGCGTATAGAGGCTTAAATGCCTGTGGTTGTGAGAGCTTGATTGGGCTGTTGGTTCTGAAGAAAGGTCTTCTCTTTGTGCGGTTGTTAGAACTAGTAACTGGTTGAAAGTTTATAGCTCTCGTAGCATTGTGTTGCTGTGGTTGAGTGGGGAGTTCCCCTTGCATTGCTGGAGCAGGTGGTAATGGAGCTATCAATGTGAGAGCTGCGAATGGGTTTGGAGGATGGTATGTTTGTAGGTTGTCTCTTCCAGGAGAAGGAGTCCTATAATACTCCCAAGCTTGGTAGTGATGTTGTGGTGTCATGTGATCAATGGAGTCACATGGAGAGATTGGCTGCTGCACATAATAGCCATATGGATTCAGTTGCTAGTGAGGGTATTGTTGCCTTGGTGGTGGCATCCCCCATGACTATGGGTATTGCCACTACTAGTGTTGCTCAATAGGTTGTGGCGGAGTTCCACTTGGATAATACATTAAAGGTTGGTGGAACTACCTTGGGTTACCTTGGGAATAAGGTAACCATCGGGGTGCTTGCTGTTTGTTAGGTCATGGGTTAAGTGCATACACCCTAGACTCTTGCAGATGTGAGATTACTGGGCAACATCCCTTAGGATGGTCATACTAGCATATCTCACATCCACCATCATTGTCCGTATTAGAATCGACAACCTCTTTGGTGATGGTCATTTTACCCTTACCTTTGTTACGTGCATGGTCCAAATCCCTCTTTTTCTTTTTATCATAGTCACTACCTTGCTCCTTAGACTCCTCTACAATTTTGAGAACAGTTTCAAATCTACTATCTAAGGAGTCCCACATTTGGTCTACCTTTGCCGACACTTTTGTTGCTAATTTTTGGAGCATCAAGGTTTTCCTATTCACCATCTCCTTGAGTGGTGACTCTTCCTCCTCCTCATAGAATCTCACTCCCCTTTTTCGAAGGGAAGGATTGTGGTTGTACTCTTTCGCACTTTCTCTCTTACGTAGCTCCTCTTCTTCCTTAGCTACTTGCTTCAACAATCTATGAACCTAATGGGAGCTAAGCTCTGATAATCTTCCTTGGGCATATGTTCCAAGGGTTCTCCTAGTTTCATGCCTAAGTCCATCTATGAGATGGCGTAGTTGATCTTGCTACGAGTAACCATGGCCTGGGCAACGATATAGTAGTGCATAATATCGGCCCATGGAAGCATCCAAGGGTTCATGACTTCCTTGCTTCCATCCTTGGATTTGCTTTCATAGGTTGGAAACCTGGGAGTATGTTTGATACTTATCATTAAATAGTTCTAGCATCGTACTCCACCTTTGAATGGATTCCAGTTCTAAGGACTGGTACAAGCTTTCCGCTTCTTTTACTAGTGTCCTTGGGAACAACTTTAACTTTTGCCATTCATTCTCGATGTTCTGCAAGGCACATGCATCGTGAAATGCCTGTAAGTGGTTCTGAGGATCAGCATTGTATCCCCCCTCAAATTGTGGGATATTATTTATGTCTAACCTCTTGATCCTGCTATCTTTTTGGTGCCTTGTGGGAATTCTTACGATCTTCATGATATCTAACATGCTTTGGGTTGCAAGTAGGGGTTCTTCGTGGTCATTTTTTTCATAGCGTCTGTGATGTCTACATAGTTCCCTACTCTCCCTTCCATGCCATTATTCTCTAGAATTCCCTCATCCTTGTTCTTGACTCTCTCATCGAGGTATCTCACTTTGTTTACCTTTATCCTCATGGTTAGGTTTCTTATGACTGCGTCCTGATACTGAAGGAGAGGGTGAATGTGACAATGAAGGTGAAGAAGAAGGAGAACCATCGCCATGACGATGTTTCCTACCTTCTCTTCAATGGTCTCAGCCCCTATCGTGATTACAATTAGACTGCCCATCCTTATCATGTGCTTGAGTTTCCTCGTTGAACACTTGGTGTTCGTGGGGATCAGAACCAGGGTTATGAATCATGGAGTGAAGGTTTTGATACACCACCTCCTCACCATCATTAGGAGGGGGAACATCATTTTTGTGGAGAACCTATTGAAATAGGTTCACCACCCTCAATTATGCTTAAGACAGGTGGAGCATTATGGGGTCTTTTTCCCTTCAATGATGTATAGTATCTCTCCTGTTGTAAGTCCCGTTGATGTTATGCTTTTGTGGGATGGTAGTCCCTTGTGTCATGGTCACATGTAATGTACTTTGCATATAACTGTGACATGCCTATTCGTGCAAGAGCATGAAGGAGCATGTTGGGGACTGCACGGTCTAGAGGCAACACTATGTTACCCTCTAAGTCTCTTCAATGCAGTTGTTCATCTTGATGGAGAATAAAGGTAAATTCAGGTACATATTCATTATGATGAATATATACCACACAAAATTGTTGAGGAACTAGCAGATCTTGGTTACGTGTGTTGTGCCATTGATTGTCTCTAGTGTTGGTCCTAGGCAGTGAAGTGCTTTTGTGCGAAGAAGAAGACATTTTAGTCTTATTCAGTGTGCTATTTACTGTTATCTTATTTTTCTTTTGATCAACCCTAAGGGTTCGTTTTAGCTCCCAATGATATGAATGATTTCCTATGTTCTACGTAGTGCATAAACAACTAAGTCCCTGGAAACAATGCCAATGATGAGTGGCGAGGTACCCCTACACTCAACCATACAAATATGAGCATTTCACGTGTGATCTGGTCAAACTCCAAGGACTAAGTGCTTACGCGTCTTAATGGAATACTTAAGGTTAATCAATTGCTATCTTCACAAACTTACTTGTATTGTCATGGTTGTATGGTTAAGTAAGCTTGAGGTATATGATTTTTATATGTTTTATCTTTTTAATGTCTTATGCTAATGGGGGAAGGTGAAGAGAACTAAGTAACTAACTTTCATTAACTATTCACTAACTAAGTTCTAATTTTCCTAACACCAGTATCCGTTTCCACTTGCTGGACACACCCTGAACCAGTGCAACACTGCTAGGATTACCAAACGCTATTCGTTACTGGGTTACCAAGCATTGCACACGTGCTCGAAGCGGTCGTACTGAGTGCACTTAACTAGGAGAGTCAAGGGTTGAGAGAGATTAATTATCTAGGAAAGCATTTAAACATTTAACAATAATTAATTCTTATTTAGCTTAGTCGACATGATGCAAGGTTTATCAGAAAGTTCATCTTTATTGCCGTACACAAATGTGTGCTCAAGTACAATTTGCTCAAATAAAGATCCATTCACTTTAAGACTCCTACTGTGGGCACATGGAAATTATTATAACTCTGGAATGGTAAAACTGCAAGAGTTTGGCTAAGGGTCTAGATCTAGATGCCTAAAATAGGGAAAGCCGTCTCTTATTTATAGACATTGCGGTGGGCTGCAATATCGCATACGCTATATTGTAGCTGATCACTTGCTATAGTTGCTACTTTTGGTGGAAGGTGAAAGGCCTCCAAAAATGCCTTCATCTTCTCCTTATTACTCTATGGGTCATACATAGTTCATGTGGCTTCACCAATGTGGCTGGTACAGGGACATCCCATGGGAAAGGCATTGCTAGGAACAACTCCTTAACATTGATAAACCATGCTGCAAATTGTTTACATTCCACATTGAACGTCTTGACAAGGTTCTGCAGTTGATGGTAGTCATTCATCCTTCTAGATAGGTTCTTAGCAACTAATTGCTAGTTAGTAAATTGGCTTCTAAGAACTTCAAGCTTTGCATTAGGTGTTTACAGCTTTTGCTTGGTGCTCTTATGATGCTTGAACTTGACATTATAGAGGAGGTACAAGTTGGCCACCTACTTCTCCAAGTCTAACCTTGGCTTTTTGGCTATTATCATCACCAATTTTGTGTAATGGAGGTTGGAAAGCTCTATGTATTTTGTCATTTCTTCAATTTGAAATTGCTTCAGATGAATCTCTACTTTGTTGTAAGCATTCAATCTATCAAAGATTGGTTGCCATACATCACCCCTCTGCTAGAGTTGTTGGAGGGCCTTGTTCATTTTTTCCTTAACTAGTTGAATCTCTTTTTTGTTTACCTTCCTGAGGAGCCTAACTTAGTTCCTATTGTTATTTTTCACTTATTTAAATTTTAGAGCCTCATTTTTCTAGGTGGCTACATCAATGGCCATTTTCTAGTGAAGTGCACAAAGTTTCTTCATTGATAGATTATGGTTCTTCACTATTAACTTCCTTAGGTCCATGTTCATCTTAGTGAGATGTTCCTACTGCTATCTTACAAATTTGACCATATGGTCTTTTTACTTCTCAACATTGTTCATGTGGTGGATGTCTTTGGTAAAAATCAGGTTCTCCTTGTGGACTTGTGCCATTCTTATCGGTGTGGATTGCAATAGCTTCTGATAAGGTTATGTCAAAGATTGCCATCTTCTTGGAATTCTCTTCCTCTTTTAATTGGTTTTAAAGCTACAAGAAAGCTTCATCCTGTGTAATGGGCTAGCTAAGAATGATGGGATCGACCAACCAGGCTCTTAGTTCTGCAAGCTTAATAGCTAACTATTGATTTTTGGTAGTGGTTGCCTTGAGTTGGATGTTTGCAATGATGAGCTTTCCCTTGGTCTTCAATAGCTGTAATTGGATACTGGTGATTCCTTTTGAGAGATTAAAGATCTCTAGAAGTAGTTGCCCAGTTTCCACTAGTTGATCCAATACCTCCTTGTGTTAAGTTGCACTTAGCCTCCTGCTTCCCACTCCTACAGAAGCTTGCATATCTCTGAGTGTAGTAATGTCTAGCATAGTTGATGTAGGAGTGTTGAGAGCCTCTACTACTCTATTAGCCAACACCTTTGTCGCTATTTCCTGTCCATGGTGTTGCAACACCAAGATAGTCATCCCCTCACCCTCCTCTAGGTGCATCAAGAAAGTAGTGGCATTCCCAGAGATCTCTGGGAATTGTTGTTGTCCAGGGATGGAAACTGTCACTTCTTGGACCCTTGGATTCAAACTTGTGGGTGCCTACATCCATTGTATCAAAAACAATAGCGTAGTCTCCTCTAGCTAGCTTATTATCTTGGTTACTTCATTGAGGTGGATTAATGCTAGTTGGTAGATTGATGACTCTCCATCACTTGGATCTCCTTGTTGCTACTGTAGGAGTTGCTCATGGAGCTTTCTCATGTGTTCTATTACTACACAAGCCTCCAATGTTATTTCTCTAGTAGGTGGTGGTGGTGGTGGTTGCTCCTCTTCAAGCAGTTTAATGGATGCCTTCTTTTTTATCATCTCCTATCAAGTTGTGGCAAGACCATGATGGGGCATGTCATTTGCATAATGGGATATTCCTCTCCCTTTGCAAAGTTTTTTTATTAGGCACAAAAAGTGGAATGTCTTCCTCCCTCACTCATTCTCTTTGAATTACTTTTCAACTTTTAGGAAGATGAGTTAGGGGAGGTTGATTGGGAATTTTTTGCTTAGAGCAGCACACACACGAGTGGAGAAGGTAGTGACCTTTCTTGGCCTCATCGTTGGGTTTAGGTGATAGGCCAAAATCTATAAGTAGGCCCTCTCCACCTTAGTAAGTGCACCATACTTCTTATGGTCCACTCCATGGCATTGTTGGACCCATTCCTTTTTAACTTTAGGTTTGTTTATATGAAAATCTTTTCCAAGGTTGCCTTGATGTCAGGCAATCTGAAGACCTCTACAATGGCCTCAACCGAATAGGACTGTTGATGTCTTTAATTTTCACTGTAGCATTTGCCTATCAGTTGTTCCAGAAGAGATAAGTTTTTTCCATGTACCACTCCCCACTGGAACTGAGGATGCACCACATTAGAGATCCTTGCAGTTGTGTTTTGACCTCCCTTGGTGCTAGGTCCAAGAAGAAGCAAAATTTAAGTTCTTGAAGAACAACACTTTGAACCTCCTTAGAACTAATTTGTTTAAGGAAAGCCTTGGTCAAGGTGACCTCCAGATTTGGTCTAGGCTTTGGCACCTTATCTTGTCTAAACTGGCTTATTTTTGTAGTGGGAATTTGAAAATAGACTCCACTTCAAGCTCCTCTTGAAGATGTCCCATGGCATGGATTTCTACCTCATATTATTAGGAGTTTTGTGGTTGCTGGCCCTTTCCTCCTCTTGACTGCTTCTCCCATGGTTATGATGGTCCTTCCTACAATCTCTTTGGTGCCATCTGTAATCACACACATAGCCAAGGATTAGTGTTTTATGTATAACTTAGAATACTTTGATGTCTTTGCCCATTTGGCTAGTTACACTTAAGCTAATTTGTGATCATGGTAGGTTAATTATTTTACTATTATTTATTTCATTTTATACTCAAATTTTTTGGTGAGGTTTAACTTAGGTGAATTAGTAATTTTTAATGTGGTCCAAAAAAATTTTCATCATGAACCATAGGTTTGTGGCCCCCATGATGTAAAACTTATCACCAATAATTAAAGGGTTGAAGAACAAGTTGAATCAAATAAGAAATTAGAAATTTATGGGCTCGAGAAGGCTCTCAGCTCTAAAAATTGCAAAAACTCCTCTAGCATTATGAGGCAAATGTGAAAATTTTGCTAACTCCTATTGCATATTTATACTATTTTTTAACTATGTCGATGGGGATGCATCGACGTAGCCAAAAATGAAAATTTTCACAATACAAAAATGACGCAACCAAAAATGAAAATTTTCACAATACAAAAACTAAGGAAAAAGAGTTTTTCCATGAAATTGGGGTCTAGAAAAAGCTAGAAAAGCCTAGAATAAGGACAAATATGTGAAGAGGGCTAGGAATACATTTGAAAAGGAGATTTTATAGGAGATTAATTGGCAAGAAGTGCAAAAATTGGATGCTACAAGATGGAAAAAAACATTTTTGAAAGAAAAATGGCTAAGGAATAGGGAATTTAACCATCCTAGCCAAAGAGTATGCAAGTGGATTCTTCCCATAGCAAGATTATGCCCTTAATGCCCTTGCATGCAATCATACCAAGAAGTCCATGGGCCCCAAGGATGATTAATGAACATGGATTGTTAAAAATTGAATCACCAAAAAAACCATCAAAGAATTGAGACATCTCAAAATGAACACATCGATAAAACATGATAAGAGGCAGTGAGGTGGTAAATGAAAGAATTGGTGGATGAGAGAGAGTATTAAATGGTTTCTTGCATCATGGTCACATGAAGTCCTTTGTGGAGGATGTGATTAATATGACTTGATAGTATTCCATCCTTAGTTGGAGTCAAGACCATCCACTTCCAATGACTTCACATTGGCACATTGAGACCATTCCACCGCCTAGAGTACAGGAAAATTACCACATATCACTCATCATTCCAAAGAAATAAGAAAAGAGAAGTAGGAATTGAAGAGGACCTTAGTTAGAGGGATGCCTTTGGGCATGGGTAACATGTCTTTCTAGACCCATAACAAGTGTTTGTAGCCCATTATTGTATCTAAGGGGTGTGCTTTGAATTCCCATTTTTTCAAATGGAAACCACACCATGCAAAGACATTACTCCTTTTTTATTGGTTAGCATAGGAGTGGTGAGGAATCAAAGGCAATATTCATGAAACTCCAAATGATAGGCAGGTACAAAAGGTAACAAATCCTCTTAAAGCCACACCCTTATTCATCCACTTGATTTGTCCCAAGTCTAGAAAGTACCAATGTTACAAATTTATTATTAGTTGTTATTAAGAAGTGACCTCATATTTCTGAGATGAGGAAGCATCATAAAGGTGTGTGGAATGGATGGATGATGTGTTTCAATGCCTAATATCATGGAAAAACCAATGTTCCATTAATCAACACCAAAATTCTAGGATGAATTCAAGTCACTTTCAATCAAGTAAACAATACAATTTAATAAACCATCATCATTCAACAACTATGTTTGGCACCAAAGTCCTGATGGAAATAAAGAAAAAGAAGATACGTAAGAGAAGTCCAAATAAAGAAAAATATAGAAAAATTTTAAAATATTCAAGAAAATAAGAAACATATCAAAATAGTGTAAAATAAAAAATCTGAAAAACTAAGAAGCCACTCATATAATTATTAGCATGGATGACCATCTCCCCCATGACTAAGTTGGATGGGAGAGATCCAAATGATTGAGCATGCATGGCCATCAGTTGAGGCATTCTTTCAACTAGTTTTTTTTTGTATAAAGAAAGGTTTAAGTTTTTGGCTATTAATCAAAAATCTCTCACTTGGGTTGTTAGGATGGTATATTAGCATGGCCTTGGGTGGGAAAGTTTCATGTATGATGTAAGGGCCCTTCCATAGCATTTGAAATTTGGTACGTTGAGGTACCTGCATGGGGTTCCATTAGAACACCTTATATGCTAGTTGAAACATTAATTTTCATATCTTAAGGTCATGATGATGTTTGTTATGTGCCTGGTGCACTTCATTTGATGAGAAGGTTACTAATATATTTTAGTTTAGCATGTTGAGATTCATTAGTCTTTCTCTTTTAGCTAGACTTAAGTACAAGTTAAGGTCACAAGCTGTTGAAAGTGTACATAGTTCAGCTTGGATGGGAAGCATTGAAAGTTTTTTGTACATGATCTCATAGGGAGAATATCCAATAGGAAGTTTCCATGTTGACCAATAAGCCTAAAGAGCATCATTGAGTTTACTACTCTAGTTCTTCCTATATTTACTATTTGTTCATGTTAGTATTTTAGTAATTTTTCTATTGGTGGCATCAACTTGACTATTGGCTTGGGGGTGTTATGGAGTTATTAATTTATGTTCAACCTCTAAGAGTTGCATAAGCTTTCGAAAAGCGGCACTTGTAAAGTATGTACCATTATTAGAAATTAGTGCTCATGGCACACCAAACTTGTTGAAAACATTTTGTTGTAAAAACTATGCCACCATAGAGGATGAATAGTTGGTGATGGTATCAACTTCAATCCATGTGCTACAGTAAGCAACAACCACAATGATGTAGGCCTTTTCATTTAACATAGGGTTGATGGACCCCATGAAATCAATCCCCTAAGGATCAAAAAGCTCTAGTTGTTGGACTTGCTCTTATGATCTTTCCATGTGTACAATCATCCCTCCATCACGTTGAAACCGATCACAGGAATGGAAGAAGTGATGGAAATCCCTAAAGATCATGGACCAATAATATCTTGCCATGAGGATCTTAATAGCCATCCTCCTCCCAACATAGTAGTCCCCATAAGGATCTTTATGTGCATCATGGAGGACTTGAATTTTATTTACATTAGGGACACACCATTGAATTAGGCCATCAACACAACTCTTGTAGAGGTTACCCTTGATCTTCATGACGTGTTTGGCCTGATGAAGAAACTGTTGCTTCTTCTTGTTGACCCACTCTTGTGGCATCTCTTGAGTAAGTAGATAGGAGAGGATGTTGTAATATCAGTTTGTTTTCTTGGGAGTTTGAGAATTAATAGCACTAGAAAAGAGGAGTTCATTAGGAAACTGATCAAATAATGGGATCTCGTCCTCTTTGCTACTCCATCTCAACCAAGACAAGTGGTCAGCTACCACATTCTTAGTCCCATTTTAGTCAACCATTGTTAAAACAAACTCTTGGAGGATCACCAGCCACTATATGACATGGGGGTTCACTATTAACTTTTTCATTAAGAACTATATGGCACTATGATCAGTGTGCATACACACTTTGTATCTACGAACATTGTGTTTGAATTTCTCTAGGATGTACATCACTACATTGAGCTCCATTTCAAGGGTGGTGTAGTTTAGTTATTCACCCACAATGCTTCTACTTGCATAGTGGATGTAATATGGACATTTCTAATCATCCATCTATGTAAGCATGACCCCCAAGGCGTAATTGGATGCATCCTTCATGATGTGGAATGGCTTGAACTAGTTTGGTGCTCATAGAATTGGAGTTTCTATGAGTTTCTACTTTAGTTGTTGGAATGCATTTTCGCATTCCTTGATCTAGAAAAATGGTGCATATTTCTTTGTAAGTTCTACCAATGGCTTGGTGATCTTTGAAAAGTTATTGATGAAGCATCAATAATAACTAGTGTGGCAAAGGAATGACCTCACATCCTTCGCTATTTTGGGTTGTCTGGTTATTCATTAGATGACCCTTATTTTCTTTATGTCTAGCTCAATCCCTTTATTTAAAATTTGATGTCCCAAGATAATGCCCTCTTGGATCATGAGGTGGCTCTTTTACTAGTTGAATCTCCAATTTAGTGGCTACTGGCATTAATGGCCCCGTGCAATAGTCAACCTGTAGTGCGCCTAAGATAGATCACGGCCATGGAAGAGGCTTCCAATAGATAAAAAATGGCTCTAGTGGCAATGTTAGATTCCAAAAAAGTCACGGTTTGTAGCAACCCTTTGATATTTATAGAGACGATGATGGATTTTTTAATAGAGGTTTGCATAATGAAAATGATGGATGGTGCGATGTAAATTTAAACTTGAAGTGCCTAGCCCATACCAATTCATCATGAGTTGGGCCCCATAATTAAACACAAAGCCAAATCCATCCATCCCAATCCAACACAATCCAACCCCATCTACCCCCTACAACCACTTCCTTTCAATTTACAGTGATCTCGACCTCCACACCTGCTACCTCTAGGCCATTTTTTTCAATCTCTACCCCAAGAAACCCTCCATCAAATCTAATTTATGTGTTATCTACACCACAGCTCGAACCCTCCACCCATTGAATTTTACACTGCATGTCTAGAAGCCCCCACTACACTTGTGCTTAACCTTCTAGTTGCTTGTGATTGACTAGAATTCTTATGCACTTTTGCTCTTTGCATGTAAAATAGTTCGTGAAATCAAAAACCACATTTCTAATTTTGTGATCCATAATTTTTCATCACACATGCTTTCCACAAATAAAATGGAATAAAATTTATCCCTCAACCCCTCCACATGGATTGAAATTCCATTCTTAAAGAATTCATTGCTTTTTCTTAGCTTCTTTGTCTTTGGAATTTCTTTAAAAATAAACCTGAAGATACATTTTCATTTTTACCATTTATTATGGCAATTCATATTGCAAAAATGCAACTGTACCATCATGGCAATTGGAATCCTCTAGTAAGTAGCTTCAATATTGATCTCAAAAATTGCATTTGCAGTTACCTTGCTTTCCTTGAAGCTACACTCTCCTCCATTGATTTCAACATTCGATCTCCTCTTCCTCGTTGTCTTCTTGGAGCACTTCAGAACCTTCAAAAAGACATGAACATTATCATTTGGCCTGTAGATAAAAATATTGAAATTTGTGTCTTGGATTCCTCTTGGTATCTTCAAGAAGTAAACAAGAAATTATTTGATTTTGATGTCTAGCTTCGTGTGGATTCTATTCCATGGGATGACCTTCATCGTCAACTATTTTCTATTGTCAACCATTATCCGCAAGCTTTCAACAATTTTAAGGATTTAGTTCTTCAATGCAAGGCTTTCAAACCTTGTATTTTCTATTTAATCCCTAAAATTCACAAACTTGTAATGGTTGGTCATCCAATCTACTCTTACACGGGTTATGTGCTTGAACTTGTCTCATGCCTCCTCCATTATTTGCTATTTCCCATTTTATGTTCTCAACCATATCACCTTCAATATTTATTTGCCTTGATCCATGATCTCCACTCAAGAGTTATACCTCTTAATGTACTTGTTTTTAAGTTTGATGTAGAATCTCTTTACCCTAGCATTCCCATTAATCATGACATCATTATCCTCAAATATATGGTTGAAACATATTTCTCTGCAAACCCATTTCCTTTGCAGAATCTCTACAGTAATGCCATTCTGGAGCTCGCTTCATTGGTACTTCAAGAACACTACTTAGAATTCAATGGAGTACATTACAAATAGATCAGAGGCACTCCAATGGGTAGTAACTTCATCATTGTCTTTGCATGCTTTTTTTTGTGTCATCTTGAAAAATAGGTTTGCACAACTCTAGACTCCAAAAATATTTTGTATTTCAAAAGATTCATTGATGATGCTTTTGACATTTAGAATGGTTCTGAAGATTTACTTTCCCTTCTTCTCTCTTGATATGGTAATTTCTATCCATAAATCAACATTACCCCCACCATTTCTAATTTTGTAGTAAATATTTTAGATGTTACTTTTTTCAAGGGTCCTCATTTCACTAACATTGGTATTTTATCTACTAAGTGTTATCAAAAATCCTTGAATGCCTACCAGTACATCCCTTTCTCCTCTTGGCATCCATTCCATCAGAAGAAAGCATTCATTATTGTAGAGCTTAAATGATACCTCATCAAGGAATTATGTCTTGGCAATCTTTAGCAGATTTGGTGTAAGCTTTTTTTGACAACTTCGTGCTTGAGGGTATCCTTCTCAATTGTTAGTCAAATGCTTCAACCTTGTTCTTTTTGCATCTCGTCGATCACTTCTGGCCAGACTCTAATAAAGTAATGATGTTCGTGTTAGGAAATAGACCCCTCTTGTCTTCAAACTAGATTTTAGCCCTTCCACTAAATCCTTGAATGTGAGGGTCATCCTAAATCCTATACTTGATTGGCTCTACCAAAAAGATTTGACATTCTCAATAGTCATTCCAAATGTGATTGCTTGTTGGAAAAATCCTAGTTAGAAATAGATTCAAGTGCTTTGTCCCATCCCTACTTCAGCTAGAATGAGTGAGGCCTAGTTAAATTTATTTTTGTTGCTCAAAATTTAAATTTGACTAAGTTGGGATACTATAAATTCAAGCACTTGTGCTCTTGACATTGCACAACAGAGCTTGAGACATACTAATGAAGGGTGTGATTTCCTGAAAATGTTTTATGTTATAGCCCTACTTTATTTAATGTCAATATGAGCTTTTTCATTCTATTCTTTAACCTTAACTTTTTCTTGCTCTCCTTTGCTTTCTAATTTAAATTTCTTTTTTTTGTTGGCCACACAATATCCCAATAATTTTTTTAGTGAACCCTAAAATTTTTTTAGCTAACCTTAAAATTTTTTTTTAGCTAACTCAAAATTTTTTTCAACTAATCCTAAAATTTTTTTTAGCTAATGCTAAAATTTTTTCAACAACTAACCCTAAAATGTTTTTAGCTAACCCAAAATGTTTTTCAGCTAACCCTAAAAATTTTTTCAATCTACCCACATTTTTTTTAGTAATTTCTTCTTCTATGTAGGCATAGGTGTGGCATTAATAATGATTGGCTTATCATTATTTAGAAATGCATGCTCCATTCTTGTTGGTAAAGCCTTTAATTCAAGGGGCTCTTGCTTGAAAGTCTTAGGGATCTTCAACTTTCTTGAGTCAATCTCACTTTGTGCATTAGAGAGTTGGTGATGGAGCTACTCTAACTTATCCATGCCATCAACGTAGAAGCTAGGGAGGCTCTCAACTAGTTCCATGCATATTGTTGATCTAGCCTCATTATCAATTGTCAACCACTGAGTGCCCTCCTATTTAGTGGTTGTTGCATATAGGCACCTTTTAATCTCTATGATCTTTGCACATTGATTGCATGCCTGAAGTGTTATGCCTTTGATAGTCCATAGTCTGTGCATGTAATGGCACCCCATGTCATTATACATAATGCATGTAATTATCTTCTTTTCATTTTTTCCAAATTTATTTTCCTTGAAAATTTCTAAGGAAAGGTCTTGGATCTTCAATCTTGCATCTATGGTGCTCATCCATGCTCTTCCCATGATAATAGGAAAGTTCTCTTTGCTATTTTCTACATGGATCACCAAAAAATTGGTAAGATATGACCATCCATAGATTGTGGTCACAATATCCTCTACCAATCCCAAAGGAATAGTGATAGATTGGTTTGCCAACTTCAATCTAATGTTGCTCTTTTTTAATGAAGGTAGGTTCCAAGCCTTGTATATTCTTGTGAAATCAAGTTAACTTCAGAACTTGAATCCAAAAGAGTCTTACACGATTCATTTTAGACAATTTGTAAGTAGATAAGAAGACTCCTAGGATTAGATCTCTTCATGGAAAGATGGCCAACCTTCATCTAATATTTAACCACATGGGTCAACATGGCAATGTGTAATTAGGATGTACTTTGATTTGAAGGTTGCTCAATGAAAATTTTAGAGGTTGAAGTAGTAGGGTTAATAGCCATAGGTGTTTGTGAGGGCTTCATGAGGTTTTTGGTTCTAAAGAATGACTTCTTGTAACGCTTGGATTTAGAACCACTTGGCTAAGGAGCTGGCTATAAGTTTACCACCCTTGTAGTGTTTCTTTATTGTGGTTGGGTAGGTATTTTACCCTACATGGATGGAGCAGGTAGCAAAGGAGTTGATGATGGTGGTGTAGAAGTGGATGGGTGTTGAGATGGATAGTAAGAAAATGGAGACTTCCCCTTTGGAGAAGGAATTTTGTAGTATTTAGGAGGATAGTAGAGGTGTGAGAAGGAATTGTAACTAGAAGAGTCACATGGAGAGATTGGCTGTTAAACATAGTACCCATAAGGATTAGGTTGGCAATAAGGATACTACTGCTTGGGAGGTGGCATCCCCCATGAATGTGGGTGTTGCCACTACTGGTACTACTCTTGAGGTTGAAATAGTGCTCCATTTGGATAGTAGGCTTGTTGGTGGAATTGCTACTAATGATTGCCTTATGGATAAGACAACCTTAAGGGTGCTTACCATTTTGCCAATCTAGGATTCAAAGAAAACACAATAGATTCTTGTAAGAGTGAAAATGTAGGGAAACATCATTTGGCATGTTCATATTGGCAAATTTCACACCCCTCATCATTCAATTCTAAATTTGTAACCTCTTCTACTACCATAACTTTGCCCTTATCTTTGCGATATTTATGTTTAGCCTCCTTTTTCTTCCTTCGTTCATGGCCATTGCCTCCTTGATCTCTATGTTTCTATGTAATCTTCAGAGTAGTTTGGAACTTCTCATCCAAGGAGTCCCACATCTTATCAACCTTATTTGATATTTTAGTAACAGATTTTTGGATCAAAAAGGTTTTCCTCTGCACCACTTCATACAGTGATGCCTCCTTCTCATTCTCATAGAAATAGACCTCCCTCTTAAAGATGGAGAAATCTCTATTGTGTTCTTTTGTACTTTTTCATTTTTTTAGTTCTCCTTCCTTTTTGATCACTTACTCAGTGAGCCTTTGAATTTGATGGATCCTTAGCTTAGAAAGTCTCCTTTATTTTAGTTTTGAGCCCATCTATAATATGGTGTAGCTGATCTTGTTGAGAGTATTCATGGCCTGGGCATCAATGCAACAAAGAGTAGTACATGCCCATGGCTGCATCCATGGACTCATGTGTACCTTGTTTTCACCCTTGGATTTACCTCTTTAGATTAGACACTTTGAAGTACATTTGGTATTTATTGTTGAATACCTCTAGAATCATACTCCATCACTAAATAGATTTTGATTCCAAGGGTTAGTACCAATTTTCTACTTCCTTTATGAGTGTCCTTGGGAATAGTTTCATGTTTTTCCATTCTTTCTGTACATTAAGCAAGGAATAGGCATCATGGAAGACTTGTAAATGATTCTGTGCATTTGAATTATATCCCTCCTCAAAGTTGGGGATATTGTTCATATTCAGTCGTTTAATGTGGCTATCCTTCAAATGCCTAGTGGAAATTATAACTACCTCTAAAATATTCAGCATATTCTTGGTAGCCAGTAGGGGTTCATCATGGTCATAACAATCTCTGTGATTCCTATTATGGCTATGATGCCTTTGTTCTCTGTGATGTTCATCCCCCTGTTGTTGCTCATGTCCCTAGTCCCTGTTGTCCCAACAAGATCTATGGTTATCCCTATCCCACCATTCATCTTCATCATGCTCTTTGCTACTTCTTCCATGTTCCTAGCCTCTACTTCTCCTATTAGAGTTGGAGGAGAAAGACAGTGAGGATGATGATGAAGGCAAATAGGAAGGAGAATCATTATCCAAACGATGTCTAGTAAGTCCTCTTATTTGGTCCCTACCTCGATCACTATGTTTATATTTCTCCTAGTGCTTGTCATTGTTCTTTCCTCTAGATGAATGATTGTGGATACCATCTTTTAAGATCCCTTGATCTTGAGACCTATTCTTCCCATCACCAAGGTTGTCCACAGTTGACTGTAACCATTGGTTAAGGGTCTCCCCATCAAAGAGAGGGAATAATCTATGTATTGAAGGACATTCAAAAAGAAGTCCTTGCCTTCTTTTTGGGTTTGTAGGAATAAGTGATTAGGAAATCATTTTCCTTTTGAAGCCTCATATTGAGCTTCCATTTACTAATATTTTTTCCATTGGGCCTCTATGGGATGATAGTCCTGATAGGCATGGTCTTGAACCTCCTACTTCATGTTAAGTCTAACAATACCCAACTTGATAAGATTGTTCAATAACATTGTAGGAATGAATTGGTCAAGAGGCAACACAATGTTTCCCTCCATGTTCCTTCATCATAGTTGCTTGTCCTGATGTAGGATGAAGGTAAAATCTGGAGTGTAAGCATCTAGATGAGTATAGACAACTTTAAACTATTGGAGAACTTGTGTCTTTTGGCCTTCTTACCTTTGATTGGACTTGCTCATGAATGATGGTGGGGAATCCTCCCTATGAGAAGAAGTCATATCAGTGATTCTTTAGAAATAGTGTGCATTTGTTATTAGTATTTATCTTAATAGTTTAGCATTAGTTTCCTTTACACTGTCATTATATGTTTTCACTATCTTTCTTATGAAGCATACTTTAGCTAACTAAAGTCCCTGGCAATGATGCCAATGATGAGCAACAAGTAGTCTCTACACCTAACCATATGAATCACAAGTGTTCCACTAGTGATCTAGTCAAATTTTATGGACTTTAGTTCCTAAGTGCAATGATGAGTAAGGATAATAACTTAGAGATGTTATCGTTGTCTTCTTGGCTTCACTTATGTAAGTGCAAGTGTATGGTTAAGTGTAGGTCAAGGCACATGATTTATATTTATATTTATATTTTATTTTATCTAATATAAATGCAAAATAAAAAAAATAATTAAGGCTTAACTACATAACTATATAGTTCCTTAATCTAGCTATCCTAGCACAAGTATCTAAGCTCACTTTTTGTTCGCATCTTGAACTTGCTCTAACACTTCTAGGTTTTCAAGTGCCTATTGTTGTACATACCAAATAGCCACTACTGGGATTACCAAGTGTTAAGTAGTATGTTCAAAGTGGTCGTACTTATGCATTATTATTAAATAGATTAAGTAATCAAAGATATTAATGCAAAAATGCATAATTAATAAAGTACATGAAAGAAAATATTAATCTATTCCAAGTGTTGTAAGGAATGTCAAGAATCTCATCTTTATTGTTAGTCACATCAATGTGTTTAGGTATAAGATGCTCGAATAAATAGCCATATAATTCTTGAAATCCTACTATGGGTACTTAGAAAATATTCTAACTTTGGGCTAAGAAAACTGTTAGACTTTGGCTATGCTATGAACTTAACATGCCATAAATGTGATGGGTGCATCCATTTATATAGGCAAAGACAAACACTATGTTGATGTAGCTACATCAATGCATCTAACCATGCATCAATAGGGACGCATTGACAAGGCTGCGTCGATGCAACGCATTAAGTGATTCATCAATAATGTTGCATAGATCTAAGTGTGCTAACAGGAAACATAGTGAAATGGATAGAAATTCTATCAACTAAGAATAATAAAAATATAAAGCTAATCTAGCTAATGAGTAGCATGTATCCCCTATACCTAGTCATATGAATCACAAACATGCATTAGTGAGTTGCTTGAATTCTGTGGATCTAGTTCTTAAGTTGCCTATAGTCTAAAGTGGTGAAACATGGGGTTGTATGATCATTATCTTCCTAACTCACACTTTTTATCTATTTGTATTGTTAAATGTGAGTTAATACACATTGTGTGTATTTTTTAAGTGTATATATATATATATAGATATATATCCTAATAGCTAGATGAGTAAATGAAGGTTCAATGATTAATTATTTAACTAAGTTAATCTAGTGACTAACTATCCTAACATAATTAGCTATTCCCACATATTGTACACATCTTGAACTCATATCAACACTACTAGGTTACCAAGTAGACACTATTGGGTGTATCAAATATCCACTACTCGGATACCAAGTGCAATACGTTATGTTCAAAGTGGTTGTACTTACATTTTTAGGATTAATTATTTTAATTAATTAAAATCATGAAAGAAAAGTGCATTAAAAGTGAAGTGAAAATAGAAAAGATTAAACTAATCCAAGATCTACAATGAATGTCAGAAATCTCATCATTATTACTATTCACTCTAATGTGTTCAAGTACATGGCATTCAAATAAAGATCCATACAATCTCTTTAATTTACACTGTGAACACTAAGAGAGAAGATATTTTGGCTCTAGAGAAACTAAATTGTAAGGGCTTCATTATGGTATGGACCTAAGATGTCATAAATTCAATTGGTGTGTGCATTTATATGTGCTTTGCCTATGTTAACATCAATGTATCTACATTGACGCATGTGATCATGTGTTGATGGGGATACATTGATGGGGTTGTGTCAATGTAGCCTATATCATTACAACTCAGCATACCCCCACAACTGACTAAAAACTCATCATTGAGGAAACAAAAATAGGATAAATTTTCTACAAAAATTGGGAAAGTATGAAATTTATTAACTAAAGACTGATTGATTGATTGACTCTTAGTGCCAGCTTGTATAGGATTACAAAATTTATTATCCATTACAACAAAATTGGACACTTTACAAAGATCTTAGAAAGTGCTTTCAAAGTTACCAAGGATGTGGTAAATTCTCAAACAATTCCTAGAGTTGGAGGCTCCTATGGTGCTAAAGGTCCTTTGCTAGGTTTTAGAGCTAGTGGTAGTGGAGATGGTTGAGGTTGACCTACTGTTGCTACTTTTGGTGAAATTTTGAAAGCATCTAGTAACATTTTCATTTTCTCCTATTTGCCATGTGGGTCATAACTAGTCCACATAACTTCACTAATGTGGGCTAGTGTATGGATATCCTACAAGCATAACATTATAGGAAAAAACTCCTTTGTGTTGATAAACCATGTTTTGAATTATTTACATCCAATGTTGAATGTCTTTACCAGGTTTTGTAGCTTATGGTAGTCATTCATCCTTCTAGCTAGGTTCATAGGAAAAATCATTAATTAGTAAATCTACTCTTGAAAACTTCAAGCACAACATTAGCTGTCTCTAAATGCTACTTGGTCTCCTTATGATGTTTGAATTCTGTCTCATATAAGAAGTAGGAATTGGCTACTTGTTTTTTCAATTCTATTCTTAGTCTCCCTATTGTTAGCATAGCTAGGTTTGCATATCAAAGGTTGGCAAGCTTCATATATTTTATCATCTCTTTGATTTGCAACTCGTTTAGATGAATTTTTGCTTTATTGTATGTGTTCAATCCATGAAAGATGGGTTACCATCTATTGCGTCTTTATTGGAGTTTCTGGAGAGCCTTGTTCATTTTTGCCCAATTAGATTTCTTTTTCATTTACTTCTTTGAGGAGCCCAAATTGGTCCTTGTAATGGTTCTTTACTTATTCAAATCTCAAGGCGTCATTTTTCTAGGTGGCTACCTCAATGGCTATCTTTTGGCAAACTGCACGAACTTTTTCCATTGAGAGATTTCTATTTTCTATTAGCAACCTCCTCAAGTTAAGGTTTACCTTGGCTAGCTGCTCTTGCTGTTGATGAACAAACTCAACCATCTAGTCCTTTTGTCATTCTATGTTGTGCAGGTAATAAATGTTTTTATTCAGGGCCAAGTTTTCTTTGTAGACTTATGATAAGTCCTTGTCGGTGTTGAAAGTCATGGCCTTTGACAAGGATGTGTTAAAGATTTCCACCTCCTTCACATTCTTAGCCTTCATTAATCTATGTTGAAGTTATTGGAAAGCTTCATCCCTTGTAAGTTTCAAGTTGAGAATAGCAGGGTTGGAGAGATGAGCCCAAAACTCTACAACCTTGATAGCCAACCACTAGTTTTTAGTGGTGGTTGCCTTTAGTTTGGCATTGGTTATGAGTAATTTACCCTTGGTCTTAAGCAACTGTAACTAGGTTGTTATAATTTCATTTGGGAGATTGAAGATCTCTGGAAGTGATTTCCTAACTCCCACTAGTCGTTCTAATACTTCTTTATGTTGGACAGTGCTCAACTGATCACTCCCTACTCCTGTGGACATTTGGATGTCCACCATTATGGCAATGTCTAGCATGGACACCATAGTAGCATTCAGGATCTTGGCTATCCTATTGGCCACCAATTTCACTATTGTTTCCTGTCCTTGGTTTTACATCACTAGAACAGTTGCCCACTTGCTTTGTTCTAAGAGAATTGAGAAAGTTGTATCATTTCCTAAAATTTTAGGCAATTCTTATTCAAGTATGGACATTATAACTTCCTAAGCACTAAGATTTGTTCTTTTGAGCACCTAGTTTCTTTATGTGGAAAATAGTGGGGTAGTTTCTTGGTCCTGTGAACTAATGATCCTAGTGACCTCATTGAGATGGCTTAGGATTGGACGATAAACTGATGGTTCTTTACTACTTACTAAACCTTATTATTGTTGTAGTTGATGTTCATGGAGTTTTTAAAGTTGTTGAGCAGCTACAAGTACTTTAGGTATTATCTCTGGCACTATAAGTTGTGGTGGTGGTGGCCTATCCTTCTCTTGTAGCTTGGCTAATGCTTTTTCCTTCATCATTTCTTGCTAGGATGTGGCAAGACCATGGCAAATCATGTCATTGGCATGGCATGTTATGCCTTCCATTTTGCATAGTTTTCTGATTATACATGGAAATGGGAGTGTTTTCTTTTCCTTTTCATTTTCCATAAAGCACTTTTGTATCTCTAGATAGATAAAGCCAGGGAAGGTTAACAAGGAGATTTTTTCTTAAAGTGGCACATGCACAAGCAAAGAGTGATGTTAGCTTACTTAGCCTCACCATGGAATTTAGGTGCTAGGCCACAATTTTGAGGTATGCATGTTCCACCTTGGTAAGTACATTGTACTCCTTACGGTCCATTGCACCACAACATTGGATCCATTCGTTTTTTGCTTCAAAGTTTGTTTTGGTCGAAATCTTTGCCAATGTTATCTCAATGTTGGGTAAATTGAGGATCTCTATGATAACCTCAACCAAGTAGGAGACTATGATATCTTTGATCTTGATGAATGCATCTCCTTACTGATTATTCCAAAACAGGTAGGTCTCCCCATTGTACCATTCTCCATTAGAGGAGAGAATGGACCACATGGGAGACTTGTAATTAAGTGAGGACGTCTTCCAGTGCTAATTCTAAGAAGAGCCCAAAGTTCAATTCTTGGAAAATAGAACTCTGAACCTTCTTGGTTTTGATTCTTTCCAAGTAGGACTTTGTTAGGATAACTTTGAGGTTAGGCCTTGGCCTAGAAGCTTCATCCTACCTAGATTGGCTAGTCTCTGTAGTGGGAATCTATCAAACAGATTTCACCTTGTGCTCCTCCCAAAGGGGTTTTGTTGCATGTGTTGCTTTAGCTACTTGCTCTTAGGGCTATTGTGGTTGTTATTTTTGGTCCCTTCCTCATCTTGGATGCTTTTTTCTAGGGTAGGAAGATCCTCCTTCTTACGATCCTCTCTTTGGTGTCGTCTATGATCACAAATGTAATATGGGATTAGCCTTTTGTTGATAACCCTTAGTTCTTTTAATACCTTTCTTATTAGATCAAGTTATAGTTAGGCTTGTTTATGATCTTGGTATTTACTTATTATTTTATTGGCTATTAGAGTTTGTTTTTTAAGTTTGACCCACTTAGGATAAGTACTTTAATATTATTTTAATGGGTAAAGCATGGGGCATTAGAAAAATTTCAAAAAAATTTCTAGAAGAAACCAAAGGTTTATGGCCTCCACAACATAAAGCTTACCTCTAATAGCTAGATTATTGAAGAACAAGGTGAATTAGGTGAGCGATGAAAGAGTTATGGTTCTTGAAAGATCTTTGGGATCTAAAAAATGCAAGAACTCCTATCATGTTTGGAAGAAAATGGTGAAAAAGTGACTAGGTGTTGTGCCTATATATAGTTTTTTTATGATGTGTTGATGGGTTTGCATTGATGTATCTTGTTGCATCAACGTAGTTGTTTGAGGTAATTTTTCACATAAAGAAAATGAAGAATTTCTAAAGAGTTTAAAAATGAAACAAGGGTCCAAAGAAATCCAGAAAAGCATAGAAGGATGACAAAACATGAAAGAGGGAATTAAATTTGTTAGAAAAGGAAAGTGAATTGGATTTGGATGAATTGAGGATGTTGAAATAATGCATAATTGGATGTTGAAAATGTGGGCGGATGAAACTGAGCGCACAAATGACCAAGGGATTGGAGATTTAACTGACAGAGGCAAAATGACATGAAAGTGGATCCTCCCCAAAGTAGGGTGATACCTATGATGCCCTAGTGTGCTCTCATCATAAGGAGTCCATATGCACTAGGTTTGATTAATGGTCCTTAAAAATTAACAATTAAATCCATGGGAGAAATCATCAAAGGATTATGTCACCTTTAGAACCAATACATTAGTTGACAATGATAAGAGTCGGTGAGGTGGTTGGTAATGTAGGAAGAAGGATAAGAGAGAGAGAGAGAGAGAGAGAGAGAGAGAGAATGGTAAAATATTTTGATCCTAATCAAACAAGGTCCTCGTGGAGTGGGTAATTAATATGATTTGATACCATCCCATCCTTAGTTAAGACTAAGTTCATCCACATTTAGTGACTACACATTACCATATTCTAACCGTTCAACCATTAGGTGTTCATGACCACCCTCAAAGGACAACCACCACTCCAAGAGTAGAAGAAAAGAGAAGCAGAAAAATAGGAAAGGCCTTAGGTAGAGGAATGTCTTTAGGCATAGGTAACATGTCTTTCTAACACCATAACCATTTCTTATAGCTCATTATTTTGTCTAAGGTGTATGCTTTGAATTTCAATGTTGTTGTTTTTTCATGAAAACCACACCATGTGAAGACATGCTTCTAGTTATAGTTGATGGTAGGAGTGGTGAGAGACTAATGGAGAAAGATATAAAACTCCAGAAAGAAGTTGTGAACAAAAGATGACAAATTTCCTTGAAGTCACATCCTATTCCATTTTCACTTGGTTCATTCCAAGTTCATTGATTATTTTTAAGTTTTTAATTAACAAAGAATCTTATGCTCCTAAGATACAAAGCCTCCTGGAGTTTGATGGAATGGATGGATGCTACAGTCTCATTGCCTAATATTATCAAAAAATTAATAATCACTTAATCAGGAACATAATCCAAAGATACAATATGATCATTTAGAAATAAATTATTAAATATTGCACTAGTTAACTTCCAGAATTAATAGTAAGTACAACAAAAACTCAAGATTCCCAATGAGTGGAACATCACACAAGAACAAATAAATAAAGTATAGTATATAAAAGTAATTGAAAAATATTCAAGAAAATTGAAAACACATGAAGAATGGTGTAACATAAAAATTTGAGAAAAATGGATATCCTTCACGAAAGATCAACGTGGTTGGCCATCTCCCCCATGATTGTGTTGGAACAAGGAGATTCAAAAGATAGAACATTTTTGTCCATCCATTGAGGTATTAACATCACTAGTTATCCTTGGTTCCAAGAAAGGCTTTACTTGCTAAATGTTAACTATTAGTCATTTCTTTGGACTTGATGAGTGGTAAATTGTCATAGCTCTAGAAGAAAAAGTTGTATGAATGATATAAGGTCCTTCTCATAATGTTTGAAAATTTGTTCGTTGTGGTATATGCATGGGGTTCCAGTAAAGAGCCTTATCTTCCAGTTGGAACTTAACTTTCCTTATGCGTGAGTCATGACATTTTTGACATGTTCCTTGTGCACCTTATTCATTATTAGGGCTACCTATCAATTTTCATCTAGCATATTTAATGTCAGTAAACATTTCTTTTGTGCTAGACTTAAGTTTAGGTCATGTTTACAAGTCATTGAAAGTACACAAATTTTTGCTTGGATTGGAAGAGTTGGTAACTTTTCGTATACTAATTCATAGGGAGAATAACCAATAAGAATTTTCAAGGTGGAACAATAGGTCCTTAGAGCATCATTGAGTTTAGTACTCTAGTATTTCCTATATTTACTAATGATGCATGTTAGTATTCTAGTTATTCCCCTATTTATAAGTTTAGCTTGACCATTAGCTTTGGGGTGATATGAAGTTGTTAATTTATGTTCTACCCCTAAGCACTGCATTAGTTTTCAAAATGTAGCACTTGTAAACTGAGTGCCATTATTAGAAATAAGTGTCCTTGGCATGCAAAACTTGTTTTTCACACTTTGTTGAATAAGTCGTGTTACAGTATAGGATGAGAAATTAGTGATGGTTGCAACTTTGGCCCACATGGTGCAGTAGTCAATAGCTATGATAGTGTATGCTTTCTCATTAGACATGGGGTTAATGGATCCCATGAAGTTAATACCCTAAAGATTGAAAGGCTCTAGTGGTTGGATCCACTGTTGGGACTCCTCCATCTGTAATGTCATCCCTCCATCTCATTGGCAGTGCTCACAAGAACAAAAGAAATGATGCACATCTCTAAAGATTGGTTGCCAGTAGTATCTTGCCATGAGGATTTTGATAGGTGTCCTTCTTCCTATGTAATGACCCTCACAAGGACCCTCGTGAGCATCCTAGAGGATCCATAGTTGATCAACATTAGGCATGCACCATCATACCAAGCCATCAATGCAAACCTTGTAAAGCTTGTCCTTGATTTTCATGTAATGTTTGTCTTGGTAAAGAAATTATTGTTTCTTCTTATTATTCCATCCTTGAGGTATCTTCTAAGTGAGTAGATAGGAAAGGAATTTCTTGTACTAGTTATAATCTTCAACATCTTGCACTTCAACAACTTTTGTCAAAAATAGTTCATCTGGAAATTGATCAGATAAAGATCCATCATCTTCTTTGCTATTCCATTGTAATGGAGACAGGTGATTGAAAATCATGTTCTTAGTTCCATTTTTATCCATCATTGTAAGATTGAATTACCGTAGAATTATTAGCCACTATACGACATAAGAACTCACCGTTGATTTATTAATGAGAAAACTGATGACATTATGGTTCGTGTGCATAAAAACTTGATATCCAAGAACATAGTGCCTCAATTTTTCTAAGGCATACACTACCACCATGAGCTCCTTCTTTGTGATGGTGTAGTTCAACTGTGCTTCCACAGTGCTTTTGCTTGCATAATGGATGCAGGAAGGATGTTTTTTTAATCATCTAGTTTTGTAAACATGGCTTCCAAATCTAATTGGATGTATCTGTCATGAAGTGAAAGGGTCTAGACTAATCAAGAGCACATAGAGTTAGAGTTTCTATAAGCTTCTACTTTAACCATTGGAATGCTAACTCATATTCCTTGGTCTAGTTGAATGGTGCATCCTTCTTTGTGAGGTCAACCAATGGATTATTAATTTTTGATAAGTTATGAATGAAGAATCAATAATAACTAGTGTGTCCAAGAAATGACCTTATATCTTTTACCATATTAGGTTTATTGGTGATTGCTTGGATGAATCGTAACTTTTCCAAGTCCACCTCAATCTCCTTTTCTAAACTTTTTTGTGTCCCAACACTATGCCTTCTTAGATCATTAGATGGCATTTTTGCTAGTTGAGCTTCAAGTTAGTCTCCATGCATTGTTGAAGCACTTATTTAAGGCAACCCAAGGACTTCTTAAATGTGATCCCATAGGTAGAGAAGTCATCCATGAAGACTTCTATCCCACTACCGATCTACTATTGAAAGATGCTAAGAACCAAATTTTGGAAGGTAGTAGGAGCATTGCATAGGCCAAATGACATATTTTTGTATGTAAAAGTCCCCTAGGAACTTATGAATGTGGCTTTGGCTTGGTCTTCTAGTGTAATCTAAATTTGTTTATAGCCACTATTACCATCCAGAAAGCTGTAATAGTAATGTATTACTATGGTATCCAACACTTAGTTAAGAAATGATAATGGAAAAGGATCCTTGAAAGTTTCCATGTTTAAGAACCAAAAATCTATGTAGACTCTTCATTTCCTCCTTTCTTGGTTATAATCATGAGTGGGCTAACCCATTTGCTATTTGTAATCAAATAGATGGACATAGTGTTAAGAAGTTGTTCTACCTTCACCTTGATAGCGTACTTTAATTTTGGATTCAACCTTCATTGTGGTTGCCTCTTTGACTTGTTGGAATAGTTTCTATAGATGTAGTGTTGGCATATCCATGGATTTATTTTAGCAAGTTCATGATATGACCAAGTGAAGGTTGTTGGTCATTTTTTCATAAGCTTGAAATTATTGAGAAAAGCATATTCCATAGTTGCCGGTAAGACTTTCAGTTCAAGGGGTGGGGTGCTTATTTAAAGTGATTAGGAATTTCTAACTCACCCCAATCAATTTCACTTTATATGTGGAAGAGTTTCTAATGGAGTTTTTCCATTTCATCCATGTTATCAATGTAAGTGCTCATGAGGCTCTCAACGGTTCCATGCATATGGTATATTTAGCTTAAGGATCTATTGTTAGCCATTATATACCTTCTTATTTTATGGCTACCGCATATAGGCACCTCTAAATTATTGTTGTTTTGGCACACTGATTGCATGCTGGGATTGATATGTCCTTGACTATTTATTTTCTCTACATACAATGGTACCTTATGTCACTGTATGCAATGTAGAGAATCCTCTTCTTTTTTATCTTGTAAAATTCATTTTCCTTGAAGATTTTCAAGGAAAGGTCTTGAATTCACATTTTGGAATTTATAGTACCTAATCATGTACTTCCCATAATGATAGCAAAGTCCTCTTTACAATTCTTCACATGAATTACAAGGAAATCTATAGGATAACATCATTCAAAAATGGTGGTCATAATGTCCTCCACTAGTTCCAAAAGAATAGTGATGGACTATTCTACTAGGTCTAATATGATATTACTCTTCTTAATAGGAGGTAGGTTTGAGGTCTTATACATTTCTTAAAAGATTAAGTTCTTCTTGAAACTTGAGTCCAAAAGAGCTTTACATGAGTCATTCCCTAAAATTTTCAAATAAACGAGGAAAGTACCAAGATTAGATTATTTGTTGGAAAGGTGACCAACTTTTATCCAATCTATGACTGCATGGATCAGCATAATAGTATGAACATTAGAGGTCCTTTGGTTTGAAGATGGCTTAAGGGTATTGTTAGAGGTAAAGGAGGTAGGGTTAATAGCCATAGGTGTCTATGAGGATTTGATGGGGTTTTTTGTTCTAAAGAATGGTCTCTTACAAGGTTTTTATTTAGAACCACTCAAATGAATATTCATATGTAAATTCACTACCCTCATGGTGTTTCACTGCTATGGCTATGGTGGAATTTTCCCCTACATAGGTGGGGTAGGTGATAAGGGTATGGTTGTAGATGGTGTAGGAGTTGCTAATGAAAATGGAGAATGGAAAGGAAAAGGAGACTCCCCCCTTAGAGAAGGTGCTTTGTAATATTCCAAAGGGTAGTAGTGGTGAGAGAAGGAAGCATGACTAAATGAGTCACAAGGGGATACATGCTATTGGACATAGTATCCATAAGGGTCTAGCTACTTGTAAGGATATTACTACTACAATGATGACATCCTCCATGATTGTGGGTGTTGCCACTATAGGTATTGGTCTTGAGGTTGAGAAGGTGCTCCACTTAAATAATTGCTTCCTATAGTTTCCTTGTGGATACGGTAACCACCTAGGTGCTTGTCATCTTGCTAATTTGGGACTTAGAGCATACACCTTAGATTCTTGTAGATGTGACATAATAGAGAAACATCCCTTGGAATATTCATGGTAACAAATGTTACATTCATCATCATATATTTTAGAATCTACAATCTCTTTTACTATTATAGTTTTATCCTTTCTCTGATGATAATCCTTCTTTGTATCCTTCATTTTCCTTCTTTCTTGATCACTACTCCCTTATTTTATTTTTCCCTCTGCAATTTTCAAAGTTGCTTGGAACTTCTCATCTAAGGAGTCATACATTTTACCAACCTTGGTTGATATCTCTCTAAAAAAGTTTTGTATTAGAAAGGTCTTCTTTTGCATCACTTCATCAAGTGGTGTCTCCCCCTCTAAGTCATAGAGATGCACCTCCCATTTGTAAATGGAGGGATCCTTATTATACTGCTCTATACTTTCATGCTTTTTCGGCACATCTATTTCTTTAGCCACTTGTTCAATCAACCTTTGAATATGATGAATCTGCATCTCAGAAATTTGTACTTGGGCATATACCCTAAGGGTTTTCCTAGTCCTATTTCTAAGCCTATCTACAATATGGAGAAGTTGTTCCCTTTGGGAGTATCCATGGCCTAGGCATTGATGCAATAGAAAGTAGTACCTACCCAAGGCTACATCCAAGGACTCATGATTTCCCTACTTCCATCCTTGGATTTGACTCTGCAAGTTAGACTCTTTAGAGTACGTTTGATACTTTTCATTCAAGAGTTCCAACATAGTACTTCATTAGTGACTGGATTTTGGTTTCAAGGATCATTACTAGCTTTCTACTACCTTGGTGAGTGTCCTTGGGAATAATTTGAGCTTCTGCCATACATTTTCTATATTTTGTAAGGCACATGCATCATAAAATACTTGGAGTTGATTTTGAGTAACTAAATTATATCCACTTCAATTGGGATATTGTTCATATCCAACATTTTAATTCTACTATCTTTTTAATGCCTTGTTAGAATTCTCACTACTTTTGAAATGTTAAGCATATTTTTCATCATAGTCATGATGATCACAGTAGTCCCTTTCATGGTCATGATGCCTATGATAAATGCTACTATGCCTTCATTCACTGTGACGTTCTTCTCTCTCTTATGATTATCTTTTCCCTTGATCTTCATCCTCCTTGTGGGATCTATGTTCATCTCAATCCCATTATTCATCTCTATCTCAGTCTTAGCTATTCCTCCATTAATCTTGGCTCATGTTCCTCCTATTAGAGTTTGATGATGAAGATGAAGAGGATGATGAGAGTGAGGAAGAAGAACTAGGGGAATGATGCCTTCTAGTTCCTATCCTTTACTCCCTACTCTGATCCTTATGCTTTTATTTATCTTTCTTTTGATCATTATCCTTGTCCTTAGATGATTGGCTAGGATTTTTTTACTTTGAGGCCTTGTGGTCATGAGACCCTATCTTTCCATCACCAAGGTTTTCCAAAGTTTACTGTTACCTTTATTTAAGGATGTCCTCATCGTAGAAAGGAGGAGAATTCATGTATTGGGATTAGCTAGAAAGAAAATCCTTGTCCTCTTCCTGCTATTAGAAGAATAAATGTGTTAGGTTCATCTTGCCCTTAGAAGCATCATATCATGCTTCCATGTACTGATCATTTTTTTTTTTGCTAGGCATTAGTGGGCTAATAGTCCCCATAGGTGTAGTCATGGACTTCATATTTCGAATTAAGTGTAGTGATGCCTAGCCTAATGAGATTGGCCATCAACATGATGGAAATTGATCAATTTGATGATAACACATTGTTGCCTTTCATGTTCCTCTAGTGCATTTTTTCATCTTGATGAAGGATGAAAGTGAAACTCAAATTATAAGGATCTTGATGAGATTAAACAGCCCTCAATTGTTGGGGCTTCTTTGATGTCCCTTGTTATTGATTGGGTTCTATTGTATGTGGTGGAGATTCTTCCCTATGAGAAGATGTCATATTAGTATTAAATTCTCAATATGCCTTAATATTTTTAACAACGTCTTTATATGAATCATAGTTTAATCCTAATTAGTACACTTAGCCAAACTAGAGTCCCTGGTAATGGCACTAATGATGAGCAGTGTGTATGTCCTACGCCCAACCATATGAATCATAAGCTTGCACTAGCAATTTGGTTGAATTTCATGGATCCAGTTCCTAAGTTTCCTATAGTCTTAAGTAGTAAAACAAGGGGTTGTATGATCATTTTCTTTTGAACTCACACTTGTGCTATCAGTTAATATGGTTAAATGTGAGTTAAGGCACATGATGCATATTTTTTATAAGTATATATATAGATATATATATATATATATATCCTAATGGCTATATAAGTAAATGAAGGTTTCATGATTAATTAGTTAACTACTTAGCTAATCTAGTGACTAACTATTGGAACAACCCAAAGAAAATTTGCATTTACATATGTAGCCTAATAGCTAGAGTGTTTACATTGTAATTTAATGGGAATTTCAAAGGTAGAAATAATTGTCTATTTTTTCATTAAAAATCCAACCTCATGGCTTTTTCTCCAACTTAGTTTAAATAATTTATGATGTACAAAGATGTAATTTGTACCTTACAAGTTGAAAGTCTCATTCAAGCTAGCATATAGAGGCCAAAAATGTAAATATGCTACTAAAATTTGGTAGAAAGAGCCAAAATGTTGGTAGATTATAAATTAGGAAAATAGCCCAAAAACACTACCAACATTGGTAGGAAAATCTCTATATGCTAAAGGTTACTAAGTTGCAAATTTAGGTGGTGTAAATGCCAATTATGCTAGCATAACAATGTCTAAAATGTCAGATACACTAGCATATATGCTAATAGGAAATTCCAATTATGTTGGAATTTTGGGCTAAAGCCCAAATCACATTGGGATTCACATGTTGTAGATTACACTTTTTAGAATCATCTAACATGATGTAGCAATCAGCCAATAATTAGCAATGCTCTAGCCTATTTAAGCCAGCATCTTGTACATCTTCAAGACTTCTTGGAATTTTTGCAAACTTAGCCCAATCCAGAGACATTCAAGGTAGTGCAAATTTTAGAAGTCCATAATCATTGTAACCAACCTACCCAATGTGAACAACCTTCATGGAGAGAACTAGTGGCAAATCAACAGAGTTTGGCATAACATTTAAGCTTTCAAATGCAAATATATTCATGATCTACATTAAATACGCTCTTGTCTTTTACAACCTGTAATCTATATTTATAGAAAGTTATAGCTTTTGATGTAATTAGTACGCTTTGTTTATTTCTCTACTGCTTAAGTTATTTACTTTGGAAATTACCAGTTCACACACATTTTCAACACTTGGTAACAGATCTAGAAAGTTTGCAAGTGATATGTTGGACTGTTTGAGGTGCACTGGATCACTTTCTAAGGCCTGTTTAGATCTAAGGTTAAACTATTGTGCATTGAAATTTTTGGTTCACCAGCATGAATTTTTTAGCCTCTACAGTTTCTAGTGTTAGAAGGAGATCCTCTACTTGAATTCTTCGTTGTAAGCCAACATATTTAATAGTGTATTTGAATTTTTTCTCCTATTTCTCATATATACACTAGCTTAATTATAAGCACATTTACAATTTTCTATCTATTTCCAATGTTTAAGTCATCTTAATTACCAATTTTGCAGTTTTTGCCTATACATGTTGGCTCCTACGTTAACATATTTGTAGTTTGTTTGTCCATTTCTCCTTCATAAGCTAGCTTATTTGAAGCTAGCCTAATTACATAGAACAACTTTAATGGAAAAATTTTATTTTTCTAATTACAATTACAACTTTTACGCTAAGACAATTATAGTTCTAGCTTATACACTAAGGTAATTTTAGCTTACACACAAAGGTAGTTCTAGCTTCTATGTTGAGGTTGTTATACCTATGGAAGCTAAAAGCTCACATAAGCTGAAGCTATTTACATTGATGGTTCTTAACCTTCATTAGAATGTTAGTAGCTTGGTCCATAGCTTACCTAATGTGTTGTCCTCATACGGTTTATGCCTCTAGCCAAGACTCTATATGTATCTATGATCCTAAGGATCTTGCTATAGTGGAGCATAAGTAATCCCTTAGACAACTAGGATTAGACCCATCCTAAATGAACATTAATGATGAATATTGATGAGTGGTGAGGTACCCCTACACTCAACTATATGAAACGAGCGTAGCACGCACGATCTGATCAAAAAACCCAAACGATGTCAACGTCAACATGTCAGAAGATCCAGATTTCCTAGATTTACTAGAAGAAAGTGGCAAAAATCCTTCAAGCCAAGTCTTAAAAGGTTCTTTGTTAAATGCCAAAAATGATCGTTTTCCAGAAAGAAGGTCACTTTTTATTCTTGTAGAAATCAAGGTCATTATGCTCATGAATGTCCTAAAAGAAAAGGTGATCAACGAATCAAGGCATTCTTCAAACATTATTTAGAAGACTGGGAACTAGTGCAAGAGCTAGAAGCTGAAGCATCCACTGAAAAGATATATGCTATTCAATTGCTCTCTGATTTCGAACTAAGTGAAGCGTTTGAAGCAAGTAGTGTTGACACAGTCAATGAAATTTCAAGTGAAAATGAAGGTGAAAATCCAAGAAGTAATATGATGCAACCAGCACAACTAGAAGATGAATGGTTTACAAACATCACATTGGATGATTTAGCAGAAGTTCAGACGTGGTTAAATGAAGAAGAAAAGTGGTCAACCTCAGACTATGAAGACTCACAGTGGAAAACTAAAGCTACATTTTTTGATCAAGATTCTAGCATTTCCTCTACCTTGGGATTTAAAGAAATACTCCCTCGAGCTAATTTTGAGAACAACTCAGATGAAGAGATTCCAACTAAGGTAACACAGAAGGTGCCCAAATTCTTAATCACTCCATATGAAAAGAGATTTCCAGTTGCCACCGAATTAACACAAGTGAAACACCACTAATTTCGACCTAACACTTTGAAATGAAAACAACTCAAAGCCTTTGAGCTTTCGAGAGACAAAAATTTGGCGAAGGCATGGAACTCATGCTGGGCTTGTCAAGCTAGGCTTGCCCTTAGCATGAGTAACTCCAACGACCTCAAAATCAAGTCAGAGACGGTCCAATATGAAGGTGCAAATCATCTTCATAGGGCCACTGTTGTCCACTTCAAGTTTTAGCATTTGAGAGTTTAGATTTTAGGCCAGATTGCATAAATTTTCCTAGGTCATGTTGAGGTCACGTTGGCAGCGTGAGTGCAGATCACGCCCAGCATGAGCAACTCTAAGAGCCTTAAAATTGAGTCAAAATGTTTTGACTTCCAAAATGCAAGTCATCCTCAAGGTCCATTGATGACTACTTCAAGTCCCAGCCTCCAGAATTCCAAACTTCACGTCCAAAATCACAAATATTTTGTCACTTACATTGAACTCACGCTGAGGTCACACTGACAGTGTGAGTCCAGCATGAGCTACCAAAAGTGGCTCAAATCAAGGCACACCCAAGCTCATTTTTCAACATGAAGCTCACTCTCAAGGTCAACCACAGTCAGAAAATTATTGCACTCAGAGAATAGGCTTCAAAGATCAAAAATTGGTGTGAAATGTGTCATTTTCATCAGGTCATGTTGAGGTCACGTTGAGATCACACTGGCAGCGTGAGTACAACGTGAGTACTAATCATGCCCATTCAAAAGCATGCCAAACAAACATTGAGGGCATGCCAAGATAAAATAAACTCATGTTGGAAGCTTTGGTGAAATAGAAATACCTCAAACAGCCACGAAACCACTCACATCGGCACCCTACAACAATCAATTCATGAATCGAGAAGTTCCAAGCAAGCCAAAGTTAATTTCTCTTGTTATACACTATCATTTTCATTGTAAATTTTCACCATTTGTGAGCTTGTCAAGCTCTGACGCTCCAAATTGTGTCTGCTTCTATGGGTGTAAGTTAGCTTGCATAAGCCAATACACATTGTAAGACACAGTGCATCCGGTCAAGAATGTAGCCTGCCTATTCAAGTCCAATTCACATGTAGCTATCCATCAAACACCTGTCACACAATCTGTTTTCCTTTCATATCTTAACCATTGATTCCATCCATGAATTCTGCACTCGAGCCTAGCCAAACCTTATAAATACCTCGTCCATTCACATAAATAGGGCTGGCAATTTTGAAGGTTGATGGCTTTGGGAGTATTGACCAGAAACTTTGAATGCTCGGGCCCACATGACTCCTAGCATCCAAGCACCTGAACACATCACCTCGGGGCTTAGCGTTTAACTTGTCATCTACACACACAACTATGCTTTGACCAGTGCACATCTTTTTTAAGCAACACAATACAATTCATTATTACCTTCCATTACATTACTTGCTCTATTTTTTATCTATTTTATGCTTCTGTATACACCATCACAGTTACACTTTTTTTACATTTTGTATATCACCAGTTACGATAACCCCAGTGCAAGCCATAACTTGCTCTCGGGGAAGTCCTTGGTTGATTTGTGTGCAGACCATCCAAGGCACTCTGCCTTCATTTTTCTCTTCTAGCTTGCCCTCACATGAAGGCAAGGTTGGATGTGTCTCTCTGGCGATCTTTCGGCATTTGTTTCCCTTCCAGCCTCACATCGACAATTTCGGTCAACACAACAAGGTGAAGTCTTCAAATAACCAAAGGTATATCCCACACTTACCATCAAATTAGGCATTTTCTTTCTTTACACAACATTCTATTAATTCCAATCAATCTTGTAGTAGATGGAAAAGAAAAATGGAAAAAGTATCAAGCTTTCATTGATATGGATGCCACATTAAATTTTTGTCATAAGGATGTCTTAGAAACATGGGTTATGCACAAGCTAGTCACTTTGAACACTATGAATGGAGTAAGGAAGCTCACTCATTTTTCTTTCAATGTGCCAATTTCTTTGAATGATGAATATGTTGGAACTACAAATTTTGTTCAGATTTCAGACAGTTGTTTTGATATTGGATTAGGTGCACATTTTATGGATAGTTTGGGTCCTTATATAGTAGGTCAAGAGATGATTGTGTGTACATCACCCAAATAAGATGCAAGGCCAAAGATCATCCTGAGCAAAATTTCAGCACAGCTTCAATGCAACAAACATGAGCAAATCAGATAAGTATTCAATAGGGATAATCCTTCTCTCAAACAAGTTCTTACACAGTATGAGCTCAAAGATCTTGCCAAACAGAAATATGCTCGTATTTAGCAATTGAAGAAAGCACAGATAGATGTGAATGATGAAGACAATAGATTGATTGGTCAGTGTTTGGAAGCATTGCAGAAGTGTTTTTGCAAACATCCATTAGATTTTTGGGATAGAAATAGTCCAAAGGCACACATTCCCACAGTTCATAATATTCCAGTGTAATCCAAGCTGATAGTCCTCAATCAACAAGATGCAATAGAAATGACAAAGAAAGTTTCAGAATTCTTAGCAAAAGGATTGATTCAACCATCACAATCCAATTATGCATGTGCCAATTTCATTGCTCGAAATCATGCAGAAGTTAAAAGAGGCAAAGTGCGCATGTTCATCAATTATATTCCTTTGAATGCCATGACTATAGAAGTTAAATGGCTGCTCCCAAATAAAGAAACTTTAATCCAAAAAGTTGCAGCAAAGAAAGTGTTTAGCAAATTTAATTACAAATTTGGATATCATTAGATTAAGATTCAAGAAGAAGACATTCACAAAATAGCATTCAGCACACCACAAGGATTATTTGAATGGAATTTTATGCCATTTGGTTTAAAGAATGCACCAGCTCAATTTTTTTTAAAAATGGATTCAATCTTTGGAAAACATCAAGAGTTTGTGGCAAATTATATTGACGATTTTTTGATTTTTTTCTTAAACTTCCAAGGAACATGCCAACCATCTTTCAATCTTTGACGAATTATGTGCCAAGCATGGAATAGGTCTTTCAACAGATCCAAAGAAGTTTCAAGTCGGATGCAGAGAAATTGAATTCCTAGGCATAACCATAAAAAATGGTAAGATCTTTATGTAGCCACATGTTCTTCAAAAATTTGAGCAATTTCTATATCAACTGGAAAACAAGGATCAATGCCTCATATTTCTTGGCTATGTAAATTATGTGTCCAAACACATAGAAAATTTTTTTGATAAAACCACATAAATCAACAAGTGTAATAATCAAACACCTTTTCAATAGATAGCAGCAGCAACAAAACAAATGCAGCAGCTCAAAATTGAATGCAAGAATCTGCCACCTTTAAGTCCAATTCTTCAAGGACCATTTATACTCAACATCGATGCCATCTATGATGCATGGGCAGCTGTTCTTCTACGCACTAGCAATACTCGAGAATCTGTGCTTATGCTTCAGGCATCTTTCACAAAAATGAATTGAACTACTGGCCTATAGAAAAGGAAATTTTGGCAGCAATAAGAGGTTTCGAGAAGTTTCATATTCATTTAATTTCTAAGATTTTCATTTTGAGAACAGATTCATCCAATCTAGCAACCCTTCTCAAACAAAGAATCAAGCCTTCACCAAAGTTGCAGTGATTCGCTTGGTGGCAATTTCTCTTGGTGCAATATCAGTTTTTAATTGAACGTATTCCAAGTTAAGTCAACAGCCTCCCAGATGCTTTAACTAGGGAACTGAAGCCTAAGATACTAATGTTGCAGCCAGAATCTAGTAGCAGTTCGCAAAATCCCTTACAAGATGCAAAAGAATGGAAAGCATGGCCTCTCCACAGCCTAGAAGATCATGTAAAATGGTGTCACCAAATTACAATCATGTTTCCATAGGAGTCCTCCATGAGCATCACGAAGCAGTATCCAATGCTAGGTTTCTTCATCAACATAGCAGGAAGAATCGATTGCTTCATCAACAATCTAAGATGGAGTCCCTTAGAAGCAAAGCTTTTGCAACATCTAGGATTATTGGAAGTAATGGACAATTTGCTCTTAACCAGACATCCTCTTGTTGCTAATGAAATGCTCACAGATACTTCACAGAGTTACTTTAGTCACATGCTTGGGAAGACAAGTTGTGCTCATCCTTCCAGCGGATCAATCTGTACCAAGAGTTGACGTGGTACAAAAATGAAAGGATAATGTCAAAGGTGGTTCAGCAATATGAGCCAGAAGATGTGTCTTCCACTCCAGCTGGCATCCTCACAGAACTATCCAAACTAATCAAAGAATGTTATAATTGTATAAAGGCACGTGGTAAGATTTGTGTGGTTCACCGAGCCATCCTGAAAGCTATCTAGGCATGGCTTGTACGCCTTGTTCTTGTAGATAAGGATCTGAGACATTGGCGTGGCTTGTACGCCAAGGTAAACCTCTCTTATCTTGAATGAATAAGATCAAGGTAAATAAAACGTCTCAAGTAAGCCTTAGATCTTCCAAGTCCTATAAATAGGTGGAGTCAATGTGGTGTGAGTAAGAAAGTAAGAGAGAAAGAGAGGAAGAAAGAGGAAGCAAGTTCTACTTGTAATGTCTCTTTGGATTTGATACCAATGGAAGTTCTATTGATTGTTGGTGTAATATTCAATCTGATCATGATATTTCTAGGCTTATATCTCATGCATTGTGCCTAACTTTTGCTTGAACTTTGCTTTGTGTTCTTCCACACTGTCTCTTGATTAGGTGTCATTCTCCTGCATAATCGGTAGACACCCTGTTGATTCTACCCGAGCCTACTAAGCTTGGTTGGAAGGATACCTTCATTGTGAAGTGCTAAAGAGAGAGTGTGTTGTTGGAAGTTCAGGTCTGAGAGAACGTTGTGCGATGCAGTCAGCTGAAGAGTCTATAGGATCATGCCAAGTCGACGTGTGGTGGAGATTTGATTGTTCGCGAGAATTTCATTCTAAGCTTCAGAAAGTGCTTGAAGCCATGGAGCAGTGTAGAGAGGAGGCAACCCAAAATGGTATCAGAGCCCAGTTATCTAAAAATCAACAAGAAATTGGTGAGTCTTCTAATGTAGCAGTCTATAGTTGTGATGATTGTGGGCATGTGTGGCCAGAATGGTGTTTTAATTGTGATGATTATTGGGAAAATCCTAAGTGGAAAGCTGAGAGATGGTAGGTAGATAATCTTTTCCTTTTAGCAAAAACTTTGTTTGAATATAAAGAGAAAATGAATACTATTTAGGAACACTATATTGGGAAAAAATAGCCAAACCTATTGAAGAAAGACTTGGTGTTATGTCTGAATATTACTAGTCAATGGAAAAGTGTCATATGTCTACTCCGAATGTTATGACTAAAGAAATTAATGTGAAATATGAGTTAAAGTGAGTAGCCTCGTGTCCTCAATTGTGCCAAACTGAATTATATGGTCCTCTAGCTTCTTCAAAGTCCTATCTCGTAATTTTCGAGATTGAAGAAATTTTTGATGATGAACTACCTGATGCTTTTGATCATCCCATGATTCCTGATCTTAATGAGTTTCCTCTAGAATTAGGAAAACCTCCTCAAGTGTTATCTCATAATAAGTATGGAGATCAGTATGTTTACCCTCTAATGCCTATTGGTGATTTGTATGATGATGAAAGCCCTAGTCCATTTAAAGAAGAAGATCGACGCCTTCTTCAGGAAGTAGCTAAAGGAAAGAAGCGTGTTTATGATGAGCATGTTGCAGTGGTTTATGATGAAGCTACAGAAGCACAGGTACAAGAAGAAGAAGATAGAAATTTTTGTTTACAAGTTTTTAATATGTTAGTTCAAACTGCAATAGAAGATGAAGATGCCTTTTTAGTGGACAATAATGATAGTCATATAGATGATGATGAGCTCTTTGGGCCAAATCCTTTGCAACAAAATCCTAGAATTTTAATGCTACGGTCTAGCAGTGTTAGTCTGGAAAATGATGAAAAAGGAAAAGCAGTAGTGCAAGGTGAAATGTCGACTAATCAGCAAGCTATTTTCAGTTCTCTGAAGAATTATTTAAAAAGAAATATATATCTTTGGATATATGTATATTACAATCACTTTGAAGTTCGAACACCCCCTCCATTTTTATATTCTTTTACTTTTGCTTATTTTTATTTTATAATCAACATTAATAACCCTTATTTCTCTTAAGCTAGATAGGCTATAAGGATGGTGGTGGCCCTAGTACTTTATTAATTTTCAAATTTATATCTACTAAGTTACCAAATAACTACACTTTACACTTCAAACAAATCATACTTATTCTGCCCATATTAATGAACATTGAAATAATACATGAACATAAATCTAAACAATCTCAAACTTTATTACTAATTATGAATTGTGTCAAGAACAATCCGCTCAAGTAAAGAGGCTATACAACTATAATTCACCACACTATGAACATTCACAACTAAGTTAAAGAAAACAAACTATAAAAATTTCATTAAGGGTTAGCAAAAAAACATCTCCCTTGACACAACATTGGATTTGTATTTATAGGCATGACCATGGGCCACTACATCATGTATTGAACAATATCATAGATACGATATTGTAATTGTTGACATGAAATGTTTTATCAATAAGGATCATCACCCAAAAGCTCAATGCTCATCTCACCAAGGCAAAGTCCTAAGAAGGCAATGGATAAACAAACACCTAACCTCGTTAAATTGGCTACACTCAAGCTTAAACATAGATCTTATAACCAAGTTGACCATAAAAATAATAACATCAATAACTTTTCATAGGATCATCACCCAAAGCCTCAATGCTCATTTGACTAGAGAAGGTCCTAGAAAAGTCAATTGATATACAAAAGCTAAATTTTTAAAGTAAATATTATAATTAGAACAAAAAACCTAGCTCATCCTTCACTAACTATGTAACTCATGACAATGCAACCATCCCACATCCTTCATAAAGCACTTACCTTAATTATGTATAAATTGAAATGATCCAAATGGAATATTTTACTTAGGTATATTTTCTTTTTTCTTCTTACCCACTATATTAGCATAAAGCTTTTGGAACATAGTAAATAAAAGCACTCTTCTACAATATTTCTCTTCAATTTTGTATTTTATATGCAATGTTACTTGCATTTCTTCATTGAATAAGCTCAACATATTATGGTGCTCAAATCCAATAAATTTTAAATGAGCTCATCTTCATACAATAATATGAAATCTCATCTTAAGCTAGGTCATCAATTAAGAATTTATTCCTACACATTATCAACATCTTTACATTGAACCATGGCATAAAGTAAACATCATTTTTTATTTAATTTCCTATACTTTTCTTCTTGATTTTCTACATCATCATCTTAATTCCCTCATATTGATTTGATTTCATTCAAAAACCTAAGAATTTATTTATCAGATATTACTCTTAGAATAATTTTCTCAATTCCTTCTACCTAATTTTTGTTGTGAAACTAAAATTTTATTTCATTAAAAAACCCCTTTAAATACAAGATGTTTTTATAAAAATACAAAATTGATAACTGTTTAGATCCAAGTAAAGATATTAAAATTCATAATCCAATACTAGTCCATCTAATTTCACTGATTCCACCTAGCTTCTTAGCTAGTCATCCGTTTGGCAAGGACACCTACCAATACAAGGAAGTTCACATAACTCTCAACCAAACAATAGGGAAAACTACAAATAACAAGTTTGAGTGTCCCACTATCACCTATGATAGCTAACACCCCACATGGAAATCAATGTTTTAACACCTCCAACTACTACCCCACATGAAGAGTGCAAAACCATATAATAAAACACATTTTAATGACAAATGCAAGAAGTTTCAACCCATATGTGGCAAAGGATGCTTACGCAAATGCACAAGTTAAAATCACACGCACACACAAATTCACAATGCTAGTGTCTACATAATAACACCATGGGAGGACACTAGCTTAAAGGTGTTAAACACCCTCCTGAAACACCACTAATTTCATGACCTCAATGTTGCCACTATAAAAGATGATTTCCCATTACCTAGCATTGATCAACTTATTGAAACAACTGATGGGCATGCGCTATTGTCCTTCATGGATGGATTTTCAGGATACAATCAAATAAGAATCAATCTAGAACATCAACTTAGAACAACTTTCATGACACCTTGGGGCACATTCTGTTATACGATGATGCCATTTGGTCTTAAAAATGCAGGTGCCACATATCAGCAAGCAATGACATACATATTTAGTGATTACATGTTCAATTTGCTCAATGATTATGTTGATGATAGCAGTCAAATCTAAAACAACTGAACAACATGTAAAAAATCTACACATAGTGCTTAAACATTGTCTCAAATATGACCTTAGGCTCAACCCAAAAAAGTGTGTCTTTGATGTTAAAACAGGAAAAATGCTTGGTTTCCTAGTTTCCGAAACACAGATACGAGTAGACCCTGATAAGGTTAAAGCAATAACCAATATGCAACCACCAAGAAACCTTACCGAACTATGGGGCCTCCAAGGTAGACTGCAATTCATCAGACACTTTATTGAAAGGTTGACGGATAAGTTGAGTCCTATACAACATCTATTACGAAAGAATGTCCATTTCCAATGGACTCAACAATGCCAAGAAGCGTTCGAGAACATAAAACAAGAGTTGGCTCAACTACCAACTGTTTATTCTCCGCAAAGTGAGAAACCTTTCTACATCTATCTTGCAACTTCTGGTTCCTCCATTGCATCCATGCTTTGTCAAAAACGTCAAGATGGAGCCAAGATCCCTATATATTATCTAAGCCATTCATTAATCGCTTATGAACAATGATACAACGACGTAGAAAAATTATGCCTCACCCTCGTCTTCTCCTTGAGGAAATGGTGGCATTAATTCTTCTGTAATCAAGTTTACATCATTTGCAAGGATAATGTTCTCTGTGCCATCACTAATAACATCTATGAGTCAAATAGGTTAGCTAGGTGGAAAGCGATGATCGTAGAGTTTGACTTGCACTATGTCGCTTAATCTTCCACAAAAGGTCAAGCAATAGTCCCGCAACTAACCGTCTCACCAACGTACAATCAAATGACAATAAACCCCGAATTCCTAGATGAGAATGTTAATAGTATAGACACCATACCTGATAACTATAAGGCAATCCTCTACTTCGATGGAGCCTCAACCTCTTGAGGAGGAAGCGCTACGGCCATTTTGACATATCCATCTAGAGAAATCCAACCCTTCGCCTACCACTTAACCTTTCCTTGCACCAATAACATGACAAAATACGAAGGTCTTCTTAGAGGCCTTCAAGCAGTGCTAACTTTAGGAATCTCACGCCTTGTAGTTCGAGGAGATTCGCAATTAGTCATTAATCAGGTCATTGAGGTTTACTCATGCAAGGCTCTCCATTTACAACTGTATTGTGATTTGACCAAACATTTGGTAAGGAAACTAGTAGAAGTGAATATACAACACATCCCTAGAAGCAAAAACATCATTGCTGATGCACTTGCTACACTAGCCTTAAACATAACACCCAAAATGTTCCATGCATTGCCAAGCTCTATAACAAGTTGCACTAAACCTATAATTAATACTGTGATGAAATACCTGTAGCATCTGTTGGTACAACACATGCAATAGAATGGTACGATGACATAAAAGAGTATCTTCTAAGAGGCAAACCTCCACAATATTTGACAAATGCTCAAAAAGACACCGTACGGAAATGTTCCTGCAAATATGCATTAATAGGAGACACCTTGTGTCATAAATCGTATGAAGGAATTCTGCTAATAGGCGTTAGTAGCATTGACGGTTAAACGATTATAGAACAAATCCACGAAGGACTTTTTAGAGGACACATAGCACCTAAAGCAATGGCAACAAAGATTAGACGCTTAGGTTACTACTGGCCACACATGGAGTACGATTGCATCTCCAAGGTAAGAATGTGTGACATTTGCCAAAATCATGGTAATCTAATACATGTGCCACCTAGCGAACTACATATAGCACAAATCACATGGCCATTCCAAAAATGGGATTTAGACTTAATTTGACCAATAACACCATCATCTTTAGCAGGATAGCTTTATTATCACTGCAACTGAATATTTCACAAAGTGGGTAGAAGCTTTTTCCCTTAGTAAGGCCACCTCAAAACACACTTGCACTTTCATAATAGAAAATATCATGACTCATTTTGGAATTCCAATGACCATCGTTACCGACAATGGGCCACAGTTCAGTAGTGTAGATACTAAAAGCTTCTATGAAAGTCTGGGTATTAAACATGCATTTTCATCACCTTACTACCCACAGAGCAATGGTCAAGTGGAGGCTACAAACAAAATTGTCATCATGGTGCTCAAAAAAATGCTAAATCAAAGTAAGAAACAATGGCATGAATAATTGGTCTATGCATTGTGGGCATATCGAACAACACATCAAACATCCACAGGTAAAACTCCATATAGTCTTGTATATGGACCTGAAGCTATTTTACCTTTAGAATTGCACGTTCCCTATTGCGGATTGCTCTCTCCAGCCTCCTTGATGAACATCAAAACAATGAATTGCGCATTGTTGACCTCGATTCGGTAGAAGAGGAACATGTACAAATGCTTGATCAAATTGAATGCTACCAAAAATAGCAGAGGCAAAGGCACATACACGATCTCCATAAACGCCTGATCAAAGAAGGAGATCTAGTCCTTAAGACCACCCGTGAACATCTAGATAAATTTTCAACCAATTGGGAAGGGCCTTACTTAGTCATCAAGGCATACAATAATGGAGCATTCAAACTTGCTGACATGGAAGGAAATGAGTTCGCTAATCCTACAAACCACTTGTACTTGAAATGGTACTATGTTTGACAAACTTGAGGCACAGAGTAGTCCTGGAATCATGACTTAAAACTGATACCACAGAGTAGTCCTGGCATCATGACTTAAAACTAATACCACATAGCAATCTTGGCATCATGAGTTAAAACTGATACCATAGAGTAGTCCTAGCATCATGACTTAAAACTGATACCACAGAGCAGTCCTGGCATCATGACTTAAAACTGATACCACAGAAAATGTTCTAGAGTCATGACAATAAACCAACACCATAGAGTTGCGTCCGGTATGACACTAAACTGCCACATCTATCCACCATGACATAAAACTAACACCTAGAGTTCGCTAAGACTATAATCTGGTTTGCCTCTTTACAGTCTACTATGACTATAGACTAGTAATGCACCATCTGCTATGACGCTAAACTAGCATTGTCCAAGGGTTACGATGTGAAACTAACCTACAATAGTCCACTAAAACTATAAACTGGCAACATCATCAATGACCAGGCAAAATCTTGAACAGATGTGTCGTTGCAATTGGTTGTACATGTTCCACAAAGACTTACTGCATGATTTGTCTCATGGATACTAATTCTATTTGCTTTGAAAATTTCCTGTGGTAACTCCATCTCCTTGTTTCAAGTGCTTAGCTGACCATTTCATTTGTGTTTTTCTTGTCTTCTTGGAGTTGTGTTTGCAGGATGACACTCTTAAGGCATTCGTACATAGATGCACTTCATCATGAAGACAATGTATCACATTCTTCCTGATGCACATAATTGGGTTAATCAATTCATTCATAAGTACATTCACAACTCCCAATGCATTCCCTATTTTCCCGTCATGCTCCCTTATCCTATCCAATTACACCTCCTTGATACATTCCACTCAACTCAAAACTCTTGATACACTGTTGCACACTGTGACTCTCTAAGCAGTTGCGACACAAAACACAGTACACAGTACATGATGCAAAATGCAAGCACTCAAACATGAGCACGGCACAAAAAAGTAAGCTCTTTCAAAAAGACCCAAAAGAAGAAACAAAAAAAATAGAAATAAAGAAGAAAAAAACGAGAAACAATAAAAAAAAGAAAGCGAACAAAAGGGTCAAAGAGCAAGATGAACGGAAAAGGTCTTCATGACCCCGTTGATATCATGAACAAAAGACTATTAGCCATTCTCATACAAGCCCCAGGTGAGAAGGCAACTGTCTTGAAAAATAGTTACACTTGTGTCTCAAAGAGACCATGATTGTACACCATCACATTGCTTTGGCTGTTTACAATGGGCCTTGTAAACACTCTATAAAAGTCCCGTTTCTCCAAAGAATGCACCTCCTAAGTCTTGGCTCCAAGTCTGCTGAAAACCTGGCTATTGACAAGGACCAATGACACAACCTATTCACATGAGAGCATTCCTCTCCCAGAATTCTAACAGCAGTTATCACCCTTGATCAATTCCTAACTTCCCCTGGTTACAATTCCTTGCATCTTGAACCACATTCCCTCAATCCCATGTACTTCTGGACATGGTGCGATGACATCCGGCAAAGGGCTAACGGTTAATGTTGGTACTTGGTTGTTCATGGTGTTTTGCACTTCTTTGTCGATGCCTCTCAGGTGGATTCCTCTAGATGTCAACAAAGAGGGCCCAATGAAACACCACTAATTTTGGCCTAGCACATTGAAATGGAAACAACTCAAGCCCTTTCAAAGTTTTGAAGATAAAATTCGGCTAAGGCATGGCATTCATGGTGATTTGGAATGCACACATGCTGGATGTTGTGGTCACGCTGCAGCGTGACCTTCAGTGTGACCAACTTTCAAAAACTTCAAATAGCCTCAAAACCAACTCAGAATGACTTGATTTCGAACGTGTAGGTCATCCTCGGGCATCCTCAGGCTCAGCATCTGCAACCTCCGACTTCATCTTCTAGAATCTCTAGATTTTAAGTCAAAAATTACAAGTTTTTACAGCTGATGCTGCAAGTCACGCTGGAAGTCACGCTGCAATGTGACCACAACATGACCCACTCAAAAGTAGCTAGTGTGACCTACTCAAAACCACTCAAATCCAAGCTCAAATTCCAGATTCCAGAGTTAAACACATTTAGGTAGCAAATCCAGCTTTCAGAATTCAAAAAATTGTGTCAAAAGGTCAAGTTTTCCTCACTTATGCTGAAGGTCACGCTAGGCATGAGTGCAACGTCCACATGCTAGACGCTCAGCACGCTAGGCACGCTCAATGCTGGACACATGCTCTAGGCGTGAGTGCAGCATGGCCATACTCTGAAGACACATCAACTCACGTTGGAAGCCTTGGTCAAACAAAGATGCCTCAAACAGCCTCAAATCAACATCTCGACATTCTACAGGACTCAATCCATGGTCAAGCGAGCCAAGTCAAGTTTCTCTTGTTGTACATCTCATTGTAAATCCCCATTTGTAGGCATGTCAAGCCCTCACAGTCTTAACTAAGTGTACTTTCATGGGCTTGAGTAACCCACGAGCTGTAAAAAGCAATGTACATGGTCAAGAACGTAGCTTGCTGACACACATCCAACTCGTGCATAACTGTCCACTGGACACGTGTCACTAGATCTGCTTTACTCTCATCTCCCAGCCATTGATCCCATTTTTGAATTCTGCACCTAAGCCCGGCCCAACCCTATAAATACCCTGTCAATTCACATGAACCAGGTGGGAAAACAAGAAACATTGGCAATTTTGAAAAACATATGGAATCAGCAATCCTTGGGCGCTTAGCACACATGACTCCTAGCATCCAAGTACTTCTCACATACATCACATCACATCATCACCTCGCGTCACATCACCCAGGGCTAGGTGTTTGACCTACCACTCACCTGTGCAGCTACGTTTTGACCGGTGCATACCTTTTTCTAAGCAATACAATTTTAGTTCGTTTTGTCAACCAATCATTATTTCCATTTACTCTGCTTTATATTTAGTCTATGTTTTGTTTACTTTCTACTTTGCTTATATTTTGTTTGCGATCCTGTTTACATTTTGCACGTCTTGATCACGTTTTAAGACACTGTTTACGATAACCCAGTGCTAACCATAGCTTACGCTCGGGGAAGTCCTTGGTTGATTTGTGTGCAAAGCATCCAAAGCACTTTGCCTTCGTTCCTTTTTCTAACTTGCCCTTAAGCGAAGGTAGGGTCAGTTGTGCCTGTCCAACGATCTTTCGGTGTCTGTTTTTCATTCCAGCCTTACACTGATGATTTAGGTCAGTACACCTCCCAAAGATGTTAAAATGTCATTTTTATGCTTGGAAAGTAGTTCAACCTTTGCTTTCCTCTCATGCATATGTTTTACTTGAAGATTTAAGTCATTGTAGCAATTGCTAAAAATCTAACAATTTGTTGTACCTGTAACCTTTCTTTGGATGGATATTTTCTCTATATGAACCTTGCCTAGTAAGTTAAAAGAAATGATAACCAAATAAAACCTATCAACTAAATCATAAAGGTCCAAAAGAAATGTAAGATATGAAAAAATATAATCCAAATCTTTCAAATGTTGACAAGGATTAATAGGATCTTTAACCAAAGAGCCAAAATTTTCTTCAAACCCAATCCTATGAAATGTTAAATAATAATCTACCATTAATAGCAAGTTATAATTTTCAAGGAGAGAGATCATTAAACAAAACAGCAAAAGATATTTAGACAATGAACCTTGATCACTATTTTATTATTACGTACTTGACATTAATACATGAAAACCTTCCAAGCCCCAATCACCAGTTCAATCAATCCCCTAGAATCCATTTGCAGTTTTTAAAGACATGCATTACTATCTACTAATCAACATTAATAAAATGAATGTAAAATCAATTTAAAAATCTACATAGAATAATAAACTAGCTAAAAGGATATCTCCCAAAAGCTCAATGCTCATCCAAAAAAGGATGAGGATGCATAGGAAGTTGATGTTCAAATTCGAATGTTCATCCACAAAAGGATGCATGGGAAACTGATGTTCAAACCTGTTTTAAGAAATATGCACCTTCCCATCACTCTTATCTATCACTTCAAAAATCACGAATAAGAAATTATGTATAAGTTTTAAAATCTTAGTAATGCCTCTCCCATCACTCCTGGAATAATAAATTGTGTATTGAGCTTAAAAACCTTGGCAATCAAAAAAGTGTCTTTAATAATTAGTTTATTTTTCCCATCAAGATATCATGTATAAAATAAATAATTTATAATAGCTCTACCGCTCAGCTGCATTCACTACTGAACAATGCAGATCAAAATATTACTAGCGCCAACAAATGCAATAATTCCTATAAATTTTTTTTTGATTTCTTAAAATTAAGTAAAACAAAATAACCACTTTCAAATGATTCCAAAGTAGCTAATGTCAACGATTATCCTTATTTTCACTTAATTATTTGCTACTTTAGAGAGGAATTTGTATTACCGACAATTTTTCAACCACAAAGACATATACACCTAGCATGGTGAATTCAAAATTACCATACTGTAGTAGCCAAACATTCCATTCTTGACTTGTTACTGCTTTACATCAAAACCATTATGGCTGGTAACAAACTAGAAATGTGTCCTCTAAAAGTATAAACTCATTCAAATCCAATTCTAAATGAAACATTAGTTCAACTGCAAATTTGTTAAAACAATATTAGACAAAATCAGCTATTTTTTATAGAAAATACAAGTAATGGATATTCCCTGTAACTTTTTTCAAGTCCTCATATCTACTTTAATCGTGTATCCAAAGCATCTGTTGCACTGGAAATGACAAGCAGGTGAGCTTAAGTCACCCTAGTAACTTCTTTCATTTTCTTTCATGCTCCCACATAGATCCATATATACACACTTCAATTTAACCATTTCCCCTTCTATAAACACAAGACAAATTTATGTTTGCCATGCTTTGTAATTATGTACACCTTGCAAGTACATAATGCCATATATATAGACCTATATCAGTCTTTTTGCTCTTTGCAGCATCTTATTCTATTCATGGTCCAAACTACACAAAGAGATGGCTACCATAGCAAGTGATGAAGTGAATGGGGTACTTGTTCATAAAATAAATAATTTATCCACAATTTCACATCAACATTCAACTATCAGTCTATAACATTGTTATTAATAACATTATTTTGTCCAAACTTTATTTATTGAATGGTATCAAAATGGAATGCAAGAGGATAACAGCAACAGAAAGCTATACCAAACCAGAAGGGACAACAAAATAAACACCAAAGGATGTTCTCTCTTCAATGGAAAATCAATGGATTTTCCACAAAGCTATAATCTATACACATCCTATATCAGATATTTCAGATTTGCATTCAACCCACAAAACCATTAGACCTTTAGAGATTGTTATAGTTGACTTATCATTGATAACACTCAGTTTGTTGCATCAATCATCGAAGAATACTTGTGATGAAGATCAAACACATGGCTAAGGAACATGAAATGCAAAAGCAAAGGAAACTGTCAATAGGGGTTTCTAAAAAGAAATGTTGATAAAAGAAAACTCTCTCCTTTTCGAACTCCGAATGCTAAAACCAAAAAATTTCATTTCAGTAGGGCTATTTGACTGCAGCTGTATTATGACATATATTATGCTTTCTTAAAGCCCTGTCCTACGCATTCTAAAAGAAAATATCAAATAAATCTTCAAGTCCCCAAATTCCTCTTTTATGATCCTGTAGATCCACAAAAAAGAAAAAAAAGGAAATTATTTCAACCACAAAAACCTAGCTTTCCAACCAAAGAACCCTCTTCTTCATCATCCAATGAAGTTCAACAATTACAACAACAAATAATTGCTTTACAACAATAATTAAAACAAGTCATGTTGAAACAACCTAGAGATGATGAGCAAATATCACAAGCTTCTTCTTCTACCACTATAGAACAAGGTGATCCTTCTTATAGACATAAAGTTCTTGAACAAATATATAGCCATTATCACTGCACAGAATGTGATGCCCTTATCAAAAACGTTCATTTACACATGAATGTTAAAGAAGAAGATGATGAGTCTGAACAAGAGAAAGAATATAAACAAAGGTTAAAAAAGATCAAAGAGGAACATCCTAAAAAATATGAATTATTACAACAAAAAATTACAAATGATAATGCTTCTGAATCTATATGGCGTTTACAAGTTAAAAAGTCTTTATCTTGTCCTACAGATACAGTCTGTCTTTTAAATTGGACCAATACCACCATAGGAGATGTTATGTATCTTAATCGTGCGCAATTACAAATTTTAGAAGAAATGAACAAAGTAGTATTGTCTCAAACAATGGCTATAAGGAGTATTAATCAGGATGTACAAACTATTAGACAAGTATTGGTTCCTAAATCACCTAGAACATTTGTTGTCACACCTAGTGCTCCACCATTACCAACGTCACCTGAACAAGTATTCTTCCTGACTTCACCACCTGAAATGAAACAATTAAGACATGAGTGGAAGAAACAACAATAAGAAAAACAAAAGAAAAAAGGAAAAGGTTTATTTATCTTTGCTAACACTACACATAGTGAAAGCTCTACTTCTTCAGAATTAGATTCAGAAGAAGAACGAGAAATGATAAGAAATACAACTGGTGAAACAATACAACAAGGAGAAGCAGCTACTTTAATGCAAGAACGAAAAGCAGGAGATAAACAACCATCGTTTACAATGGATAACAAAACCTTGAAAGAACGACAAAATGTAATAGATGCAATACAATCATATTTAGATGTGCAAATCCAATTAGAACAAAAACCAACAGCATGAGCTATATTAAATGCATCATATAATTTTCAAGGTATTTTATGAAAGTGGTGGAATCATATCCCAACACATGTCAAACAAAGGATTGTTAGACAACCTACTGCAATATTTTTAGGAGCCATATTAAAAGAATTTATTGGACAAAAAGGTAATGTTGAAGAAATCTACCATGATAGCTATTTCAAAACCTGTCTTACAAAAATACAAGATCTACCTGTATTTCTTGATGAGATGGAACATTGGTATTATTACAGTAAGCTAACACATGAGGTAGCAGCAAAAGAACATTTGTTAGGATGTCTTCCGCAACCATTCTGCAACAAATATACACAAGAATTGAAAAAGCAAGGATTAATTCTAGCAAAAATGAGTTTCGGACAAATCAGACAATTCTTAACATCTACAAATCGTGAATTATGCTACACACAACAAGCACAACACCTTGTCCAAGATCTTAGCCAAAAATTAGGTAAAAACTTATGTTTAGAGTTATGCCCAGAAGAAAAATATAATAAAAAACCCAAAAATAAATCTATATGTAATCGTTGTCAAAATCAACTTAGAAATAGAAATAAAAATTATAAACCTCAACCACAACAACAATGGCGAGGTAAGTTTCCTATGAAATTTAAACATTTCCCTGGCTATTTCTGTCGACTACAAAACAAGATCCTACGGAAAAATGTAAAATGATTTATTTGTAATGGTCCTCATATTGCATCTACCTGTCCTGACAAATCTAAGGATTAACGCAAAATCCATTTTATCCAACGTCATAATATTTCGGAACAATATTATGAATTTCTTGACCAGAGTGATCAAGAATCTAATTTTAACCCTTCCAATGATATTTATTATGAGGATTCTAACCATTATAATGTTAATGACCAACCCAGTCTCGCTTTTTCCGATGAGAGGGATGTACCTGCGGATCATTCTTCTTGGGATGACTTGCACCCTAGCGATGATGATACGGATCTCATATATTATTGTAGTATGAATCGTTTTAAAGCTTTGTCATCCATATCATCTAGAATATCTACACCACGAGCAACCGAATCATTCCTACAATAAGATAAATATATATTAGAACAATTAAAACAAGATATAAAAATCTTAAAACGAAAACTTTCTAATGTATCATTAGAAAACATAGACAAATATTTATTAGTAAAAAATCAGATTAGTAAAAAGAAAGAAGTAATTAGAATATATAAGAATTATCTTAAAAACAAAGACTGGCAATTAAATGCTCAACCAGAACCTTTTGAAACAGAAGCCTTAGATGATTTAGAACAAATCTTAGAGGAACAATCCCAACACTCCCATACCTCTAAACAAACAGAAAACAAACAAGATGAAATTATTCATGTAGTCAATAGATCGGTATGGAGAACGAAAAGAATAGAACAATTACAATAGTATATCCAATGGGCAAGCCAAGAGATTGAAAAATTACAATAAAAAGAACAAAGTGACCAAAGACAAGATTATGAACTAGAAACCAGACAAATGAAACCCATTAGGATAAACACTAATAAAAATTCTATTCTTCAAGTACCAATGTGCACCCTTTGAATTAAATTACCAAGTTTTAAACCTTATCCCATAGATGTCTTAATTGACACAGGTGTCGAAGCAACATTGGCTCAAAGAGGGATTATTACACAATTTCTTTGTAAACCAAGACCTAAATTAATTATTACTTTTGATAAAGTAGATCATCATGTTACAGAGGAAGCCCAGATACCCATTCAAACTACTTCAGGAGAAATCTTTTATTTAATTGTCTACTGTATAGAATGGTTAACATATGATATGATCGTAGGAGTTAATAATTTAAATCAGTTTCAAAAACTAGTAGTAACAAAAAACCATATTCTATTAGGAAACCATCAATATAAAAAATTAGAACAGCCCACAATTAGATTTGATTATAAAAACCCTAAACCAGAAAATACCAGATGGATGATACATCAAATTCAAACTAAAACAAATGAATTAGAAGAAATAAAAAAGAAACTATTGACATTAGCCTTGGATGACCCCCACAATATTCTGTCACAAGAAAACTCACTGGTGTCATATTACTTTAATCGATAATATTTGATGACACGCGATATCACATGTGCCACGATATCACGTACGCAATATCGCAGCCGTCGCGATATCGCATCCCATGTGATATCGCGTACGCAATATCGCGTCGTCCCCTGCGATATCGCGTACGCGATATCGCAATCCGCTACCAAATCTATAAATAAGAGGCGGCACTCCCCTCATTTCCTATCCTAGGCTTAAAGTAGGGAAACTCTAGCAGTTTGATCACTCCAGAGATAGAATATTTTCTATGTGCCCGCAGTAGGAGTCCCCAAGTAAATGGATCTTTATTCAAGCAGCTTTGTACCTGAACGCAAGTTGTGTACGACAATAAAAACGAGATTTGTGGATAAACCTTATAATGCATGGAATAGGATTTATTACTTGTTATTTATTACATGTTATTTATTACCTGCATTAGCGCAACATGAGTACGACTTGATTACGAGCATTGATGAATGTGTACGGCTAATCAAGGAATCGGCTACTCATTGCAATTAGTCTCTCTCACCCTCAACTCCTAGACTACAGAATGAGTACGACTTGATTACAAGCATCTACGGGTGTGTACGGCTAGTCAAGGAATCGGCTGCTCATTACGTTTAGGCTAGTTAAGTGCCTCAGTACGACGACTTCGAGCACGTGCGTTATGTGTGGTGATCCTAGTAACGATTAGCGTTTGGTAGCCACAGTTGCATAGTTCAAGGTGTGTACGGTAAGTGGGAACGGATGCTGACGCTAGTTAATTTAGACTTAGGTCCTTAGTTAGAGTTAGTTAGCTTTCTCAACCCTCCACCCTTTAGCATAGGAGAAAAACAAAAAAGCT
>MNCI01001041.1:161389-186527 GCA_015680685.1 Gnetum montanum
ATCAGGACGAGCAGCTACGATGGAGAGATTTGCAAGGTAACATTGTGTTTACCCCCAGATCGATCAGTCCCTCTGATGCTTTTCCATGCCTTGGCACAGATTGGCATGCAAGAATTATTTTCTGAATACGTTGGTGAAAACTTAGACATGAGGGATTATTATCTCACAGATGCCCAACGTATGAGAGACTTAAGGCAGGAGAGTCAACATGCACTGTTGAAGGGCAAGGTCTCGCACGTTCTTAGTGAAATAGAAGATGAGGAACCCCTTATCACGGGTTCATTAGCAAACGATGTTCCCCCTCCTAACGATGATGAGGAGGTTGGGTATCAAAACCTACGATCAACGATACATAACATTGGTTCTGATGCTCGTAAACAACAACTGTTCATAGAGGGAACAACCACTCATGCTAAGGATGGGCACTTAGATCGTCACCACGATCGGGGCAGTAGCAGCTGAAGAGAAGGCAAGAAACATCGTCATGGCGATGGTTCCCCTTCTTCTTCCCCTTCTTCACATCACTCACCCTCTCCTTCCACATCTGGGCATAGCCACCATGAACATAAAGGTGAGGATAAAGGTAAAAAGGATGAAAGACCTCGATGGGAAAGTTGAGAGAGAGGATAAGGGCAAAGACGTAGGGAGAGTAGGGAATGATGCAGACATCACAAGCGTCATGAAAGAGATGAACATGACGAGCCCCTACTCGCAACCCGAAATATGCTTGACATAACGGAGGCAGTTAGGATTCCCACAAGGCATTTAAAGGATAGTCAAATCAAGCGATTAGACATGAACAACCTCCCACGATTTGAAGGGGGATACAGTGCTGATCCGCAAAATCATTTACAGGCATTCCACAATGCCTGCGCCTTGCAGAATATAGAAAATGAGTGGCAGAAGCTTAAGTTGTTCCCAGGGACACTCACTAAAGAAGCAGAGAGTTGGTACTGGTCCTTACAACCAGAAACCATCAGGAGGTGGAGTACGATGCTAGAACTGTTCAATGAAAAGTATCAAACGTACTCCAGAGTGTCCAATTTGCATAAGCAGATCCAAGGCTGGCAGCAAGGTACACACAAACCCTTGGATGCTGCCATGGCCCGCTATTATACATTGTTACATCGTTGCCCGGGCCATGGGTACGCTCAGTAGGATCAACTTCGCCACATCGTCGATGGGCTAAGGAATGAAACTAGAAGAACCCTTGGAACTTATGCCCAAGGGAGCCTCTCACAACTTAGAGCCCATGAAGTACGTAGCTTGTTGGAGCAAGTGGCAAAAGAAGAGGGTGAGCTACGCAAAAGGGAAAGTGCGGAAGAGTACAACTGCGATCCCTCCCTTCGAAAGAAGGGAGTGAAGTTTTGTGATGAAGAGGATGAGTCACTAATCGAAGAGTTGGTGAACTAGAAAACTTTGCCGATCCAAAAATTAACAACCGAGGTATCGGCCAAAGTAGACCAAATGTGGGATTCCTTAGACTCAAGAATTGAAACAGTCTTGAAAATTGTAGAAGAGTCTAAGGTAGAACAAAGTAGTGACAAAGGTAAGAAAAAGTGGAGAGATTTAAGCCCTACACATAACAAGGGTAAGGGAAAAATCACTAACTCCGATGTGGTTGTGGATTCGGATTCAGACGATGACAGTGGATGTGAGATCTATCATTATGACCATCCTAAGGGATGTTGCCCCATCATCTCACATCTACAGAAGTCTGGGGTGTATGCGCTTAATCCAAGACTCAACCAACGACAAACACCCTGACGGTTACCTTATCCATAAGGTAGCCCAAGGCAGTTCCACCAACCACTAACGTATTATCCTAGTGGAACTTCACCATAGCCCATCGGACAGCATCAGCAGTGGCAATACCCACAGTCATGGGGAATGCCACCGCCAACACAACAGTACCCTTACTGACAGCCCGATCCTTATAGTTATTATGTGCAGCAGTCGATTTCTCAAGTGACTCTATGAGTCACGCAACCCCCAACCGTCACTACCAAGTTCGGGAGTACTTTAGAAGGACTCCTTCTCCTCCGGGAGACATCTCACACTCATCCCATCCTCCAAATCCATCTACACCTCTTCCACCACAAGTAGTTCCCATAACACCTCCTGCTCCAACAATGCAAGGGGAACTTCCTCCTCAACCGTAGCAACGTCACGCTGCGAGAGCTATAAATATCCAACCTGCTACTGGTTCTGACAACTATAAAAAGAGAAGACCTTACTTCAAAACCAAAAGCCCAGACAAAATCTCGCAACAACAAGCAGTTGGGGCCATGTACACTCCTCCACCATCTAACACTTCGGAGCACCCTTCCATCCAAAAACAGAGCGTAACGCGTACGGTTATGTTAACGCATACCATAACTGACTGGATCAAGGTGGGCCACCTTCCCTGGAAACTAACTGACCCTGGGAGTCCCTTAATCTATTTGCAGATCACCGAAAATCAACCACATAGGGCTCTTCTTGACTTAGGTTCCGGAGTCAACTTAATTTCACGAGATGTATCATGCCTGAAACCTGCCCCAACTTAAGAAGAGCAACATCCAATTAGAGCTGGCAAACTAGTCCATCACCATTCCCTTGGGATTGGTGGAGGACATCATTACCACTGTGTGTGGTTGGTCTTACCCAACTGATTTCCTGGTGATTGAAGTTAACAACAATAAAGGGGACTTTCCGATTATAATGGGAAGGGCATGGCTTAGTACAGTAGATGCATATCTTAGGATCCGCGATCTTTCCTTGGAAATCTCTAAGATAAACATATGTGGAAAGACCGAGAAGAGGAAAGTTCCATACATCACATACAGTGATTCAATCGAGTGATGACATGGAAGAAATGTCTCCATGTAACAGGTGTGCCCTTGAAACTTTACAACAAAGATGCCTGTATGTAGCAACCACACAAGAAGTAGTAGATACCCCATGGTTGACAGCTAGAAGGAGCAGAAAAATGTGCATGGAACAAACTGAGGAAACCCATGTTAACAACGAAGGCATAGACACATTGAAATATGAGCATCGCCAACTTCCATCCCTCAACCATAGAACATCAGTTGGGAGAAGTTGGGCACTTCTACTAAATTCAAACAAACGCTCATTATTTCGGATCTCTCCCTTACAACTCAGTCATGGGGAAAATGGCCACCTATGCTAATCATATGGGGCCCTCAGTTCTTTTAAGTTTTTTTTTTACAACGTTTTTGTTTTACACATTTTTGTTTTACAATGTTTTTGTTTTACACGTTTTTGTTTTATAAATTTCTTTAACTTTTCTTATTTTTGTTTTACAAATTTCTTTAACTTTTCTAGTTTTTGTTTTACAACATCATTATACTTTCTCCATTTTGTGTGTGTGTGTATGTTCCACCCTGTAAGTTTGTCCCATAATAAATGTTCGAAATAATGGTATGAACTGTTTTCATATTAATTACTAATGTTTGGTTTTTACCTTTAAGTCACAATGTTGATACTAAGGTATGTTTCTTTTGATATGGTAGGCAATGAGACCACTTCATCCATCCATCCACTAGTTTTTATGGTTTCTCTCGGCTTGAAAATGTACAGTCCCCTTCTAATAAGAACTTAAATGAATTGGTGACTGGGCATTTCTCACACTAAGGAAGGACTCAAGGATTAAAAAGGGTGTGACTTCAAGGGAACTTGATGCTTTTGTGCTGGTCATTCTCTTGAGTGATTGAATGTTTCTTCTTGAGTTTTCTTGCTGTTCCAATGTTACCCCCATTATTAGAAGCTGAGACAATAAAAATAAGAAGTCTTTACATGGTGTGGTTCTCACGCATAAAAACACAAAAAAAAAAAAAAAACTAAGTGAGAATTCAAAACACACCCCTTAGACGAAATAAACTTGGGCTACAAGCATTGGTTATGGAACCAAAAGTGTTCCCTCTAACTACGGCCCTTCTCGCTTTCCATTCTCTCCTTTGTTTCGTCGGAATGGTGGTGGCTCTTACAGAGTGCATTCTTGTTGCCCAAGTGGATGGTTTAACCGAATGCGTTGATGCGAAGTCACTGGATGTGGTTTGTTTGAGAATGGAGTTGGAACAAGATTTTCCAAGTCACATTAATCATAAACCATACAAGGGGCTGTATACCACCTTGTTCTTGGGATTCCATTCCATTCTCTTCTCTCCATCATTCTCTCCATTATTCACCTCATTGTCGGTTGTATCATTAGTGTATATATTTTGGTTGATGCATTGTTTTCTTCTTGGTAAACACTTGTGGTTCAGACTTTAACTCTTGTTTCAAAGGACATTCCCAGAGCTTACGGACTCTTTGAATGTGGGTTTGTCAGGGCATTAAGGGCATGAGCTTGCTTTGGGGAGGACCCACTAACATTTCTATTTGGAGCATTAGTTAAATTCTTTCCCTAACATTTTTGCAATTAATTTTCTTTTGTTCATTTCCATCTTGACATCCATTTTATCGATGCCATAGTTGTCCTTTTTTACCTATCTTTCTTACTCCTTTTCTTTTTCCATTCTAACGCTACTGGAGGTTCGCAATTAGTCATGGGGGTAAGGGGCCTGATTTTTTTGATTTTCTCCTAGCCCCGAAATTTTTGATTTTCTTCCTAACCCCTACACCTTTGGTAATCATTCTTAATATATTCCCAGATCCATATTAGCCATACCACAACCTAGCCAATGGACTTACATTGAAGCAAGGTATCAATTACATGATGATTCAATTACCCTTGCTAATATACGATTGTGTTGTATGTGCAAATGGCAGACATGCAAACAACAGATTGGATCTGGAGCAAACACTTGGAATGGAGCAGCGCTGAAGCAGCTATGCAAGGAGCAAGATCGATGACGCATTTACAAATGGAAAACGAAGGTGCAATCTTGGCGTTGGCAACAACAACACTTCTTTCTCTCTCTCTTTCTCTCAGTTGCCAACAAAGGCCTAATGTCATTGTAATAAGGTGTTCACCCTTGTTGTCATGAACACCAATGTTGTCAAGTCTTGTAATGATGATTCGTTCACATGTCATCCCATTAGTTCTATTTTCCTCAATAATTCCATACCTACCTGATATTATTGTAAGGAACTCGAGGATGAGTTTTCATTCAGTTATGGGGGTATGATGAGACGCGATATCGCATGTGCCTTAGTATGACCACTTCGAGCACGTGCGTTACGTGTGGTGATCCCAGTAACGATTAGCATTTGGTAGCCACAGTTGCATAGTTCAGGGTGTGTATGGTAAGTGGGAACGAATGCTGACGCTAGTTAATTTAGACTTAGGTCCTTAGTTACAGTTAGTTAGCTTTCTCAACCCTTCACCCTTTAACATAGGAAAAAAACAAAAAAGCTATAAAAATCATATGCCTCGGACTTACTTAACCATACACCCTGACAACAACAAGTCTGGGAAGATAACAAATGACTAACCCAAAGTATTCCATGGGGCATTTAGGCATTTAGTCTGCGGAGTTCGATCGGATCGCGTGTGCTACGCTAGTTTCGTATGGTTGAGTGTAGGGGTACCTCGCCACTCATTAATATTAAAGTAAAATAAAAAACCCATCATATTGGCATGTCACCAGAATTACAACAAGAATGTGAACAGGAAATTGCACAATTACTGGAAAAGAAATTAATCCAACCAAACGTAAGTATGTTTAGTTGTGCAGCATTTTATGTTAATAAAAGAGCAAAATTGACATGAGGAAAGAAAAGACTAGTTGTCAACTATAAGCCATTAAATGAAATAATCAAACCTGTACAACATCCAATTCCAGAAAAGGATGATTTATTTCAAACATTGCGCAATACCCACATTTATTCAAAATTTGATCTTAAATCAAGATTTTGGCAAATACAAATTTATCCAGAAGATAGATGGTTAACAACGTTCACAATGTCAAGAGGATTATACGAATGGACTGTTCTTCCTTTCGGTATTAAAACAGCCCCATCTATATTTTAAATGACAATGGATAAAATATTTCATAATTATCCTTTCATAATGGTTTACATTGATGACATTCTAGTCATGTCCAAAAGTTTAGAACAATTTTATAAACTTGTTGATGCAAATGGTTTAGTTCTTTTTCCATTTGAGAAAAAAATGTTCATGGAGTAGATACTGTAAATTTTTTAGGTTTACAGATACAAAATGGCAGAATTACACTCCAGGATCATATTCTAATAGAAATCCAAAAATTTCTTAATCATCTTACTGACAAAACCCAATTGCAAAAATTCTTTGGTTGTTTGAACTATATTTCAGGATTCTACAAAGACTTGGCTAAAGATAGACAATTGTTAAATCAACAATTATAAAAGGAAGCAGGTCCTTGGACAGATCAGCATACAGCCACAGTCAAACACCTGAAAGAACAATGTACCAAATTACCACCTTTAAGATTACCAACAACAGGTACATTAATATTAAAAACGGATGCATCAGATAATTACTGGGGAGTTGTGCTAAAAGAAAATTTGAACGACCTTATCCATATATGTCAATATGTTAGTGGAACATTCAACTATGCAGAGAAAAATTACCACAGCGCTCATAAGGAATTACTTGCCATTATTAAAGATATAGAAAGATTTAGCTTATTTGTACAAGAAAAGAGATTCATAGTTAGGAGTGACTTAAAACATTTTGACAAATATCTCCAAGTCAAAAATCTTAATAAAGTTGATCATACAAGATTAATATGCTGGTTTCTTTTTCTTACTAATTTTAATTTTGATTTTGAATATATTGATGGAAAGAAAAATTCTTTGGCTGACTTTCTCACTCAAAAATTTCATTATTAATGACTATTTTATGTGCAGATCTACTTGTACAGCAAGGACGGAGTATGCGTTCTAGTAGACATATTAGATCATGTCGATATACCAACCAGTATTTGAGTCAATTAGAAATATTAAATATCCAATCTAGGTATAATCTAAATGAGATCAAGTAGTTTAAGATTTCCGACAAATGCACTATCCAGCCAATTTAACCAGGTCATACTTTAAGATTGAATCCGAACTTCCTGCACAATTAGCCTTAAAAACCTGTATAAATTTGCAAGAAGTAAACCTGAACACTATTACTTCTGATTGGACATATTTCCAACCTCAAGATTGTCATGTCTATCAAATCCAATTTACTTTTTCCAATACCTTATTATCATACACTGATAGATTCTGGTCATGGTGGATCAAATTTAATTGTATGCCTAAATATTTTCCTGCAGGTTTTCCTTCTTTTCTACAAACAAGAACCATATCAGCTCATCGTGGTAATTTCATGTATTTCAACAGTCTCCAAACAACGACATAGTTTGCCTTTCATCATGATGTCCAATCTAGTTATTATCTAACCACAAGTATCAGTAAAAGGTTAGATTATGAAAATCCTTAGTCCTTTGCATGGTACCAAGATGTATTAACGGCTACAACAGAGAACATTCACCAACATTGTGAGGCTACTTGTCAAAATCCATCATCATTAGAGCTCTAGACCCACAATCCTCTTTTTCATCATTATTAGCAACATGGAGGACATTATTATGTCCAGTATCTAGCTGAACCAACATTATTCTCTGAAGAAGTAGATGATGAGTCGGATTCGCTTCATAATGATTTTGATTCAAGATATAGCTTTTCTTTTGCCATGTGTCCCATGTCAGTATGTAATAATATATGGTGTGTCATATAGTGTGTTCTGAGTTATAAAGTGATTCGTATTCGATAAGATCGAATCACCATAATGAGTTAGTAGTGCCTTGTGATGTCATTGCATGTGTCATCATGCACTAAGTAGAAGAGTCTACAATCTCTCCTCTCTTCCCCTCTCCTCTTATAAATATGCTTGCATCTAAGCATAAGAGGCATCAGGTAGAGATATCTCAAGAAGAAGCGCAGAGCTCACTTGAAAGCATTCCTTCCTAAGCATCCCTTATACTCTTGTAATACTGTGAGTTAATAAAAGTGTGATTTTGTGTATCCGTTGTGTGCGCTCAGAAATTGGTATCAGAGCTGAGTTACATGCGTAATGAGATAGAATTTAGAGTGGAGAACTCGTGAAATAATTTGAATTTGTAATTAGCGTTATCAGGTCTCTTCTATCAATTCGTGCAACGTTGTTCGTGTAGATTGCCGACCAACGTAAGTTGCGCAGAGGAAGCCAAAGGATAGGCATTGTATGTCACGCAGCAAAGGCAACACGCTCTTCGTCATCGAACTTTATCATAGCCAACAACAATTTTGCTTGTATTATAGGTTCTAATTATTTTCATTGAATTTCTGAATTTTGTAGCACTACGAATGGTACGGTTCCTTTGCCAATTCCACGTCGCACTGAGATATATGATAAATTGAGTCTCACATTTATAGAATCATTTAACGAAATGTATCTATCTGAATACGATTTAGAGATTGCTGGATCAGGTCTTTGTCCAATAGCTTTAACATTCTTCTCTTCAGTAGAAACAACTGATTGGACCAAACGGGGCTATAATTATATTTATTTGGCTGAGTTATCTATCCATATCCATCTGCACTTCAACTATCGTCTTAGTGCATCCTATTGGGTTGCATTAATTGACAAACGATTCAACAAGTTTGAAGATGCGATCATTACACAAGCCAAAGTGACATTAGAAACTGATGCTCTAATCGTCACAATCCCAAACTTTACCCTTTCTCTCTATGATCCTCATATCTATAAATCGTTAATGCTTATTGTGTATTTACTAGTAGACATGGTAGAAAAATCTATATATGCTACGATAGGTATAAGACTGTGTTTTAAGTTATTTAGTAAATCTTCTGTATTTATTTCAAAATGTTTTAAGTCACTCCTAACTATGAATCTCTTTTCTTGTACAAATAACCTAAATCTTTCTATACCTCTAATAATGGCAAGTAATTTCTTATGTGTGTTGTGGTAATTTTTCTAGATTTTTCTACCATGTCTACTAGTAAATACACAATAAGCATTAACGATTTATATATATGAGGATCATAGAGAGAAAGGGTTAAGTTTGGGATTGTGACGATTAGAGCATCAATTTCAAATGTCCCTTTGGCTTCTGTAATGATCGCATCCTCAAACTTGTTAAAACGTTTATCAATCAATGCAACCCAGTAAGGTGCATTAAGACGATAGTTGAAGTGCAAATGGATATGGATAGATAACTCAGCCAAATGAAAATAATTATAACCCTGTTTGATCCAATCAGTTGTTTCTACTGGAGAGAAGAATGTTAAAGCTATTAGACGAAGACCTGATCCAGCAATCTCTAAATCGCATTCAGACAAATACATTTTTTTAAATGATTCCATAAATGTGAGACTCGATTTATCATATATCTCAGTGCGACGTGGAACTGGCAAAGGAACCGTACCATTCGTAGTGTTACAGAATTCAGAAATTCGACGAAAATAATTAGAACCTGTAATACAAGCAGAATTGTTATTGGCCATGATGCAGTTCGATGATGAAAAGCGTGTTGTCTCTGTTGCGTGACTTACAATGCCTATCCTTAGGCTTCCTCTGTGCAACTTACATTGGTTGGCGATCTACACGAACAACATTGCATGAACTAATAGAAAAGACCTGATAACACTAATTACATATTGAAATTATTTCACGAATTCTCCACTCTAAATTCTATCTCACTATGCATATAACTCAGCTCTTATACCAATTTTTGAGGGCACACAGCAGATACACACAAAATCACACTTTTATTAACTCATAGCATTACAAGGGCATAAGGGATGCTTAGGAAGGAATGCTTTCAAGAGAGCTCTACGCTTTTTCTTGCGATATCTTTGCCTGATACCTCTTATGCTTCAATGCAAACCTATTTATAGGACGAGAGGGGAAGAGATGAGAGGTTCTTAACTCTTCGACTTAGTGCATGATAACATATACTATGACATCATAAGGCACTACTTGACTAATTATGGCGATTTAATCTCATCGGATACGAATCACTTTACAACTCATTACACACTATTTGAGCACACCACACATTATTACATACTAACATGGGACACATGGTAAAGAGAAAGCCATAACTTTAATCAAAATCATTATTAAGCGAATATGACTCATCATCCACTTCTTCAGGGAATAATGTCGGTTTGGTTAAATACTGGACATAATAATATCCTTTATGTTGCTGATAATGATGGAAAAGAGGATTGTGGGTCCAAAGCTTTAATGATAATGCATTTTGACGAGTAGCCTCACAATGTTGGCGAATGTCCTCTGCTGTAGCTATTAATACATCTTAGTACCATGCAAATGACCAAGGATTTTCATAATCTAACCTTTTACTGATACTTGTGGTTAGATAATAACTAGATTGGACATCATGATGAAAGGCAAACCATGTCACTATTTGGAGACTGTTGAAATACATGAAATCACCACGATGAGCTGATATGGTTCTTGTTTGTAGAAAAGAAGGAAAACCTGCAAGAAAATATTTAGGCATACAACTAAATTTGATGCACCATGACCAGAATCAATCAGTGTCTGATAATAAGGTATTGGAAAAGGTAAATTGGATTTGATAGACATGACAATCTTAAGGTTGGAAATAGGTCCAATCAGAAGCAATAGTGTTCAGGTTTACTTCTTGCAGGTTTATACAAATTTTTAAGGCTAAGTGTGCAGGTAATTCAGATTCAGTCTTAAAGTATGACCTGGTTAAATTGGCTTGACAGTGCATTTGTCGAAAATTTTGAACTACTTGATCCCATTCAGGTTGATAACTAGACTGGATATTTAATATTTCTAATTGACTTAAATACTAGTTGGTATATTGACATGATCTAATACGTCTACTAGAACACATACTCCATTCTTGCTGTACAAGTAGATTTGCACATAAAATAGTCATTAATAATGAAATTCTCGAGTGAGAAAGTCAGCCAGAGAATTTTTCTTTCCATCAATATATTCAAAATCAAAATTAAAATTAGCAAGAAAAAAAACGAGTGTATTAATCTTGTATGAGCAACTTTATTAAGATTTTTGACTTAGAGATATTTGTCAAAATGTTTTAAGTCACTCCTAACTATGAATCTCTTTTCTTGTAAAAATAACCTAAATCTTTCTATACCTCTAATAATGGCAAGTAATTCCTTGTGTGTTGTGGTAATTTTTCTCTGCATGGTTGAACGTTCCACTAGCATATTGACATATATGGATAAAGCCATTCAAATTTTCTTTTACCACAACTCCCCAGTAACTATATGATGCATCCGTTTCTAATATTAATGTACATGTTGTTTGTAATCTTAAAGGTGGTAATTTGGTACATTGTTCTTTCAGGTGTTTAACTGTGGCTGTATGTTAATCTGTCTAATGACCTACTTCCTTCTATAATTGTTGATTTAACAATTATCTATCTTTAGCCAAGTCTTTGTAGAGTCCTGAAATATAGTTCAAACAACCCAAGAATCTCTGTAATTGGGTTTTGTCAATCAGATGATCAGGAAATTTTTGGATTTCTACCAGAATATGATCTTGGAGGGTAATTCTGCCATTTTGTATCTGTAAACCTAAAAAATTTACAGTACCTACTCCTATGAACATTTTTTTCTCAGATGAAAAAAAAACTAAACCATTTGCATTAACAAGTTTATAAAATTGTTCTAAATGTTGCAAATGTTATTCTAAACTTTTAAACGTAACTAGAATGTCGTCGATGTAAACCATTATGAAAAGATAATTATGAAATATTTTATCCATTATCATTTGAAATATAGATAGGGTTGTTTTAATACCGAAAAGAAGAATAGTCCATTCATATAATCCTCCTGGTATTGTGAACGTTGTTAACCATCTATCTTCTGGATAAATTTGTATTTGCCAAAACCCTGATTTAAGATCAAATTTTGAATAAATATGGGCATTGCGTAATCATTGAAATAAATCATCCTTTTCTGGAATCGAATGTTGTACGGGTTTGATTATTTTATTTAATGGCTTATAGTTGACAACTAGTCTTTTCTTTCCTCGTGTCAATTTCGTTCTTTTATTCACATAAATACTGCACAACTAAACATACTTACGCTTGGTTGGATTAATTTCTTTTCCAGTAATTGTGCAATTTCTTGTTTACATTCTTGTCGTAATTCTGGTGACATGCTAATATGATGGGCTTTTGATTTTACTTTAATATTATCGATTAAAGTAATATGACACCAGTGAGTTTTCTTGTGATGGAATATTATGGGGTCATTCGAGGCTAATGTCAATAGTTTCTTTTTGATTTCTCCTAATTCATCTGTTTTAGCCTGAATTTGATGTATCATCCATTTGGTATTTTGTAGTTTAGGGTTTTTATAATCAAATCTAATTGTAGGTTGTTCTAATTTCCTATATTGATGGTTTCCTAATAGGATATGGTTTTTTGTTACTACTAATTTTTCAAATTGATTTAAATTATCAATGCCTACAACCATATCATATGTTAACCATTCTATACAGTAGACAATTAAATAAAAGATTTCTCCTGAAGCAGTTTGAATGGGTATCTGGGCTTCCTCTGTAACATGACGATCTACTTTATCAAAAGTAATAATTAATTTAGGTCTTGGTTTCTAGAGAAATTGGGGAATGATCCCTCTTCGAGCCAATGTTGTTTCGGCACCTGTGTCAATTAAGACATCTGTGGGATAAGGTTTAAAACTTGGTAATTTAATCCAAAGAGTGCACATTGGTACTTGGAGAATAGATTTTTTATTTGTGTTTATCCTAATCAAGTTCATAGCCTTGTCATTGATCACTTTGTTGTTCTAATTGTAATTTTTCAATTTCTTGGCTTGCCCATTGGATATACTATTGTAATTGTTTTATTTTTTTCGTTCTCCATACCGATCTATTGACTACATGAATAATTTCATCTTGTTTGTTTTCTGTTTGTTTAAAGGTATGGGAGTGTTGGGATTGTTCCTCTAAGATTTGTTCTAAATCATCTAAGGCTTCTATTTTAGAAGGTTCTAGTTGAGCATTTAATTGCCAGTCTTTGTTTTTAAGATAATCCTTATATCTTCTAATTTCTTCTTTCTTCTTACTAATCTGGTTTTCTACTAATAAATATTTATCTATATTTTCTAATGGTACATTAGAAAGTTTACGTTTTAAGATTTTACGTCTTGTTTTGATTGTTCTAATATATATTTATCTTCTTGTAGGGATGATTCGATTGCTCGTGGTGTAGATGTTCTGGATGATCTAGATGACGAAGCTTTAAAACGATTCATATTACAATAATATATGACATCCGTATCATCATCGCTAGGGTGCAAGTCATCCGAAGAAAAATGATCCGCAGGTACATCCCCCTCATCGAAAAAAGCAGGATTGGGTTGGTCATTAACATCATAATGGTCGAAATCCTCATAATAAATATCATTAGAAGGGTTAAAATGAGATTCTTGATCACTCTGGTCAAGAAATTCATAATATTGTTCCGAAATATTACAACGTTGGATAAAATGGATTTTGCATTGATCCTTAGATTTGTCGGGACATGTAGATGCAAAATGGGGACCATTACAAATAAAACATTTTACATTTTTCCATGAGATTTGTTTTGTCGTCGACGAAAATAGCTAGGAAAATGTTTGAATTTCCTGGGAAACTTACGTCTCCATTGTTGTGGTCAAGGTTTATAATTTTTATTTCTATTTTTAGGTTGATTTTGACAACGAGTCCATACAGATTTATTTTTGGGTTTTTTATTATATTTTTCTTCTGGGCATAATTCTAAGCATAAGTTTTTACCTAATTTTCTACTAAGATCCTAGACAAGGTGTTGTGCTTGTTGTGTGTAGCATAATTCACGATTTGTAGATGTTAAGAATTGTCGAATTTGTCCAAAACTCATTTATGCTAAAACTAATCCTTAGTTTTTCAATTCTTGTGTATATTGGTTGCAGAATGGTTGTAGGAGACATCCTAACAAATATTCGTTTGCTGCTACCTCATGTGTCAGCTTACCATAATAATACCAATGTTCCATCTCATCAAGAAATTCAGGTAGACCTTGTATTTTTGTAAAACAGGCTTTGAAACAACTATCACGATAGACTTCTTCAACATTACTGATGAGCGGCTAGGTACCCCTACATCCAACCATATGAAACATGGGCATTCACACACAACTCGGTCGAATTCCGTAGACTGTAAGCACTTAACATACACTAGACTCTAACCAGTGAAACCTTGGGTTAGAACGGTCGTTGTCCTCCTGATCTCACTTGTGAGATTCTGTTTACAATGGTTAAGTGAGATTAAGGCTAATGATTTTTATAGCTTTTTACTTATCTTTTGGCGGCTAATTAAGGTATGAAAAGTAAGGAATAAACTATTATCTAATCTATAATTATCCTAGCTTGTACTCTAACCATTCCTAGCATAAGTATCTGAACCCATCTTTCAAGCACGTTCTGAGCATCTCTAATACTTCTGGGTTACCAAACATTAAGCGTCACTGGGTTTACCAAGTGTTTGATTTATGTTTGAGATAGTCGTACTTATGGCCTTTATAAACTACGAATGAGCGATAGCAATTAAGATAACAATAATAGAAACTTAAGTAATTAACAAGGTATTAACAAAGCATGAACATATTAAACTACTGAAAGCATAAAATAGCTAAGTCCAAATGCTGCAACGAATGCTTGAATAGTTCATCTTTATTATCGTCACACCAATGGGCTCAGATACATCAATGCTCGAATAAAGAGTCGATCACTTTTCTTACATTTGCTGCAGGCACTTAGAAAATATTCTATCTCCTGCGGGAACAAACTACAAGAGCTTCGCTACAATTAACTGAAAGGTACCTAAATGAGGGAGAAGGCCCTCTTATTTATAGGCCGAAATAGGTTTCGCATAAACGGGGCCACATCGACGCATGGAAGGCTACGTCGACGAGCCCGCGTCAACGCAACCGCGTATACACAACCCCATATACATGGCCTCGTCGACGCATCGACTAATGACACTTCATCAATTACCTTTTTGTCCAATAAATTCTTTTAATATGACTCCTAAAAATATTGCAATAGGTTTTCTAACAATCCTTTGTTTGACATGTGTTGGGATGCCAATGCAAACCATTTTATTGCACACACAACAGAATTACAAAACTGAAAGGAATGCTTGTTCTTGAGCAAGGCGCGTCAAAGAACGATCTCTCTTTCAGTGATGGAGAGAATGCTTAGTTTCTGAGCAGCAAGCATCAAGAAACTGATATCTTCTCCTTACAACTCACAACTACTTGCTAGAAAAAACTCACACACTTGCAGACACACTTGCAAACACCCTTATCTACTCTGTTCTTATGTATATGCTACACACACACACACCTGCTATTTATAGCTTACAACCCGACTTAGAGGTAGTGGATGCCAGCTAGGACGATCTACTTTTAAAGATTCGAATCCACTATACAAAGATTATGGCAGACAATATTATCGTGATGGAGGATTGTTTAGGCCGAAATCTACATCCTCTCCATCAGAATCAACTGCTCTGTTGTGAAACTCATCAGTACTATAATCATAGCACCCTAGAGAATCTGAAGGCGTGCTATCTGTACTGACATCGGATCCTTCTGAGTGGAGCCCAACAAGATATATCTTGGATTCTCTTCCCTCGGCAGCACGATATTCGTCGATACGGCGATCATGATAATACAATTCCAGCGTGTAAGGCACTTTTGGATTGATATGACAATGGTGCTGGATGTCATAAGCGTTTGCCGTATACACATCTTAATAGAAAGCTTGACCTCAAGTGTTTTGCCAATCGGTCCTTTTTGCAATGCATGTGACCAGAAAATAAACAGGTCCAGAAGCCATATGTACAAAATACCATGCCATAGTGGTGGCACTTCCGTAGAAAGCAAAATCACCATGATGTTCTGATAGGCATGCTCTGAGGTATCCTGGATAGTTTGGAGGGAGATGTACAGGAGCATGACCAAACCGTGCCTACCAAGACCAAAACATTTCAGAATCAAAGGATGGCATAGATTGGGGATTAAATTCAATCCGGTACATGTGGAAATCACTTGGCTGATAATAGGGCCAATTTAGATAGTCATTAGAATACCAATTTTCAAAATCAAGATGATTGATTTTAATATCAGTGGCTAAATGGCTATAGGGAGATGGAATGGCTATCCTAGTGGTTCTGATAGAAGAAGAGGAAAAAGCCGTGAAGACTCTTTGGGTTATAAATGAACCTCCTTCTTGTGCTTCAGTTCTAGACCAAAATTCTTCCCAGCTAGATTGGTATCAGCTTGTTTTAGCAAAATACTGCACAAAACTAAGAAACGTTCATGAGATAAACATGGACGTAACTATTTAGAAGAACGAAGAGTCCATCCTTCGCCCCTTAAACGCTCTACACAGATTTCAAATATTAGTAGGGCTAGAGAATTGGAATTCTCTAGTCAGAAAATCTGCTAAGCAATTTTTATGGCCTTCTAAGTATTCACTATCAAATTCAAAATTTGCTAACAACAAACTCCATCAAATTAATCGTGTATGAGCCACTTTAGAAAGATTTTTAGATTGTAGGTATTTATCAAAATGTTTCAAGTCACTTCTTACGATAAATCGTTGTGGTTGGAGGAATAATCGAAACTTTTCTATCTCCTTAACAATAGTAAGAAGTTATTTGTGAGAACTATGATATTTTTCTTGTGCTTCATTAAACTTGCCTGAAGCATACCTACAAATTCTAATAGTATGATTTCGTTCTTGTTTTAAGGTGGCTCCCCAAAATATTTTAGAGGCATCAGTTTCAAAGATAAACTTACCTTCCCTTGAGAGGAATAATGGAGGCAAATTTTGACAAGCTTGTTTGATCTTTTTGCCAACCTCGGTGCATGCATTAGTCCATGGAGGAGAATGTTTCTGTAGTAACTTATTTAACACATTGCGTTCTTTAGCAATATCCTTAAAGAAACCAAAAACATAGTTAATGCATCCTAAGAAATGCTGTATTTGTACTTTATTCTCCAATATATCAGGAAATTTAATAATACTCTGTATTATATGAGGTTGTAAATTAATAATTCCTGCAGAGATTTCTAAACCTAAAAACTCTATATTGGGTTGTCCAATCTTCATTTTTATTGGTGAGAGGACAATGCCATTTTTATCTACAAGATCAAAAAAGATATTTAGATGTTCTATATGTTCTTGAACAGATTTACTAAGAACTAAGATATCATTTATATAAGCTAATATAAATGGATAAGAATGGAAAATGGAATCCATCATCTTTTGGAAGATGGATGGTGCGATTTTTATACTGAACGGTAAAACATTCCATTCATACAATCCTCCGGGTACAGTAAATGTAGTTTTCCAACGATCTAATTCTTGGATTTGGATCTGCCAAAACCTTGATTTTAAATCAAACTTAGAGTAGATATTTGTGTGTGGCAGTCTTTGAAATAAATCATCTTTGTTTGGAATAGGATGTTGGACGGATTTGATGATATCATTCAGAGGTTTGTAATTAACAACTAAGCGTTTTTCCCCTTGACTAATTCAGCTCTTTTATTTACAAAGAAAGCAGCACAAGCGAACATGCTGGTACTTGGTCGAATCAAACTTCTTTGTAAATATTCTTAAATTTCTATTTCGCATTCTTTTTTAAGGCTAGGTGACATTCCTATGTGTTGGGCTGTAACCTTTACTTTTACTCCTTCTTGAAAATCAATTTGACACCAATGTTCCTTTTTGTGTCGGAAAATGGTAGGGTCATCATTAGCATATTGGAGTAATTGATTCTTTATATCGTCAAAACTTGGTTGATGTTTTTCGATTTGGTTAACAATCCAAGTTTCCCTTTTGTGATTGTGTTTTTGGATTTTTTGATTTTTAAATTGTTGCCTAGCATTTATCCTACCAAATTTATAATGTTCTAACTGAATAGATTGCTTTGTAATCGTAATATCGAAATGTTGTAGATTATCTTAACCTATTAGGCAATCATATGAAGGTAAAGGAAATTGACAAACAATAAAATAAACTATCTTCTTATCAGGCATTAGAACAGGTAACTTAGCTTGCTTTGTTAATAATCTTTTTTGGGTATTGAAAGAAATGTGAGATGGTTCCTTTTCTTCCCAAAAACAAAGTGGGATGGTTTCTTCCCTAGCAAGAGATACCTCGACGCCTGTGTCAAATAAACAATCTATCTGATACCTATGATATTTAGGCCATCATATAGTAAATGAACAAGCAGGTAAGACTGGTCGTGAATTGTTACAATTAACTTCTAGAATTACACTTACCTGTTTTGTTTCTTTCTTATACTCCGCTTGTTGCCAACTCTCTTCTTGTTGTTCTAAGCGTTCTAGTTCCTCTGAGGCCTGTTGGAGATATTTTTTGAGTTGTTTGATCCGAAACTGTCGCCACATAGAAGTCTGAACTTCTAGCGTGACTTCTCTTATTTCTTCATTATGCGGTGTCTGTGTTTCGTCTAAGAATTCTGCAGCATTTGGATCTTGGGAATCTTGATATATTCTAAACGATTCCTCAAGCATTTGTTTATGCATTTCTATCTCGTTTTTCTTTAATTTAACTTTCTGTTTATAGGCTCTAAATTTATGTAGATCTTCTAAAGGAACTTTTTTGCTATTTCTTTTCTAATTATCTAAGTTGGTTTTTTAAAAGAGAATACGTTGGATCCCTTTCGTAGAGATCATCACTATCTGATTCTTCATTCATGTAGACATGGTACATATAATCGAAAGAATCTGTATCATAATCTACATTACTTGGTTCATTGGGATAATCAGGAATATCTTCAAATTCCATTTCACTAGAATATTGATCTGATGATTCTAAGTAAATATCCCCATTTGAAAAAGATAAGTCAGATTCATATGTCAAAAAGAAATCGTCTTCAATGATTTTCATAGTTTAAATGAAATTGATACATTGAGGATGATTATCTTTCTTTGGACATTGACTGAAATAATGTTTTCCTGAACAGATAAAACATTTGACTTCTTTGTTTTTATATGGCCCTTGTTTTCACTTAAACATACCTTTAAAAGGTTTTTGTGGCCAATTCTTACGTTTTATTTTTTGTTGATATTTTCGTTTCCAAACTTTCTTTCGTCTTGAGTACTTTTGTGATGTACGTTGTACTAGTTTACATTTACATGGCTCAGATTGTTGTTTTCTATTCCTAATTAGTTGTCTGAAGTTATATTCAGGACACATTTGTAAGCATAAGTCTTTTCCTATTTGTTTAGTAAGAGAACCTACTAACTTCTCTGTTTTTTGTTGGACACACAGATCCCTTGTAACTTTTTCGAGGAATTGGCGGATGGCACTGAAACTCATTTCTTCGAGATCTTTTTCTTCATGTTGAAGTTGAGCTCGATAGTAACTGGCAAATGGTGTTGGGAGACAACCTAACAGATGTTCTTTCGCACCTACGTCGTGAATGTGTTTTCCATAGTAATACCATTCTTCCATAATGTCAAGGAATGAAGACATGTCCTAGATTTTATGTAATCATGAACTATAAAATAAAGTTCTATATGCACTATCTCTATAAGCTTTGTTTCCTAAAAATTCTTTAGTTATAGCGTTTAAGAAAATAACATGCAGATTTTTTAATAATTTTTTACGTACAAGAGCTTCTATGAAATTCCACCATCATTTTAACATACCTTCAAAATTTAACATAGCATTGAGTATGGCATATTCATATGACTTTTTTTCTAAGACAATTTGTCTATCGATAAATCCACTAATTTTATCAAGTTCTTTTTGCCTTTTCCTAATTGATTTGTTGTCCATACTAAAATATGGTGGTGGTTTCTCTAAAGTCTTTCGAATTTGCATGGTTGTTAGGTCTTTTGGATCTTCGAAGATCATATCTTGTTTTGTCAACAATTTTTTCTCTTCATCATCTAAAGATCCTTCACTACCGATATAAATAGTTTCATTGTCTTCTTCGTTAGCATTGATTTCTTTTTCCTCTTTTTTCCCTTTTTCAGATTTTGGAATTGTATGTGCGGGTCATCTCTTTTGTATCCATGTTGTTGATTTCTTTTTTCCCTTAGGAGGAGTGATCAGTGGTGAATCTATGTAGAGACCTTCTAAATCTGTGGGATCTTTTTTCTTTTCCTTGTTCTTAGATTTTTCTAACTTTTGTTTGGGAACCCATATTTTATGCGAATCCTTTACATCCTTTTGTAATTCTCTTACTTCTGCATATGTCATCAAATTTTTATCACTAACATAAGATAACTTATGATTTGTCCAATTATGGAGTTTGATGATGTCAGAAGGTTGTTCTTCGGATGTCTTATATTGCATCATGTGAGCTATGTCTTTTGGTTCTCCCGTATTCATATTGATCCTTAATAATTCATCACAGTCGACACATCTGATGTCATGATCCACTTTGTGTAAGTTTTCATGTGTACAGATTTGTGATGGTTTACTTGAGCATGATACATCATCTTCTGAACTAGATGTAGAGACTTCTTCTAAAAGTGTTTTTCCCTTTTGATCATTTGCTGAATGATCTATTACTGATTTTTCTCCCTTTTGTTTAATGACTCTCCTAGGATCTAATGTGATACCTAGTTTTTTGAAGAGTTTTTCCATTTTTTGAATTTTTTCTTTCTGTTCCTCATAAGACGATTTCCTTTTAAACAGGATCAATGGTTTGGTTGGTTTAACAAGTCTAGGAGCTAATGGATCATAGGGTAAGAGTTTTGGTGGTTGTAACTCTACATAATATCTTCGGGATTTTGATGATGATCTAAACAAAGAATTTTTCGCCTTTTTCTGCTCATAGTATTCTTCTAATGGATCTTCTAAGTTTGGGAAGAGTCTATGGATCGAGAGATCTTCTGTATTGATCTGCGTCCCATATTCCAGATTTGTTGAACCAACAGAGAGAGCTTGTTGGCCAAAAGGCAGAAGGGTTTGAATACTAACTGAACTAAATAATTTAAAACTTAACCTAGTACCTATCGTGCAATATACACTACGATCTATAATATCAATAAGAATATACGTGATAAGCATTAAACTGTTAGATAAGTGCGGATTAAAAAAAGAAAGTGTGATGTTGGGAATAGTTATAATTAAAGCATCTGAAACTAATCTTCCCTTTCCCTGTGTGATAATGGCTTCTTGAAACGGCTTAAATCTTCTATCTATCAACGCAATCCAGTAGGGTTTTTTGAGTCTGTAGTTAAAGTGTGGATGAAGATGGATAGCTATTTCAGCAAGATGGATGTATTGATAACCTTCTTTTTTCCACATCTCTACCTCCCCCGGGTCAAAAAAAGTAAAAGCGACTGGGCGAAGGCCAAAACCAGCGATACCTAGATCACATTCACTAAAATGCATGGATTGGAAGGATTCAAAAGTGTGCAATGAAGATTTAGGATAGAAATTTTTTTGGCAAGGCGACGGTGGCAACATACTCTACCTTCCAGAAGACCAACTCCAGGTTTTAATTCTACTTTCTCTTATATTCAACATTTATCGAACTATTGCTCCTCACCACTTTCATAAAATACCCTGAAAATTATATGATGCATTTCATAGAGCACATGCTGTTGGTTTTTGTTCTAATTGGATTTGCACATCTAAATACGATTGTACTGCATCTATTACATCTTGTCGTTCTTTCAAGGTTTTGTTATCCATTATAAACGATGGTTGTTTATCTCCTGCTTTTCGTACTTGCATTAAAGTAGCTACTTATCCTGGTTAAACTGTTTCACCAGTTGTATTTCTTATCATTTCTCTTTCTTCTTCTGAATCTAATTCTGAAGAAGTAGAGTTTTCACTATGTGCAGTGTTAGCAGAGATAAATAAATCTTTTCCTTTCTTCTTTTGTTTTTCTTTTTGTTGTTTCTTCCACTCATGCTTTAATTGTTTCATTTCAGGTGGTGAAGTCGGGAAGAAGACTTGTTCAGGTGAAGTGGGTAATGGTGGAGCACTCGGTATGACAACAAATGTTCTAGGTGATTTAGGAACCCATACTTGTCGAATAGTTTGTACATCCTGATTAATACTCCTAACAACCATTGTTTGAGACATTTGATTATCATCTCTAGGTTGTTTCAACATGACATGTTGTAATTGCTGTTGTAAAGCAATTATTTGTTGTTGTAATTGCTGAACTTCATTGGATGATGAAGAAGAGGGTTCTTCAGTTGGAAAACTAGGTTTTGGTGGTTGAAATAATTTCCTTTTTTGTCTTCTTTGTGGATCTAGAGGATCATAAAAGAAGAATTTGGGAACTTGAAGATTTACTTGGTATTTTCTTTTGGAATGCGTAGTACAGGGCTTTAAGAAAACATAATGTATGTCATACGTATTCATCAAGTCTAGCATGCCAACATTAGATGGGGAAAAAGTGTTAACCTATGGATTTTTCCATGCATCAATAAAAGCTTCTTGACTCACACTAATACAACACTAATCGTTGGAGAATTCATTTAGATTTCATAACCTATAATTTTCAATCTAATTCTAAACTTTTGCTATTGCAGACGGTTTAAATGAATTTACAGGAATTCACCTAGAGGAAATCTGAAACTTGTCTCATCAAAATTTAAAACTAGAAGTTAAAAAAACGACCTAAAAATTACAAAGACAATTTTGGCTCTACTTATCCTAATTTTACCATCCTATCATTGAAATGAATGGTATCTAATTCCCTTTTTCTACTTTTTCAAATTTCTATTGAGCTTGACAGAAATTACATTACGATTAAAAGGACATCTAAGCATTCAATGTAAACAACGGCTAGAACATTATACTGCTGTGATGCAACTGCCTGATTATAAGCAGAAAGATAAAGAAAAAGAATTGAAAACCAAACAAATTAACCTTTTGCAATGATTTCTTCATAGTGGAATGCAAAATGTTTCGCAGCTATCCTTCAAAACTGTATGGAAAGACGTTACCAGCTCCAACGCTGTAGACTTACAACAATTCTGCTTTGATTTCACAAAACTGCAAAGTTTCCACATAAATTACCAGGAAAGAATCACTTTCCTTTGAAACTACATCAGCTAAATTTCGAACAAAGTAACCAACTCCCTTATCCTTACCTTAGATTGTTTCGGACATAAGCCTGGGAGCTCAGGTTGAACGTCCATACACATAAAAATCGATGCCAAACCCCAATCCGGGAGAAGAAATCGTCCCAGGCCAACTTAGAAAACAAAATTAACATCACCAATTCAAATCAAACTAAAAGCAGAACAAAAACACATAGCAGAACAAAAACACATAGCTCAAACAAGCTCGAAACAATAGGATCATTCACTAACATTTTCCTCCGCTGGTCAGTCGAAACCCTAACCCTGGCTATTTGTTGCGCTCGACAGGCAGAGGCCGATTAAATCCACCGCGGCGGTTCATGTACTGGAGAGGCTGCCTCTTCGTCACAACCCTAACGCGCTGACGTCGGCATCTGAAACATGCTTGCCCTTAGCAGAATCAAACCCTAACGGAATCCCCAGCTTCTTCATGAGTTCGATCTGCTCATCCTCGCCAAGATAGTAACGGCCATGGCGTCCGGGCCGTCTGCCAAACGTTTCTGTTGCTCTCGAGCGATTTCGTCTACGAATTTTGACACTTCTTCTTTGGACGGACCATCGCCGCGCCTGTGGCGTTCGCGATCAGGGCTGTGCGATCGGTAGTGGTGATGATGATGATGGCGCCGCGGGCAACGAGAACGGTGACGTTTCTGCGGAGGCGAGCGAGAGCGAGACCTGGACCTGGTGCTGAGGCTGCGCTTGTGCCGTTCCCGTTCGCGTTCGTCCAGGTCTCTGTCCCTGGATTTCTCTCTTTCTCGATCTCTGTCCCTGGATTTCTCTCTTTCTCCGTCTCGCTCTCGCTCCCGAGCTCGTTCACGGTCTCGGTCTCGGTCTCGCTCTGGCTCTCTTTCTCGGTTGCGATGGTGCTCTCGGTCTCTGTCGCGGTCGCGCTCCCGGTCTCGCTCTCGCATTTGTGAGAATACTTTTTGAGAATATTCTAAAAAAAAAAAAAGCAAAAGTAGCCAACGCATTTGTGAGAACATTTTTTGGGCAATAAAAATGCACTAGCAAGCATACATCAAATTGATGATAAGTTTTAAAGCTAAGTTAAAGGTAGGATTACGAGTATTTACCTTTGCAAGCATATTCATCATTTAATTCTTAAAGTGTTTTCATTCTTAGTTGGAATGCTAAGAATAAACCTCAAGTAAAACATTTGTACTCAACTATATTATTGCTACATGGAAAATCAAATTTATAAGTTTGATAGCTAGGATCCATACCTTGGTAATGAAGGATGCAAGTTGTGTTAGAATTGTGAGTTGTATGATCACCATTGAAGTACAGGTATGGATTAAAATTCTAATGTAATATAGTTGCAATTAGAAAAGGGATTGGTTCCTTGTATATGATTCCTCAAAAGAAAGGTGGATTATTATAGTTGATGGTTTTGATAGTGAGGATGAGATGAGAAGGTCTAATATGGCTTGGCCCTTGATAGACTATTGAGTGATGAGCGGCAAGGTACCCCTACGCTCAACCATACGAATACGAGCGTTTCATGCACGATTCGGTTGAATTCCAAGGACTAAGTGCTTATGCGCCCTTGTCGAACAAGGATGGGTTGATTGATCACTATCTTCCCAAACTTACATGTATGTCACGATTGTATGGTTAAGTAAGCTTGAGGCATATGATTTTTATATCTTTTATGTTTCTATGTCTTGTACTAATAGGGAAAGAGAGAGATAACTAGGTGACTAATTAAACTTAACTACTCATTAACTAAGTTCTAACTAATCCTAACACAAGGTATGTTGTACACAAGGTGTGCTCAGGTACATAATGCTCGAATAAAGATCCGTCCACACTTCGATCTTATGTTGCGGGCACTTGGAAACTATTCTAACTTTCAAATAGACTACAAGAGTTTTGGTACTTGACTGCTACCCGACTTCTTCTTCTAGATTACTCCCTATTGTGCGCCTAGGCATTGTATTTATAGGCCTAGGAGCGACCCAAGAATAACCGCTCTAATAGTAACCACTCTAATA
>MNCI01001062.1:9606-34321 GCA_015680685.1 Gnetum montanum
TGTTAGGCAAGGCTACCCTCTTGCTCCTTACCTCTTCATCATTGCTGCTGATTTTCTCTGTCATCAAATCAACTTGGATATTCAAAATAATGTTTTATATGGGGTTCATCTATCTTCTCCTCAACATCAGCTCCTCAATATGCATTTCATTGATGACTCCTTTTTCCTTATTCAAAACAATGCTGTTAATGTGTAGTGTCTCTTATCTCGAGTGGAGTAATATTGCTCCCTCTCTTGATCTGTTATAAATTGGCGTAAATCTTCAGTTTATAGCTTCACCAATAACTATAGCCATTTGCCCAATTATAGTTGGACACGTACTCAAGATCATGAAATCATTAAGCTTTTGGAAATCCCTTTTCGCTTTAGAGGCCCAACTTTAGAGCTCTGGGACAAAGTACTTTCTCGAATTCAAAGGAAAATCGAAAAATGGAAAACCAAACCCCTCACCATCGCCGGTAAGTATCTCATCTATAAGTCTATTTGTGCTTCTACCCATGTTTATTATTCATCATGTTGGGCCCTTTCCCATGCTTCTTATCAAAAGCTTGAACGATTATTTTGAGACTTCATGTGGTTGTCTAAAGACTCCTAAAGAGGCTTTCATCGTGTTGCCTGGAATATAGTAACTCTTCCTAAGAACAAAGCTGGATTGGGCCTTTTGAACTCCTTTAAGCAAGGTCTCACCCTTGTTACTAAGTGGTTGGTTCAGCACATGGATGCCCCCAATATTATTGGGAATCTTCTTCAATTAAGGCTTCGATAAGCATTCCCTACGAATAAGTCCATCTAGAAGGGTATCCACCCTGTTAATTGGATCCTTTCCCCTCATGACATTATCATTCCTGGAACACATGTTTTCAAAAGCATTTGGAAGGCTTGACATGTCTTACATTCTCATGTGAATTGGAATAATGTTCATATCAATCCTACTCTCCTTTCTAAGATTTGCCCTTGGTGGCTGCCCCTATCGCCTGCTCCTCTAGCCACCTCAAATGCCATGACAGCCACCATTTGGTTTCAAAAGGGAGTTGTTTCCCTTAGATGTCTTCATCTCACCAATCAGTGGATTACTTGGGATATGTTCGAAAACTTATATGGGGCTTCCAGAACTATGCATCAATACTTGATAGACTTTATCACTTCATTCATCAGTACTTGCATTTGAATGCTTCAGTTCCTAGTCTCTTCCATGGTCTTCAGTGGATTAATGGACCGAGCCTTCTACCCTATAAACCACATGTGCCCTTTCAATTGTTGCATGACTCCTCTATGATTATTAATCGCTGCAATAGATCATGGCACAAAGACGAGTTTGAACAGTTTTGGCTCTCCCTCTTCTCACGAGTTTGGAGCCTTCCAACTCTTCCAAAAATTAAACAATTTCTTTGGTGCCTCATTCATCAAGGCCTACTTATCGGCAAACGTCGTGAATACATTGGGATTCCAAACCCTAATTGCCCTCTCTGTGGAGGTCCTGATGATTTTGTCCACGTTTTTTTGGCATTGCCCCTTTGCTCAGTCTTCATGGGAGTGGGTTTCTAAAGTTTTCCCTTTGTGCAAGTTTTCCCATAAGGATATCTTGTTCGGTTTTCTGGCCACCTCCTCTGCTGACCTTTAGTTTCTTTGGGAAGTTATTAAGCCCCTTGTTCTTTACTATATATGGAAGCGCAGATGCACTATTCTTTTCCAGAACACTGATCTGTCTAACTTTAACCATTTAACTATTATGGAAAAATTTCAAATTCTTCGCCTTGTGCACTTCCAAATTATATCTCACACTTCTAAGTTAAAGTTGGATACTAATCAGTTGTTTTATTGTTAGCAACCTTGGAGCAGATACACCAATTCGTGCACTCTTCCTCATCTCGATTTGCTACATTGGAGTGTCTCATCATAATTTTGAGCATTTTTAGCTCTTTGTTGTTCCCCTGGTCTTATTAACTCGTAGTTCTTATTGATTCCTAGCATGAGGTTGCTCTTTGGAATGTACTCCCACACCCTGTGAAGGATTATGTATCAAGATGTTTTCCTTCAACATCTGCATTTGACATTGTTCTTCTCCCTATTTAACCATCAATATGTTCAGATGTTGATCATGTACTTAATCTCATTTAATTAATAAAATTCTCTTTTTGGGGTCCAACACCCCCCGAAAATGCATTATAAAGAAATAATATACAAGTTATGGATGGTATAAGGTATACCATCCATTCAAAGCTAAGAAATAGCATCATAAAGTTACTCAATCCAAATTGAAGTTGAAGTAAGCTAAATGGTTGAGCTTGCTATAGGAGTTTGACCTTTAGTTTATGTATTGACTAGGTAAGGAGAATATGGTGGTTGATACATTAAGCTATCATCCTTAATTATGTGCAATGAAGGTTATGGGTCAGCTTGATAGCTCTGGGGTGATGGGCAACCACCATGAATTCTAAGAGAAAATTTGTAATGGATTGCATCATGGTCAATTTGCTTAGAAGTTGTTGGAGTTAGTCTAGGGTGTCGATAATTCCAATTTCAACAAAGTGAATGGCTTGCTCATGTTTAAACAAAATAGACTCTAGGTTCTAGATTAGGGTGATTTATGTTTTCAAATCATTGATAAATGCCATAGCATACTCTAGGCAAGCCATCCAGTGCAAAAAAGAACAATGGCACTGGTAGAGAGTTGTTTCTATTAGCCAAATTTGGGAGTTTATATGGTAAACTTTGTACAAAGCTATTTGGTATGTTAACAGGATAGGAGTTCCAATGAACAATGAAGGACTCGCTTCACCCCTTGGAAATTCTAAAGCTTTCATTGGTGACCATTTTTATGGATTTTATCACCGGGCTCCCCACACCACAAGGATCCATCAACATAATGGTGGATGAGTTTTCTTAAGTATGTCAATTTTGTTCCATATTTGTATCTTGGGTCATTGTGCATGATTCGTATTACGCTCCTAACGATTCTAGAATGGATATCATGACTGTTCCTGTGGATGCTGCAGGGAACACTGAAACGTATGCCGCCACAGGGTGTCTACTTCCTCGAATTTAAGAATTCGTTTCGATCTTCCAAATACGATTCCGGCATTTACAGTTACGAACTCCTCAGTGGCCACTTGGTTACCCATTTTTCCCCAACGGTATCCTGCCGAAACCGGCACAAAGGCAAGCTTACGCACATAACCAAACTCCACACTTGGCAGTGTCTACGCTCACTGAAACCCGACGCCACCATCAGCAGCAGCAGCAGCAATGGAGCAACGGCCACCTCTGCCAGGTTCAGCAGAGCAGCAGACGCCAAAACCCTTGCAAACCCTACCAACAGCAGCAGCAGCAGCAATGGCGCAGGTACTTCCGCCAGGAATGCCGCCACCACCGCCACCGCCGAAGATGATGCCAATTCCGGTACCGAGGCCGCCAATGATGGCGGCCCCGATCCCGGTGCCGCCGGCGCAGGCGGATTCGTCGAGCTCGGATTCCGGCGAAGAAGATGAGGAAGACGATGCGGATGCAGGAGCAGGGGCGGAGGCAATGGAGTACGAAGAAACCGAGGAGATGAAGAAAGTGAAGGAGCGGCAGGAGGCCGCCATACAAGAGCTGCTGCTGCGGCGCAGAGCCTTCGCTCTCGCCGTCCCTACCAACGATGCCGCCGTGCGTGGCCGTCTGCGCAGACTGGGAGAGCCTGTGACCTTCTTCGGCGAGCGTGAGATGGAGCGCCGAGACCGCCTCCGCGCGCTTATGGCCAAGCTCGATGCCGACGGCCAGCTTGACCGCCTCCTCCTTAACGCCCGCAGTGAAGACGACGACGCCCTCGCCGTCGCTGCTGCTGCTGCTGCTGAGGATTCTGCAGAGCCCGAGGGCCCTCAGGTAGAACCCTAACTCACACTCTTCGCCTTCCCCATCGCAGTGTTTCAATGCTTTTTTTTGTTGCGTTTTCCAAGACTAATTTTCGAAATTTGCTTTGTGCAACTGAAACTGAAATTTTTTATTTATTACGTCCTCAGACGGACGGACCTGACCGGAGGATCTGAGGAAATATACATCACATGCATAGCAAACACTTCATCAATAAAGTTACCTGTTACATCAAATCAAATAGGTTTCTTAAGTGATTTGCTGTAATTTAGGTTTCTTAAGTGATTTGCTGTAATTTATCATTTGTGGTAACAGGTGACAGTGCTCTAAAACATGATGATGCTCTAAAACATGATGTTGCAGAACTATGTGATGTTCATCTTCAATTGTATAGATGGCATATTTTCTCTTCTCATGGAGTCTTGGCCCAGCTGCTTGTTTCAATTCTAACATAGTGAGAGCCCAATCTTGTCTGGCTAATTTGACATTTGCTTTCTTGTTAATGCCTCATCTAATGTCAGTCAGGTAGAATTGCTTTTTACTTATTGGATTATTCCACATGTGCAAAAGCACCTTATCTCTAATACTTTTACATAGATGTTTTGTATCACAATGAAGAATTTCCTCCTCAATGTTCCATTTTTAAAGCTAGACCATTTCCTCCTGAAACCACCTTTTTTGCTGTGTAGCCAGTAAGACTTCCTTTCAAAATTTAGTTACTGTGCAACAAGAGAGACTGTGGACATATAAAACAAATTAACATAGGGCTTCTATCTCTAAGTGCATCATATTTGCTTCTAGAAGCAGAAAATCATATTGTACCTGTCTTTTAACTTGAAGCTCTTCTAGTAAAAAATGCTTCTGAACCTCTTTTCTTTTTTTCCAATATTTATTAGCAAGCCCAGGGCCCACACAACACACCCATACAAAAGAGTTGGTTGAGGATTGATAATTTAGAAGGGGGGTTGAATAAGTTCCAGCCAATGATACGTAATTTTTGCATAACAGATGTAGTGGTTCCCCAACTTGGGTGTGAACTTTGTTCCTTAAAAACATGTGGTTTCAAGGGCACCACAACCTTTACAAAGTTTTGAGCTCCACTAGGGGTGTTTTCTCTTAGAAACACACCCAACCCCTCAAGGTCCCAACAAGCTCAAAGGATACCTTCCTTCAAGAAGCACATCGAGCCCCTTCAGGGCTTATAGTGAGCGATAGAAAGATCAAGGAAGAAAATGAACTAAGCTTATGATTTCTTACTTTTTGGCTCAACAAAACAATAAACAACTCAACAAATGATAAGGAAATGAAGTACAAAATTTCTCAAAAGATGTATACAATGATTGCTTGATCACATGAACAATGTTTGTACTTTCCTGATTGGGATCTTTTTCTTTTATAGCTTTGTCAGCTTCATTTGTCTATTGAAATCCGTACAATGTATAGAAAGGGCTAGTTGAGACGTCTTCTATGAGCCTGAGACGTCTTACTGTGTTTCTCATCTTGTAGGTGAGACATCTCATTTGTCCTGAGATGTCTTGGGTGAGACGTCTTCGCTTGATTCAAGATGTCTTGGGTGAGACATCTTGCCACAACTTGAGATGTCTCCTATTTTGTAGAAACGTTTTGCCTGAGACTAGAGTTTCTCAGCTGAGACGTCTTGTAGCAAAGTAAGATGTCTTGTTCTTTGGGATTTGAGATGTCTTGCATCCTTGTGATTTCCTTCAAATCCTTGCATTTTCTTGTTCAACTTTACTATTCCAGTTTGTCAATTCATGCTCGTGTCTTGCTCTCCTTAATATTCTTTATTCAGATTTCTTAGACCTTAAAGATCTCACAAGCACACTAACAAATTCTCCATTTTCAAGGTTTTGACATACCAAAAGGTCAACATTGGTTGCACAATAGAGCAAACCAGTTTTCTTCTGATTTCCCAAGCATAAATAGCTTCCTTCTTACATTTGCTTTTAAGGTCAAATAAGGATCTCAAGCCACCTGCAATTCTCTATATGATGCAAACCTCTCAATTGTAATTGTGAGAAAGATCCAACCCAAGGTATCTATAATTTGGAGCCATATCTATCTGATCTGTACAAATAGTAAAAGAATAATAATGATTTCTGGTGCCACACAGCATAATTTTAAGTAATTTTGAGTTTTGTACAAGCATAAACACTTTGAGTATTGAATGTAGTAGATTTTTTTTATTTTCCTTTTCACATGTTTTTGTTTGTGTTGAGATTAGTGTTTGAATGTTTTTCCTGTGCTGTACGGGGTGACACTTACCATATTTCTCATAGAGGTTTATCTTCTAATTAATGGCAATGACACAAAACATATGAGCTTTCACCTAGAAACATAAATTAGTTAGGAGTTACCGGTATTTGGTTGCAGAATGTTTTTATAATAGAAGTGTAACTGAAAGGATTGTAGCAGAAATCAAGATTGTGTTTATTGTGAGGAACACATACAGGGAAAACGGAATTTTGGCATGGAAAGTTGGGAGATAAGTATGTTGCAGAATAGCTTATTCAGTTTTTTCTCTATGGATGTCCTACTGGAAGACCAGGACTGGCAGCAAAAGAGTGGAGGAATGCAGTAAACATAATGCTACCGTAGGCAGATTTGCTATAGATAGAACCGAAGCACTTTGCCAATGTATTGTATATTGCTTAAAAAAAAAGAAAAAAAAGCCTTTAAGAGGACAAGATACTAAGCTTTCAAAGCAGGCAGAAAAAATAATTCACGGGGAAGGCAGGAATTTCCTATATCAATTATGGCTGCAAAATTGGAATATCCAAGCTAATTTCTTGCTTATGAGTTGCTAAGTAACTGTATAAATGTCAGAAAGTTAAGTTCTTGTATGGTGTTTTTTAACTTTTGACACAATAGCGAGGGTCAAATGTCTATCTTGAGCAGGTAAGGGGAGGGTGTTGCTGTCTTTAAGATTAAGAACAATAATCAGTTATATTTAATATATCTCATCACCTTAGGATTGGGACAGGTAGATGGTTGAAATTCCAAGAGAAGAAAGGACCTTTAGGATGTCTGTTAACAAGTATTGAAATGAAAGTCATTTCTTTTTACATTGTTTTATTGTAGAACCTTTAAGAAAACCGTGGGATACTATAGTTATCATTTATTAATATAGTTGAATTTTTCCTTCTTCCAGCTGTACAGCTAGGGTGTTTTCTTGATATTGTATTGCAAATTCATATGTAAAACATTGATTCATAGGATCATTTTTGGGATATAATAAAATCATTATAATTAACGTTTTCATCATAACCCTTTTTGAATCTAATGAGTACTTGCAATCACAGTGTGCCCTCTGGAATTCTTTGCGGTCAGTACCTCTTGACTGGCTTTGATCCTGTTATTCAGTTTTTCCTTTTCAGCTATAATTCTTTCTTCATTACTGACTCCGTATTTGCTCCAATTAACCAAAAAAAAAAAAATATTTTGGATTACCAAGCACTGTGGACGTTTCCATTAGAAGGGCATTTGATCCATTCTATTATTGTTCTCTCAACATCAAGCTCTTTTGCTTTTGAGTCTTCCTTCATAGTTTCCCTTTGGTATTTAATTATCCACTTAAAAGGATCTTATTAAAAAAAAACCCTTAAGTATAGATCCACCCGTCACTGAAATTCTGTATTCTCCCTGGAGTTCTTTTACTCACCATCTGTTTTATATCATGGTTGGTAATTTCTAGATTTCTAGTAGAAAATTGAAGAGAATTTGATAACATTAAAAGCTTTGAAACTAGAATTTCAGAATCTTTTGGCAATGTTATAATGATAGAACTCAATTTTTTCATAGCATACACGATCCATTAATCAAATGAATCTGTAATTAAATTAGGAAACTATCAATAGAAGTGTTCTGGTAAAATCTTAATTGCTTAAACATGTTGAGCTCAAACCTGAAACTTATTGGTGAAACTGAGGTACTTCATTTAAAAATACAACTTTTCTGAAAACATTAAAACCAGCAATAAAAATACAACAATATTAGGCCAATGGTAACAACATATTTCTTCTTCACTTTTTGCTTCTTAAACCTAATGTTACAATGTGGTATTAAAAAGTTGGACTTTTTCGTAAACAATGGAAAAGATTTAAAATCAAGGTTTTCCAATAGAAACATGAACAAAGTTCAGCAGCTCAATTCATTTTTGAGTTGAACTGGTAAAATGGAAATCATGAAGGGTCAATCGTGTAGCCTTGGATAGGAGGACACTTTAACTTGTGTGAAATAGTCATTGATGAAAAAAACTCCTCAAATTTCTTAAGATCCCACTCTTTAATTGGACAAGAAATAAGATTCACAATACTTTGAAAGGTCAATTCACTAGAGAAGGCAAATTGAGGAAAGGTAGGTCTTAAGGTTGAGGAAGATGGTAGCAATCTTCATGCGAAAGCTGTGAACTGATATATATCTCTGTTTTGAAGGAAGAACAAAGAGGCCAAAACCAGAGATGCCGCAGACAAAGAGGTAAAGCCCTCCACCCTTACTTGGCAGCAGCAAATTAAGTCAGTAGTTAGTGTTTCTTCTGCACAAAAAGGTTGGTGTCTTTTGTCCCCAATGCACAGTTGTGCATTGAGGGGAACTAACGGCATAGGTGACATCCTGGATTGAGAATAAGAATAAGAATTTGCAGTTATAATTTAATGGTTTAATTTAGTTTATTTGTTATACATTGTGGCTTGTCCTTTGGATTGTTCAATTTCCATGAACGGTATGTGCTGATGCACACATAAGAATCAACTCTATTTTTGTTTTTCCACTCTTGAATTGTCAAATTCCATGGGCTCTTTTGTATCTTAACTGTTGCCTCATTTCCCATTGCCATGTAAGTATTTTCCAAGGATAATCAATCATGTGGTATTAGGAAAGCTATGCTAAACCTCTTCCATTTTACTTTGGTTTTGACAACAGCATTGGCAGGTTTGAATTTGGTTATGCCTTTCAAAATGTCTGTGAGTTGTCTCGATAAAGTTAGTCTTCTTCAAAGGGGCATGATACCTTTCCTTGTTTTTGTAGCAATGTTTACCCTTTTACATTAGCTCTTTTTCTGTGATTTCTGTTCTAATCTATTAACGTTTAGTATTGTTGTGTAGGTTTATCCCTTTTACACAGAGGGATCAGAAGAGCTGCTTAAGGCAAGGATAGAGATTGCAAAATTTTCTTTGCCTCGGGCTGCAGCAAGGTTGCAACGAGCTCAAAGGAGAAGGGATGATCCTGATGAAGACGAGGATGAGGAGTTAAAGTATGTCTTGAAACAGATATCAACAATTGATATGGATTGCAGTGAGAGTGCAGATGAGCGACCCCTCTCTGGCTGTTCATTTTCACATGATGGAAACTTGCTTGCATCTAGGTAAATAATTATTTTGCTTTTCATCTCTATTTCACGGTTTTTGTTTGGATGAATTGCTTCATAATGATGGTCAGTCATCTTATATTCAAAATTTTGTTTGTCACAGTAACTCTTGTTTGCTATATTTTGTTTTGAAAATTGGCCATTTCAAATGATGTGAAGGTTCATGGATGATTTGGTAGTTTTTGGTAATGAGTTTGAATATTTAATGAACGTACAATTCACACAAATATTTAGGACGCTCTTTTCAAATACTAGTTACGTTGTACCAGTTAAGAAGCCTTCATTTTTATAGCATTGTAACTAGAGGATTTTGGTAAGAAGGACTATTTTCTCCTTTTGACCTAAAGATCAAGAAAACTATTGAAGTCGAAAATAATTTAGTTGGAGGAAACTGCAAAAATTGATTTGGCAGGATTGACCTGGATTTTCATAACTTTTTCAACGCTTGTACAGTAACATTTTGATTTGAAAATTGTTGTTGCAAGGCTTTTATGTTATTTCCTATTCCTTTACTTCTAGCTCTTATTGATATTAATATATTGTAATATTTCTTTCTTGACTTATTTTAGTCTCTATGGCTTGGTACATCTGTTTTTTTTTTCCACTTTCAGACCACAGTAAGAGGTTGATTTTCTGGGCAAGGATTAGACTAGCTGGAAACATCTAGCTAGAAAATTGTCTGGTTTTATCTCTGTAGGCCATTGGTTCTTAGCTCTCCATCATGTAGTTAGGACAATAAGAGCAATAATTCTTGTTCTTGAATTTTTTAAAAGTGACTTTCTTTTAGTGTTTTTTCTGAATAAAAAGGAAAAGAATTTAGTCTATTTTGCATCATTTCCTTGGAACTTTTGAAAAGCATTGGATAGCTAGTTTGAATGACTTCAAAACTGACAAGCTTCTAAGCAATTAGCCATCTTTAATCCATTCCCTGTAAGAGGATACTGCTCCATTCTAGATTAAGAGGGCTGTGTTCTTTTGAGTGTTTCCCATGGCCAAGCAAATAAGAAACTAGGTAAGAGTGCCTTTCAATATAAGCTTAAAATCATAGGCAGTTGTTTTTCAAACTAGTTACTTTGAATAGATGAAACTTGTTTTAAAATTAAAAGAAATAAAAAAGAAGAAGAAGAAGTAATTGGACAAACATCATTCCTAACTGTGCCGAAATATGTCCACTTGAATGAAAACTGGATGCCATAATTTACGTATCATCTACGTGAGTAATTTTCAGGTCATATGTCCGTGTAGTTTATAAATATGCTATAAGATATTCTTACCCATACATGCTGATACATTTGAGCTTCACCATTTTCACACAGCTCTTGGAGTGGGGTGACAAGGTTATGGAATGTGCCTGATATCAAGAAGAATGTAACCTTGAAGGGCCATACCGAGCGAGTGACTGATGTAACATTTTCTCCTTCAGATAATTGTTTAGCAACAGCTTCTGCAGATCGAACTGCTATTTTATGGAATACTGAAGGTACTTCAGTGAGAACCTTTGAAGGCCATTTGGATCGCCTTGCTCGACTATCATTTCACCCATCTGGACTCTATTTGGGAACTGCTAGTTTTGATAAGACGTGGAGATTGTGGGATGTGAACACTGGAACTGAATTGTTATTGCAAGAAGGTCACAGCCGTAGTGTTTATAGTATTGCTTTTCATCCAGATGGTTCATTAGCAGCATCCTGTGGCTTAGATGCACTGGCACGAGTTTGGGATCTTCGTACTGGAAGAAGTATCCTCGTGTTGCAAGGGCATGTGAAACCAGTAAGTTAACAATGCTGTTATTTCTTGAACTTGTCCTTTTCTTTTTTCTTCTATGGTTTTTTTACTAGTTTGTACGTCGGGAAATTCTTCTTCATTGTCAGTTTGATGTTCTTCAATTTTAGATCTTGGGGATAGATTTTTCATCAAATGGCTTTCATTTAGCAACTGGAGGGGAGGATCATACTTGTCGGATATGGGATTTAAGGAAACGACAATGTCTTTATGTTATACCTGCTCATTCACATCTTATTTCACAAGTGAAATTTGAGCCCCAGGAAGGTTACTTCTTGGCCACTGCATCCTATGACAATACAGCAAAGGTAATTTTCATATTATATTTGTATGAACTGCTTTAAATTTTCCATTTGAGTTTAAATTTGATTACACTGCTTTATTTGGGATATCTTTTCCATGATTTTTATTCTTTTGATTACCAACGAGATTAGAGGATCTCAGCGATCTGAGGTAGGCGGGAGTGCTGAAGTTATATTAATCATGTATTTCTTCGTTTTTCATATTTTAGGTTTGGTCTGCGAAGGATTTTAAGCCCATTGCTGTGCTGTCTGGACATGAAGCAAAGGTTACAAGCTTGGATATTTCTCCAGGTATACACTGTTCATTTAAACTTGATTTATAATTTATGTATTAGAAATAGTATGATATATGTGTTAGAGGTACATGTTGCTCAATGATGCGATCTAGCAACGGTACCTATAATAAATGAATAATAGTTACCTTAACAACTAGTACAAATGAAAATCAGATATTGAGATTCCTTTTGGCAACTAGAAATCGACTTCGTAATTGGATCTGTGAAAGATGGACTAGTATGATTTTGTGGGAAGGAAATACTTCTATTTTTTCGTGCATAAATGTACATACATTGATCCGTAGCATTCAATATTTACTTTCTAAATTTAGATATGATGTGAAGTTGTCGTTCCCTGATTTTTTATGTTAAGGATACTGCAAGATTATTGTTAGCCCATAGCTCAACCAATTCTGAATGTTTTAATCCTTTTACTCAAAATTTGAAGAGAGACCGGGGCACTTAATGTTCGCTTGTTTTTAAAATTTTTTTGCCGTGTTAAGTTTTTAGCTCGCTTGTATCAGAAAATTGACTAATCGCCTCTTTGCAGATGCACAATGTATTGCAACAGTGTCACATGACCGTACAATCAAGTTTTGGTCCAGCCAGTCAAAACTTATCTCCGACGATATGAATGTGGATTAAATTTAAGTGATGAAAATACCCTGGAAAGAATGCGTTATATTTTGCGTCATACCAACGAACTACGGTCATTTTCTTTAATTGAACATGGCATGCAAATCCGAAGAGCCCCAAGTTTTGAATGCAAAAGGACAGTGACGGAGGTTTCGATCATGCATTTTGCCAAGGCATGATTTGCAGTTTTTCTTTGTTGCAGAGCTGGAAATAGTTTTCTATTCACCTTGGCGGAATAAAAAATTGTGTGCTGAATGGTTTTTGGGGCCTTTTCCTTTGGTTGTTTTTTCCCAATGTAACATGCCATCATTTTTTAAGATGATCTTCACAGATGTTTCAAATATAAGCAGTCAAAGAAAATTGTACGTGTATGACTTGAATAGGGAATATAAACTCGATAGCAAGATTGCGTTAACAGCAGACCTTTGGGAGAAAAGAACTAGAAATTTTATGATTATCAGGGTTCTAATGTTTTCAGTGAAAGTGTGTATTAAGGGCATTGCAGCATTGAGGGGACACTACATTGGTTCAAAAGAACTCTTAAGGGCATGTTTGGTCACTTAAATTTACTGACGTGTGTCTTAGTATATAAAGATGGTATTAGGAAAAGACTGAGGACACCAATCTGTACAGAGAGATGTTTAAATGGGGAAGAATTTAAATTTAGTGGGGTTAGAAAAAAAATGGTGTTAGTCAGGCAGGCAACTAAAAGGAAAAAAAGTATTGGGGGTGTTGAACCCCAAAATAAGTGTAATATAGGTACACTTGAAGTTATTTAGTTCAGTTAGAATTTTATAACTCAGCATTGTCCAGCAAAATCAATGACTTGGAGTTTTCCAATTAGCAGTTATATTGCATTATTTTAAAGGGACAAAAATAAAAAGAGAGGCCATCACTTAAGGTTTACTATGCATAATGTCAAGTGGGAGGTTTACTATGCATAATGTCAAGTGGGATCATAAGAGGGTAGTAGATAAGTGAAAGCTTAAGCTCTTAAAGGTTTGAACTCTGGTTTTGTTTTATTATACTTAAGAAACAAGCACTTAAATAAAGAAATGATAAAAATTGATTTAAATAATTATAGTTAAATAGTCTTGAGCATTATTTTTGTCAAGCTTATGGGTACTGTATTAACTTCTATGCATAGAAGATAGGTTGAATAAATATGTGTAAATTCCCAAATTATTTGTATCACCTCAAAATATCTTATTGATAGAGTAGAAGGTTCATATTAGAAATACATTTATTTTCTCTTCGTGTTTCTCTAAGGCCCATGATTCAATGAATTAATGTAAGTAATGAAAGTATTTTGGATAATTTAGGTATTTCAAGTGGCCTTTTGTTAGAAGCATAATTTTCAATTTGAATTTGGTATATCTTAGAAATAATCCATGAATAAATATAAAATTTCACCCATTATTCATACTTAAATACTATTTATATATAATAGATATTTAAAACATATGATAATAAAACTTAACAAATTTATATAATAATTTGTGATTGTTTTCACATGTAACGAAAGCTTAAAACAGGGATTTGCTTAAAGAAGGGAAAAAATGCAAGTCTAAAGATGCAAGTTGACAAATTTAAATTTCACATGCACAATGCACTTGCCTTGTCATCCTTCCTCTAGATAATTGTTTGTTGTGGCCTATAACATAAAACATAATAACCTTGTCATCCTTTCTCTAGATAATTGTTTTGTTGTGGGCTATGATATAAAACATAAAAAATGGAAAATATGAAACTTTTACCCTAAGTTAGCATTACGATTTGGGAGGAAGATTGTGGATTAAAATGTAGAATAATGGTTTTGAACTTGGCAATATTTAGCATTATTTGGTGGATTCTAAAACTAATGATATTCACATTGATTTGTTGAAAATTCACCAAATACTATAGTTAATCTTTATTCAACAATGCAATTCTACAATGAATATTCGCTGAATTTTAAAATATTGGTTAGAAGTTATCCAACAACTTTATAAAGAAGTATACATCTAGTTTATAAATTGGTAAGAAAACATGATTTAATAGTTTTTTTTTACCGTAAAACAAGGATATCTTCTCTCCTTTGTTTGGGCTTTTTATTAACAAAGTTGAGGAGTGGATACATAATGTTACAACTTAATTTGCAACTACAATTTGAAATTCATCTACTTGATGATGATGTCTTAATATCAAAATCAATGGAAGGGTTATAATGAATGCTTAGTGCTAATGATGACTTGTACCAAAATCTAGTAACCAACGACAATGTATCTTGATTAATGGTATAATTGTAAATGAGCAAGTGGATAGAGCCTTCTCTTATAAATATATTTTTCTAGAATGCTCTTGCAATTACAAATAGGATAAATGCACCACTCAAAAAATTGTATTTGTGAGTGATGAGTGACAAGGTACCCCTATGCCCAACCATATGAATCACAAGCATTCATGTGCAATCCGATCAAATTCTGTAGACTATAGTTACTAAGTACACTAGAGCTAAACAGTGTGTATGTGTTGTTTGTTCGTTGTCTTCCCAGTCCCACTTGTGGAATGCAATTGTATGATTAAGTGTGATTGAGGTGTAAGATTTTTATTATTTGTGTTTTTATGAAATTACTCACCTAGAACAAGAATAAAAGTAGGAGTGATTAAAAGTAAAAGCCATTAATTGCTAAGGAAACTAAAGTCTAATATAGCCTAACATAAGTAATCGTTCCCACTTTCTAAACACATCATGAACTTCGTGCAAACATTGTTGGGTTGGCAAACGCTAATTGTTTCTAAGCTACCAAATGTCACACGTATGCTTGAAGGGGTCACACTTGTGTAATTTAACGATTTACTTAATTAATCAAAATGAATTGCTGTGCTAGCAACATGAAGGTAAAGTGCATAAAATAAGATAACATAAAATAAAATATAAATGCATGAGAAAGGAAATCTCAAGTGTTGTAAGGAATGGATCAAAGAGCTTGTCTTTATTGCCAACACAATGGTGTGCTCAAGTACATCAATGCTTGAATAAAGGTCCATTCACACTTAGACCTCCTGCTGGGGGTACTTGGAAAATATTCTAACTTACAAATAGACAAGCTGTAAGAGCTTTGCTACTGATTGCTAAAAACGTACTCCCAATTGTGCACCTAGGTGCGATATTTATAGACCTGGGAGTAACCCTGCGATATCAAATGTATGATATCGCATATTGGGCCGTGATATCGCATACCCGATATCGTGTACTTGATATTGTGGCCACCTTGATATCAGAGTGATGAAAAACATGATTTATCATACCCCCATGATTGAATGAAAACTCGTCCTCGAGTATAGAAGAAGAGGAACAAGTCCTTTACAAAATATAATAGGGGGTGTGGACTTACTTAACTAACATGCAGATTGACATAGAGAAAATAGACAAATACAAAAGTGCCCAAGCATACAACATTACAATGGTGTACAACATTGGATGTTCATGACAATAGGAAGGAACACCAATGGATCCAAAGGACATCCAACCCCTCTTGGCAACAGAAGAACGAGGGAGAGGTAGAAGAGACCAGCAGTCAGGAACAATCTCCCGCGAGTGATATGGTTGCATCCTCCTTGGTGATGATAGTCTTGCTTCCAGTCCATGCTTCCCACTGCAATCACAACAAAACCAAGGATTAGTATTTATAGTGCAACATATAATGGCTAAGTACCTTGTCTCGTCGATGATTTTATCTAGCCAGGTTGTGATTAGATTGGTTGCTTGATGTTGTTAGTGGAAAGACTGACAAATGGGTTAAATAAGAGAAGCGATCCATATAATTCAGAAAAAGCTTAACACAAGGAGTACTGGAAAAGGGGTATTCACAACAATAAAAAGGAGTTCATTACAAATAGTTGTCAAGGTGTGTATAATTGGATGACATGGATGGGGTAAATAAAAAGAATTTGATTGTAACAATGTCTAAGGGTAAAGAACTTAACTTAACCAAACCAAATGATATGCAAGTGGGTCCTCCCCAACGCAGGCATAGGCCTTTTATGCCCTTGCATAACTTCAAACCAAGGAGTCCATGGGCACCGTGGATGATTAATGGTTATAGAAAGTTAAGTACAAAAACCCAAAAGTAACTGACTGAGAAACCCGACACATCAAACCAGAACATTGAATCAAAACATGAAACTGGTAGTGAGGTGAGGCATGAAGAGCATAGATGGATGATAGAGAGAGTGGAATGGAGTTCCTAATTATGGTCACATACAGTCCCTTATGGAGTTTGTGATTAACTGACTTGGTAGGACCCTTCCTTAGCCTAGATCAAAACCAACCACTTTTAGTAATTTCGCATTGACATTCTAAGGCAAGTCTATCCCCTGAGACACAAGAATGCTCCCACAAAACAACCACCATTCCAAATTGGAGTGAAGATAGGAAGTGAGAAAGGGCCTTAGTTAGAGGAGACAAGATAAGTCTCATAACCAGTGCTTGTAGCCCTTTTATTTGGTCTAAAGGATGTGCTTTGAATTCCCATGTTTTTTTTCTGAATGGGAACCACACCATGCAAAGACCCATGCATTTTTTGCATTTATTTTGTCCAAGGGGTGTGCTTTGAATCCTCATCTCTTTTTTTTTAATGAAGACCACACCATGCAAGGACTTATTGAACTTCCTATTATGAAATGACGCGGAATGGTGAGAAGCTTATGAGAACACTCCTGCACGCAGGAAAATAGAAAAGCACAAAGAATACCACATCCCTTTGAAGCTACACCTTATCCAAACCTTTGATTCCTTCCCGATTTTGGAAACTACACAAGTCACCAATTTATTAAGGTTGTATTAATGAAGAAGAGACTGCATGCTTCCAAAACAAAGAAAACCATAGAGTATGTGGATGGGTGGATGATGTGGACTCACTACCTGTTACATGAAAAGAAACCATGCCCTAGTTGTCAATAATGACATTCAAAGTCAGAAACCAGACATTAACAATCAAATTACAAATAAAGCATACCACAATTGAGTAGTGCATTACCATTGTACCTGCCACCTTATTAGCAGAAAAAGTAGAGATACATCAAACATAAACAAACATAACCATAAAATAAAGTAAAAGAGTAGACAATAGATACTAAATATATTTACATTAGTGTCAAAAAAAAACCTAAGAAAAGACCCATAACCTTAAAAATACAAATATGTAAAATAAAGATGTAGAACAAAGAAGATGAAAATAAAAGTTGTAAAACCAAAAATATGTAAAACAAAAAGGTTAAAAATTGAGGAGCCGCCTAAGGTGTTACTATGGATGGCCATCTCCCCCACGACTAAGTTGAAAGGAAGAGATCCGAAAGATTGAGCGTGGTTGTCCATTTGACGAAGTGTTTGTTGCATTGGCTGGCTTGAGTTCATGGAAAGGTTTTATTTGTTGAATGTTGACTAGTTTTTTTTTGTCTAGGCTATCAAGTTTGTAGATGATCATGGCCCTTGATGGAAAAGTCTCATCCATGATGTAAGGTCCTTCCCACAATGTTTGAAATTTGGTTTGTTGGGGTACATGTGTAGGATTCCAATAGAGAACCTTGTCTCCTGGTTAAAACTTGACTTTTCTTATTTTTAGGTCATGTCGTTTCTTGTTGAATGCCTTAAGCATTTTGTTGGATGATAGGGCCATTAACCAATTTTCATTTAGCAAGTTGAGACTCATTAATCGTTCTTTCTGTGCTAAACTTAGATCGAGGTCAAGATCATAGGCTATAGAATGTGTATGGAGCTCAGATTGGATGGGTAATGTTGGTAGTTTTCCATATACAAGCTCATAGGGAGAGTATCCTATGGGGAGTTTCCATGTGGAGTGATAGGCCCAAAGGGCATCATTTAATTTAGTGATCTAGTCCCTTTAGTATTTGCTAATGGTTAGAGTTAAGATTTTTGTAATCTCATAATTAGTAACTTTAGCTTGACCATTAGCTTGGGGGTGATATGGTGTTGTGATTTTATGTTCAACCCCCAAGCGTTATATCAGCTTCCAAAAAGTGGCACTTGTAAAATGAGTTCCATTATCAAAAATTAATGCACAAGGTACACCAAACCTATTTATGATGTTTTTTTGTACAAACCTAGCAGTAGTGGTGGATGTAAAGTCAGTGATGGCTGCTGCTTTTGCCCACTTGGTATAATAGTCAATTGCGACTATTATATATGCCTTTCTATTTGATAAAGGTGTGATGGGATCCATAAAGTTAATGTCCCAAATGTTGAATGGTTTGAGAGGTTGTATCCATTGTTGTGGTCCCTCCATTCAAGCTGTCATTCCACCATCCCTTTGGCAACGATCACAAGTGCGAACGAATTGATGTGCATCCTTGAAGATTGTTGGCCAATAATACCCCGCCATGAGGATTTTTATGGTTGTGCGTCTCCTAGCATAATGGCCCCCACAAGGACCTTCGTGAGCATCCTAAAGAACATGCAATTGATTTGTATCAGGGACACACCAACGTACCAAGTCATCAAGATAAACCTTGTAAAGGTTTTCATTAATCTCCATGAAATATTTGACCTAGTGAAAAAACTGTTGTTTCTTTCTAGTGTCCAACCCTTGCGGTAGTTCTTGCTTGAGTAGATAAGTAAGGATGATGTCATACCATTTTGGTTCATTGGGCATTTGTGCATTAATAGCATTTGCAAGGAGAGATTCATCAGGAAATTGATCTAGATAAAGGACTCTCTTTCTCCTTGTCATCCCATCTTAGTCACAATAAGTGATTCACAACCACATTCTCCACACCTTTACGATCTATCATTGTGAGATCGAATTCCTGCAAAATCACAAGGCACCAGATGATGTGGGGGCTCACCGTTGGTTTGTTCATTAGAAATTTGATGGCACTATGATCTATGTACACAAACACTTTGTAGCTAAGCACATAGTGTCTGAACTTCTCTAGAGTGAACACCACTACCATCAACTTCTTTTCTGTGGTGGTGTAGTTCAGTTATGCACTTGTGATGCTCCAACTTGTGTAGTGAATGTAATATGGACGTTTTTGATCATCCATCTACGTAAGCACTGCCCCTAAAGCATAATTTAATGCATCAATCATCACATGAAATGGTCTAGACCAATCTGGTGCTTGAAGAATGGGAGTTTTAACAAGCTTTTGCTTTAATTACTGAAATGCTGATTCACATGCAAGGGTCCAAATGAACAATGCATTCTTTTTTGTCAATTCTACCAATGGCTTGGCAATTTTGAAAAAATTCTTAATGAACCATCGGTAGTAGCCAGTATGACCAAGGAATGACCGAACTTCTTTGACTATTTCAGGTTGGCAGGTTATTCCTTGGATGACCCTTATTTTTTCAAGGTTCACCTCAATTCCTGCTTTTAAGCTATGATGCCCCAAGATTGTGCCTTCCTGGATCATAAGATGGCTCTTTTGCCAATTGAGCTGGAGGTTTGTTTTGACACATCTTTTTAATACCTGCTCAAGAAAATCTAGAGCTTTCTTGAACATAGCTTCGTAGGTAGAAAAATCATCCATAAAAACTTCTACTCCACTACCGGTCTGTTGTTGAAAAATGCTAAGAACTAATCTTTGAAATGTGGCTAGAGCATTACATAGACCAATGGCATTTGTCGGTAAGCAAAAGTTCCCCAAGGACTTGCGAAAGTTGTCTTTGCCTAGTCTTTTGGTGTAATTGGAATTTGGTTATAGCCACTATAACCATCAAGAAAGCTGTAATAACTATGCCCTGAAATGGTGTCTAACACTTGGTCAACGAAAGGTAACGGAAAATGATCCTTGAAATTTGCCATATTAAGCAGTTGGAAATCAATACATACCCATCATTTGCCTCCTTTCGTTGACACAATCATGAGTGAACTGACCCACTCACTATTTACAATAGGTAGATGAATCCCACCTTGAGGAGTTGCTCAATATCCTCTTTGACAATTTGTTTTAACTTGGGATTCAAATGCCATTGTGGCTGTCATTTTGACCTGACGGCGGGGTTAGTATATATTTGGTGTTGGCATATTCTTGGATCTAATGACCAAGTGAAGGCTTCTAACCATTTTTCTATAACTTTTATCAATTTTCTCTTCTGTTTTGTATCAAGCTTGGCATTAATAATAACTGGTTTCCCATTTTTCAAAAATACGTACTCCATTCCAACTGGTAGCGTCTTTAATTCAAGGGGCTCTTATTTAAAACTGTTAGGAATTTCTAGCTCATCCTAATTGACATCATTATTTTCTCCTTCAGAGAGTTGGTGATGAACTTTCTTGAGTTCATCCATACTTGCAACGTACTCGTACATTAGGTCCTCAGTCAGTTCCATGCATAATGTACTACTGCTACCATTAGCTGTTAGCCACTGAGTGCCTTCTTGTTTTGTGGTTGCTATGTATAGACATTTTTGGATATTAGCTTCTGGTGCACACTGCTTGCAGGTAGAGATAGATGTTTGCTTTACTGACCATAACTTCTACATACAATGGCACCTTAAATCGTTGTATGTAATACAAGGAACTCTCTTCTTCTCAATATTTCCAAACTCATTTTCTTTTGATATCTCCAAGGAAAGATCTCTAATGCCCATTTTAGTATCTACAATACTTAGCCATGCCCTTCCCATAATAATTAGAAAGTCCCCCTTGCAGTTCTCCATTTTGATTACTAGGAAATCAACTGGATATGATCACCTACAAACAGTGGCGATGATGCCTTCAACCAGTCTTAATGGAACAATGATGGACTGGTCTGCTAGTTTTAGCTAGATGTTGCTCTTCTTCAAAGGAGGAAGGTTCCACATGATGTACATCTCATGCAAGATCAGATTAACACTGGAACCAAAGTCAAGAAGAGTTTTGCAAGGCTCATTCCTTGCAATTTGCAAGTAAACTAGGGGACTCCCAAGATTAGTTAATTTTCTAGGTAGGTTACTAGCTTGAATCTAATTGGATACAACATGTGTTAGCATTACAGTATGGATTTGAGAGGGATTTTGGTTTGAAGGGAACTCGAATAGATAGGAAATAGAGGAAGGTGGAGGAGTAGGGTTACCAACCACTGATGTGTCTGAGGGCTTTGGTGGACTACGAGGTCGGAAGAAAGGTCTTTTCTTTGTTCATGGTTCTGACCTACTAGATGGGTTAATTGATAGCAAATTAATTTCCCTCATAGCATTTCTTTATTTGTGGTTGTGCAGGTAATTCACTCTTCATGGAAGGAGCAGGCAGTAGTTGTGTAGGAGGTGGAGGAGTGGGTGCAGGAACAAGAGGTGCATGAGGGTAGTAGGTGGTATCCCTCCTTGGATAGGGTGATTAGTATGTTTTAAGAGGGTAGTGGTGAGATTGGTAAGCAGCAATATGACTAGAGTCCCTTGGAGATGAAGATTGCTGAACATAGTAACTGTAGGGCTATGGTTGTTGATAATGGTATTACTATCTTGGAGGTGGCAAGGCCCATGATTGTGGTTGCTACCACTATGAATACACTTCGTAAGGTTGTAGAGGAGTTCCACTTGGGTAGTACTGCTGTGGTTGATGGAATTATCGTGGATTACCTTGTGGATAAGGCAATCTTTTAGGCATTTACCTTTGTGCAAGTCATGGATGTAAGGCATACATCCTAGATTCCTGCAAGTGTGATACAACTAGATAACATCCCTTAGGATATTCATATTGGTAGACATCACACCCACCATCATCATCTGAATTACTATTCACAGCCATTGCTATTGCAACCATTTTACCTTTACCCTTAGATATGGTGTGTTCAGCTTTCTTACGTCTCTAACACTCTCACTCACCACTTTGCTCCTTGGACTCTTTAGTAATTTTTAAGAAAACTTGAAACTTATTGTCCATGGAGACCCATAATTATTCAACCTTGGCCATGATTTCTGATTGTAATTTTTGGAATGGCAAGGTTTTCTAATTCACCACCTCATCTCTGGTGAATTCATCCTCACTGTCATAAAATCTAACCTCTTTTTTCTGAATAGAAGGGTCTCTGTTGTATTCTTCTACACTTTCATGTTTTCTTAGCTCTCCCTCCTCCTTAGCTACCTACTCAATTAATTTTTAAATCCAACGAGCACTTAACTTTGTCAATCTCTCTTGGGCATAAACACCAAGGATTTTCCTAGTTTTAGACCACAACCCGTCTATGTTATGGTGAAGTTGATCAAGTTGAGAGTATCCATGGCCAGGACACCTATGCAACAGAGAGTAGTATCGACCAATAGCAGCATCCAAGGGCTCATGATTTCCTTGTTTCCACCCTTGAATTTATTTCCTTAGATTGGATACTTGGGAGTACGTTTGATATTTGTCATTGAATAGTTCCAACATTGTACTCCACCACCTGATTGATTCTAGTTCTAAGGATAGATACCAACTTTCTACTTCCTTTATAAGTGTCCTAGGAAATAATTTTAGCTTTGGCCAGTCATTTTCAATGTTCTGCTAGGCACATGTGTGCTAACCGAAATCGTAGGTGTGAGGCTGGAAGGAAAAAACACATGTTGAAAGATTGCTGGAGAGACATAGCCAACCCTGCCTTCATGTGAGGGCAAGCTGGAAAAGAAAGAAACGAAGGCAGAGTGCCTTGGATGGTCTGCGTGCAAATCAACCAAGGACTTCCCCAAGCATAAGCTATGGCTTTTGCTTGGGTTATCGTAACTAGTGACGTACAAAATGTAAACAAAGCGTAACTGCGACAGCGTATACAAAAGCGTAAAATAGATAAAAATAGAGAAAACAATGTAATGGAAGGCAATAATGAACTGTATTGTATTGCTTAACAAGGATGTGCATTGGTCAAAGAGTAGTTGCATGTATGTGTGGATGGCAAGTTAAGCGCTAAGCCTCGGAGTGATGTGTTTACAGGTGCTTGGATGCTAGGAGTCAATTGCGCCCGAGCATCCAAAGTTGCTAGTCGATGCTCCCAAAGCCGTCCACCTCCAAAATTGCCAACCCCTGTGTATGTGGATGGATGGGGTATTTATAAGGTTTGGCTAGGCTCGGGTGTAGAATTCATGGATGAGATCAATAGCTGAGAGATGAGAGGGAAACGGATCGTGTGACAGGGGTTTGATGGATAGCTGCTTGTGAATTGGACGTGCGTAGCCAGGCTACGTTCTTGATCGGATGCACTATATCTTACATCGTGTATCAGCTTACGCAAGCTAGCTTACGCCCATAGAAGCAGATATAATTTGGAGTGTAAGAGCTTGACAAGCTCACAAATGGTGAAAATTTACAACAAAAATGATAGTGTACAACAAGAGAAATTAACTCTGGTTCTCCTAGAACTTCTCGATCCATGGATTGACTGCTGCAGGGTGCTGATGTGAGTGGTTTTGTGGTTGTTTAAGGCATTTTTGTTTCACAAAAGCTTCCAGCGTGAGTTTATTTTGTCTTGGCATGTCCTCAGTGTGTGTTTAGCATGCTTTTGACTGGGCGTGATCAGTACTCATGCTCGACTCACGCTGTCTGCATGAGCTGAACGTGACCTGAGCATGAGTAAGATAAAAATGATACATTTCATACCAATTTTTGATCTTTGAAGCTTGTTCTTTGAGCACAACAATTGCCTAACTGTGGTTGACCCTGAGAGTGAACTGCATGTTGAAAACCCAGCTTGGATGTGCCTTGATTTAAGCCACTTTTGGTAGCTCACGCTGGACTCACGCTACCAGCGTGAGCTGAGCATGACCCCAGCGTGAGTAGCAAAATCTGTGTGATTTTGGACCTGAAGTCTGGATTTCTAGAGGATGGGACTTGAAGTAGTCATCAATGGACCTTGAGGATGACTTGCACCTTCTAAGTTAGACCATTTTGACTCAATTTTAAGGCTCTTGGAGTTGCTCATGTTGGACTCATGTTGCCAGCATGAGCTAAATGTGAGCTGAGCATGACTTGAGCGTGACCAAGAAAATTTGTGCAATCTGGCCCGAAATCTAAACTCTGGAATGCTGAAACTTGAAGTGGAAAATAGTGGCCCTATGAAGATGACTTGCACCCTCAGATTGGACCATCTTTAACTTGATCTTGAAGTCGTTGGAGTTGCTCACACTGAGGGCAAGCCCAGCTTGACAAGCCCAGCGTGAGCAAGCCTGCTTGACAAGCTCAGCGTGAGTTCCATGCCTTAGTCAAATTTTTGCCTCCCAAAAGCTCCAAAAGGCTCTGAATTGTTCTCATTTCAAAGTTCTAGGCTAAAATTAATGGTGTTTCATTGGTCCCTCTTTGTTGACATCTAGAGGAATCCACCTGAGAGGCATCGACAAAGAAGTACGAAAAACCACGACCAACCAAGTACCAAGCATTGTCCATTGGCCCTTAGCCAGATGTCATTGCACCGTGTTCAAAAGTACATGGGATTGGGGAAATGTAGTTAAAGATGCAAGGGGATTGGTTGTAACTGAGGGGAATCAGGAGTTGATTAAGGATTATAATTGCTGTTGGAATTGTGGGAGAGGAATGCTC
>MNCI01001062.1:34674-139266 GCA_015680685.1 Gnetum montanum
CCCTAATGAAGCTGATGCTGTTCACGATTCTATCTACTTTGAAATTACACATTGTGGCTCCATCTCCTTGGTTGTATTCAAGTTTAAAGTGCTTAGTTAACCAAATCATTTGTTGGTTTTCTTGTCTTCTTGGAGTTGTGTTTGCAGGATGACATGCCTAAGGCATTCGCGCACAGATGTAATTCATCATGATGATAAGGTATTACATTCTTCTTGACGCACACAACTGGGTTAATCAATTCATTCATAAGTACATTCCCGACTCCTGATACATTCCCTATTCCCCATCATGTTCCCCTTATCCTATTCAATTACACCCCCTTGATACATTCTACTCATCCCAAAGCTCTTGATACACTGTTGCACACGGTGTTTCTCTAAACAGTTGCAACACAAAGCACAGTACACGGTACATGATACAAATGCAAGCGCATGAGCACAAGTACAGCATTGAAAGCAAGCTCTTCCAAAAAAAANCATATCTTTTCAAGTATTGCTTGGTCGTCAATGATGTCACCAGTTTATAGTCTTAGTGGACTGTTACGGGTTAGTTTCACATCATAACCCTTTGGACGGTGCCAGTTTAGCGTAGTAGAGGACGGTGAAATGCCAGTTTATAGTTGTAGCGGACTATGAAGAGGCAAACCAGTTTATAGTCTTAGTGGACTCTACATGCTAGTTTTACGTCATGGTAGAAAAATGTGGTAGTTTAGTGTCATACCAGATGGAGCTCTGTGGTGTCAGTTTACTGTCATGACACCAGGACACTCTATGGTGCCAATTTCAAGTCATAGCCCCAAGACCATTCTATGGTATCAATTTTAGGTCGTGATGCCAGGACTGTTCTATGATACCAGTTTTAAGTCATGATGCTAGGATCGTTACGTACCTTAAGTTCATCAGACATAGTACCATTTCAGGTACAAGTGATTTTTGGGATTAGGGAACTCGTTCCTGTCCATGTCAGCAAGTTTGAATGCTCTATTATTGTATGCCCTTGTGACTAAGTAAGGTCCTTCCCAATTAGCTGAGAATTTATCTAGGTGTTTACGGATAGCCTTAAGGACTAGGTCTCCTTTCTTAAGTGGGTGTTTATGCAGATTGTGTTGGTGTCATTGGCGTTGTTGTTTCTGGTACCGCTTGATCTGATCAAGCGTTCGCACATGTTCCTCTTCCACCGAGTCAAGGTCAGCAATGCACAATTCATTGCTTTGGCTTTCATCGAGGAAGCCTGAGAGAGCTATCCGCAACGAGGGAACCTATAACTCCAAAGGTAAAATAGCTTCAGATCCATATACAAGACTATATGGAGTTTTACCTGTAGGTGTTCAATGTGTTGTTTTGTATGCCAACAATGCATAGACTAATTGTTCGTGCCATCACCTCTTGCGTAGATTTAGCATCTTTTTGAGAACCATGATGAGAGTTTTGTTTGTTTTTCGTTCCATTGTAGGGACATAGTAATGATGAGGCTAGTCCTAGTGGAGCAGGAGCGGATGATGTGGTGGATTTTGGGGGCCAGCCCCCTCCTAGTACTGATGTGTGAGCTAACTATTAGTCCAGCTTTAGCTACCAAATATTTTGGGATTTTGATGTCTAATGGAAATGTATGAGGATAGATGTAATGATATGGATTTAATCGTGGCATAATGTGTTGACATTCTATTGCCATGTCAATGTTCAATATTATATATATATATATATATATTTATTTATTTTCTATTTTTTGTTTTTTTTCTTATTTTCTGAGGTATATTGTGAACATATGAGTGTAGTTGAATGTAAAATGAGATTCCAAAATGTAGAACAAAACATAAGGCTAATATTTGTAAAAATAAAAGTAACGAGAATGCATGAATTGAAATTGCAACTTGTGATATGTAAATGAAAATTTGACATAATGTAACGAGAGTTTGTAAACTTGCAACATACTGAGCTCTAGTTTAAGGCCATTTCGGGCCATGCACATCAGTTTAGAGTCATGCTGGACTGTTGCATCTATGTTGGAAAAGAAAGAGGGATTAATAGTTTTAGGCCATAGTGAGCCGAAAGGGATAACAGTTTTAGGAAACTTTAAAAAGAAATCAGGCATTTTTGACTGTAGCTAGTTTAATGTCATTGCGGACGTTCACTGGCTAGTTTAACATCATTGCGGATGGTTGGTAGTTTAACGTCATTCCGGATGCTTGATAGTTTACCCTAGTTATTGAGTTGTTTTTTTATTCTTCGTAGTTTGATGTGATGGGTGGGACATGTAGGTACGATCTTATACTCCCCTTCCCCTTCATTGGAAATGTCAAAAGGTAGCTCCAACCAAGAGACATCAGCGGGAATGGCTCTTATGTCTGTGACATCCAATGCTTCCTTAGTTCTAGTAGGATCATGGGTTAACGGTTGATTCGTGTCTTGGAGTGCACTCATGGTTTCTTGTTTAGGCTCAGAGAACTCAACCTCTGACCCTTGATCCATTCCCTAGTGCGAGGAAGTGAGTGATGTTGTCATGTCCCCGTGTATGATGATTTCACCACCTTCATAAGGTAGGTGGACTTCTTGATGGATTGGTGAGGATATGGCTCTAAGTTGAGCTAACCAAGGTCATCCTAAAATCAGATTGAACCCCGAAATTTCATCAATCACTATGAATTCAACCAATGTGGGGAACTGGTTCCCTGCTACGAAATCCAAGGCAACCATGCCTTTTACCATGACACAGGAACCACTGAAGGATTTTAAAAAGGAAGTTGTTGTGGGCCATATTTGCTCTGTAAGATCCAGTTTTTCAATGACAGGTAAGGGTATGACGTTTGTTGCTGCACCGTCATCGACATGCACCCTACGTATCTTGAAGTGGTTTACTTGTATTGTTATAAACATAGGGGCTGTGGTAACCTCTCCAGTTTTCTCATCTCACTTAAAATCATTGGCACGGATTTCTAGGGATGTGGGCCTCAATTATTGAGGTTGTGGGGATAATATTGCATAAATGGATGGCTCATCTGCGGGAAGGTCCTCACTAATAGGAATCGAAGTCAACGTACGCACGAAAGCTTCCCGATGTACCAGTGAAGTCATTACTTGATCATACAGGCTTAAGGAGGTGTTCTTTTGTTTCAAAGCCTGTGTGACTTGGGTCAATGCACTCGCTAGATCCTTACCACTTGGGACACTCTTGTCTATGGAGACTTGGCCCATTTGACCTAGCATTTGTATCTCTCGTGGAGGGATTCTTGTGTTAGTAACTGGGGATGTTGAGTTTGGGACACTGAGAGTGCCGGTATCCTTGTCTCGATGACTTATGCTAGGCTCACTGGTGGACAGAACCATAGGAACAACATTTAGTGGTATGGGCTTCGGTGGTCCCAATTCGTGCTCATGATGTTGTTTTTCTAGGTGCTCTCTTGTTAGCCTGTCAACAAGGCACTCTCGCAAGGGTCGTGGGGGAACTGTAGGGGGTTGCATGTTAGGGTCTTTTGGCACCCGGATCACAATGGGAGTGGGTTGGATTTATGATGGCGTGGTTACTGTTGCCACAAAAGGAGGTACGCGAACGACGAATGGTTTTTCTGGTGCAGAGAATGTGTGTATGAAAAAAGGAATTTGGGGAGGTGTTGAGGTAGATGAAGTTTCAGAAGGCCTGCGAATTACAAAAGGTTTTCAAGGGATGTCTTGTCCATTGTCCACATGGATAGTGTTAATCACATATGATGCGTCCTTAGTATTGAGAGGATCCTTGTAGACCCCCATGGGTTGGTTTTGGGGCTTTACTGGGTTTGCCTCGTTAAATACTATTTCACCCCTGTCAATCATATGCTGTATATCTTGTTTTAAGGTGAAGTAGTAGTCAGTTCCATGCCCACACCGTTGGTGATATTCGCAAAACCTATCCAACCTGAAGCCTCTTGGAATGGGGGGCTCATCGGCTATAGCTAAAGTTGGATTTTTAGCCAACTCACAAAATCGATCATGTTTTTGGAATGCCATGGGGGACATTTGTTTATGTTTGATTAACCTAACCCTTAGAAGTTGATCTAATAATTGTGAAGGTTTCATAGGAAAGGGTGTGTATTGGGTAGGATCTTTTCGTTCAAATGTACAAGTGTGACCCATGTTTGTGGTTTTAGTTGAGGAAGATTCAAGTGTAGGTGTAGATGTGGTTCTTTCATGGCTGGTTGGAGCAGTGGGTTGTTTTTCTTTCTGCCTTGAATTGTTAGGTTGGACTATCTTTGCCACCGCTACTACCGTTGTTTTGGATTTATCCTTATCCTTCCTTGTATGTTGGCTCCTAAAGGCTAAGTAAGTTGGCTAGTTACTTGCTTGCACCGCCTCTTTTATGTTCTTAATTTGTGCGAATGCTTGACTCAAAGTAAATGCACTCAAATAATAAAGTTTTGATTTAATGAAGTCATTCACAGCAACCTTAAGGATGGTAAGCAAGTATGTTTCAGAGATGGGCTCTTGAAGTTCATTCACGGCTACACTCCACCTTTGAATAAATTTTTGTATTGGTTCTAATAGTGCCTATTTAATCTGAATCAGACCATCTAGTGTGGCTTCAGGCTTTAAATTATATTTGAAACAGGTAATGAACTGATGTAACAAATCCTCTAGAGAGGATATGAAGTTATGAGGTAAAGCTTGGTACCAGTCTAAGGCTTTTCCTATCAAGGACATAGCAAATACACATAGAATTACATGAGGCCAGGCCTAAAGCAATAGAAATTTTAGTCAAAATGTTACCAGATGGGCATTTGGATCTCCCTCTCCATTATATTTGGTTAGTTGAGGTAATGAGATTCCCTTTGGTAAGGTTAACAGTGGAACTGAAGGGCCACTCTTGGACGGTTGGTAGAAGTTCAACACCTTGACTTCCTCAGTGTTTGCAGCTTTAAGGCATTTTACCTCCTCAGTTAATGAGTGCATCATGTTCTTTGTGTCTACCCACTCTTGGACGGTAGGCAGACCGGCTGGTTGAGTAGATTGCGATTGGTAGTAGTTTGATTATTGAATTGTCTGTGGAAAGGGAGACTGTTGGATTGTTAGTTGTTGTGGTGGAGAAACATTCAGAGATGGGATTGCAGGGTGTGGTACATTGTAGTGAGTAGGTTGGTGTTGCTAAACAGCTGGTGAAACCCACTACCCAGCCACAGGTTGTGAGGTGACACCCTGAATGTGTTGGGCTGAAGTAATCAAAGGTGCTCCATGGGTTTGTACTTGTGGTATGTAGTGGATGGACGTGGAAGCTGGTATAATTGATGGCATCCCAATTACTTGAGGTTGAAAGATTGATCCTACATTAGTTTGAGAAAGGGATTGTTGGGACTATACTTGCAGAGGTATGATGGAGATGGACGTATTAGATTGAATGTTGGGCATGGAGAAGGTGGGAATAGATGTGGGTACTTCCTGCAAAGAAATCGGTGCTTGAGTGTCTGGATAAAGGAGAAAGTATGGTTTCTTCTAGGAAAGGTTGGAATGATGGGTTTGTATGGGCATGAGGGCTAATAGTATGGTATGAATCCCCATGCTCAGATTGGGCCACAAAGTCGTCTTCCTCATCTCCGCTCTGAGGCTCTATCGGAGGTGGCTGTAAGGTTTGATTCCTTACCATGAGAAGCTGAGATATGAGTCGATGATGGGGCTTGGAAAGGGGGATCACGTCAAATACTAAGGGAGTGAACTCATGACCTCCCTTGTAAATGAGCTCATAGTTTTTCTTTGCTTCTCTTTCTATGCGATCTATAGGCAGGTTGGCTTGAATCTTCACACAAATGAAATTATATTGTTCTGGTGTGAGGATTGCGTAAGTAGGATCCTTGCCCTATAGCCTAAGTGATTGGCAAGTTGGACCTTGAGGGTTTATCTCTTCAATGATAGTTATGGGTTCTATTGTAGTCACAGGGTTTGAGGTCTCGGCCCCAAAGTTAGAGATTTGTAGCATCACTGTGTTGATCTGGGAATATTCCATAGTGGCGTTAGTAAATTGGGTTTGACAAGCTGAGCGTGAGTAACTGGGCTTGACAAGCTGAGCATGAGTAACTGGGCTTGACAAGCTGAGCGTGGGTAACTGGGCTTGACAAGCTGAGCGTGAGTAAATTGGGCTTGACAAGTTGAGTGTGTACTAGGCAAGATGCATGTTGCAAGTACTGAGAGGAGCTCACTATGCTCGGTCGATGGTGGTGGTGGTGGAAACATTACTTGGCGGGTTGTTTATGAAGTGGCTTTTTTAAGCAGCGTGTGCATGCTGTTTGGGTTTTGATGATGTAGTTGCAGAGTTTGAAGTGCTAGTGTAACGTAAGAGTTTTGCAAGGTTGTACGCCCAATTAATTTAGCGTGAGCATACTAGGGTGGGCTTGAGCAAGTTGGGTGTACCGTCCGAAATCGTCGGTCTCCAGCTGGAAGGAAACAGAAACCGAGGGATCACGGGACACGCACAGAAGATCCTACCTTCGCCTGAGGGCGAGCTGGAATAAACGAAGGTAGAGTACCTTGGATGGTCCGCATGCGGATCAGGTAAGGATTTTCCCAAATGCACACCGAAGTGCTATACGCTGGGTTATACGTGAACGGCGTAACAAGCGTAAAACAGAGTGTAAACAACGTAACTGATGCGAATGGAGCATAAACGTAAGAGAGCGCAAACAAAATACATGCAATAATTAATGCAAACTATAACAGATTTTAGGAAGAAAATGTAACAATGGCATTTCAAAATGAGAGTACAATGCACCGGTCTAACGCAGTTGTGGATTTGACACAAGGCAGACGAAAAGCCTCAGTGGATGCAGGAATGATTGTGGGCTGGTTCACACTGTAGGCACAGCGTAGAGGCTGTATGCTCAGCGTACAGGGTTCTCCACTGTACAAGGTTCTCTGCTAGACGTACTTGTGGGGTGTGTATGCTGGTCGTGCACGTTGGGCATATACGCTGGGCGTATACGCTGTGAACGTCGGGCGTATACGCTGTGAATGTGAACTTTGAGCATATATGCCTAGCATATACGCTGTGAATGTGAACTTTGAGCATATACATTGGGCATATACGCTGAGAACGTAGACTTGGGCGTATACGCTGAGAACGTAGACTTGGGCGTATACGCTGAGAATGCATACTTAGTGAAAATTAAGCATCTGATCTCCGAAGTTGCCATGTTTGATACTAAATGTAGCCGTGGTCATCTGTGGGTCCCAAGGATCTGTTTCTTGTTAGAAAAGTACTAAGCTCAAAATTTTGTGGTGTTTCATTGGCCCCTCTTTGTTGACGCTTGGAGGAATCAACCCGAGAAGCGTCGACAAAGAAGTGCAAAACACCACAAGCAACTCGATAAAGACTTTATCCTTTGTCACCTGACTACACATCATCACACCGTGTTCCGTAGTACATAGGATTGGGAAAGTGAAATCTGTATTTAGTAGGAAAATGGAGATTGTGGGGACTGGTAACTGACCAAGGGATTGTGCTTGGTAAAGGGGATGTTCTGGTGTGTATCATGCTGATCCTTGTCAATAGCCATTGTTTAGCAGATTCGGAATTAAGACATGTAATGTGCGTCCTTTGGCGGAACAAGACTCTTGGTTAATGTCCAAGAGGACTTGTTGGCGAGACCAAAGCTACGTGATAATGTGTTGCATTCTTTGGAGGAACAGGGCCCCTGTTTAGTTTTTAAGGGGAACCTGTTGACGGAGAGCCAAAGCCATGCAATGGGATATTTTTTTTTTGGAAGAAGCTTTGTTTTGATGTTGTACTCATGCTCAAGTGCGATACTGTGTGTTGCAACTGCTTCGAAGTGTTACAGTGCGCAACAGCATGCTCAAAGTTTTGAGTGTACTAGGTGTATTAGAGGTGTGGCTGAGTAGAGTATGTTGATGAATAGGTAGGAAATGTAGTAGGAAATGGGGATGTACTAGTGAACGGCTTGATTTAGTCTTGCCATGTGTGCTGTGAACATTGTCTCACCTTGCTGCTTATGACGAAGTGCATTCTTGTACAAACACCTCTGAGTGTCATCCTGCAGACACAACTTCAAGGAGACTTGAAAACCATGAGTGAGTTAACGAGCTTAGACTTAAACAGCTACTGATGAAACAATGGCACTGGGAGAGATTTCAGGCATTGTGTATGATGGCAGTAATGTTGGTAGGGTCGTCTGATGGCGAGTGATGCAGTGATTCCGATGAAGTCTGAATGCAGCTACAGATTGAAGAACCAGAGATGAACTTGCCAGTTTATAGTCTTAGCAGACTATCATGGGTTAGTTTTATGTCATGAGTCATTGGACATTTCCCGTTTAGCATTGTGGAAGATGGTGCATTGCCAATTTTTAGTCGTAGTAGACCATGAAGAGGCGAACCAGTTTATAGTCTTAGTGGACTCTGGTGGATGCAACGGTGGCAGTTTACTGTCATGCCGGACAGATGCTAGTTTATCGTCATTGTAGACACTGTGTGGTATCAGTTTATCGTCATGATTCTAGGACAAGCTATGGTATTAGTTTATAGTCGTGACGCCAGGACTCACACGTACCTGACTATGTTCAGACATGGAATGGCTTCAAGAACGAGTGATTGGTTGGATTTGCAAGCTCATGCCCTTCCATATCAACTAACTTGAATGCTCCATTATAGTATGCTTTGGTGACCAAGTAAGGCCCTTCCTAGTTGGCTGAGAATTTGTCCGGGTGTTCTCGAACTGCCTTAAGTACAAGGTCGCCTTCTTTGATAGGGCGCTTATGAATGTCATGCCGATGGCATTGCTGTTGCTGTTTTTGGTACCATTCGATCTGATCGAGTGCCCGTATGCGCTCCTCTTCCACCGAGTCTAGGTCAATGATGCACAGGTCATTGTTTTGTCCTTCGTCGAGGAGTCCGGAAAGTGTGATTCTTAAAGATGGTACTTGCAATTCCAGAGGTAAAACAGCTTCTGAACCATAAATAAGACTATATGGCATTTTACCTGTTGATGTCTGATGTGTAGTGCGATATGCCCACAATGCGTATACCAATTGTTCGTGCCATCTTCGCTTGCTTTGGGTAAGCATCCTTTTAAGTATAGTAATGATGGTTTTGTTGGTGGCCTCTGCTTGCCCATTGCTCTGAGGGTAGTAAGGGGATGAAAACGAATGTTTGATCCCCAGACTTTCACAAAAGGTTTTGGTTTCGGCACTGCTAAATTGTGGCCCGTTGTCAGTGATGATTGTCATAGGGATGCCAAAACGGGTGACAATTTTTTCGAGAATGAAATTGCACACATGTTTAGATGTAGTCTTTCGAAAGGGAACAACTTCTACCCACTTCGTGAAATATTCTGTGGCGGCTATGATAAAGCTATGCCCTGCAGAATATGAGGGTGTTATTGGGCCAATAAGGTTCAACCCCCACTTTTGAAAGGGCCATGTGATTTGCGCCATGTGCAACTCATTTGGTGGGACATGGATTAGATTACTATGTCTTTGGCAGGTACTACATGTTTTAGCCTTGGAAAGACAGTCATACTCCATGTGTGGCCAATAGTAGCCTAAGCATCTAATCTTTGTTTCCATTACTTTTGGTGTTATATGTCCTCCACATAATCCATCATGTACTTGTTCAATGATGGTTTGGGCGTCGGTACTACTAACGTATGTTAGTAATATGCCTTCGTAGGAACGATGACACAATGTGTCTCCTATTAGTGCGTATTGCTTAGAACGTTTTCGTATTGCGTCCTTTTGTGTGTTCGTCAAATGTTGCGGTGTTTCACCGCGTAGAAGGTACTCTTTTATGTCATCATACCATTCTATTGCGTGTGTTGTACTAACGGATGCAATTGGCAACGTATTAGGAGTATCAGTTATTGGTTTAGCACAACTGGTTATGGAGCTTGGCAATGTGTGGAACATGTCAGGCGATATGTTTAATGCCAAGGTGGCCAGTGCGTCTGTGATGGTATTATCATTTCGAGAGACATGTTGCACATCGATGTTTTTAAATCGCTTCATTAAGTGTTTTGCTAAGTCACAGTATGGTTGTAAATGTTGGGCTTTGCATGTATAAATATCTGTGACTTGGTTTAAGACCAGTTGTGAGTCTCCTCTGACCACGAGCCATGTGATGTCTGAAGCCAGTGCTGCTGTAAGACGTCTAAGGAGGCCTTCATACTCTGCTATGTTGTTGGTACAGTGGAAGTTGAAACGATACGCAAAGGGTCTGATCTCCCTGGAGGGATAGGTGATGACAGCGGTAGCACTTCCCCCTCGAGAGGTGGATGCTCCATCAAAGTTTAGAATGACGTTGTAGTCATTGGGCACTATGTCTATTGTGCTTACGTTCTCATTCGGGAATTCTGGTTCTATTGTCGCTCAATTGTGCGTTGGTGACATAGTCATTTGATTCGCTATGGCTTGGCCTTTAATTGATGATTGTGCTATGTAATGGAGGTCAAACTCAGCTATCATGGCTTTCCAACGGGCTATCCTGCTTGACTCGTAAATATTTCCAGTGATGGCTCTAAGCACATTATCCTTGCAAATTATGTTAACTTGGTTTTGGAAGAGGTAATGTCGCCATTTTCTTAGAGAAAAGACCAAAGCTAAACATGACCTCTCGACCTCGTTATACTTTTTTTCGTGGGCAACTAATGCATGGCTTAAGTAAGAGACAGGGACCTCGGTTTCATCATCTTGTTTCTGGCAAAGCATAGATGCGATTGAAGAATTCGAAGTGGCTAGGTAGATGTAAAATGGTTTATCATGTTGAGGTGGATAAACTGTGGGTAGTTGGACAAGTGCCATTTTGATATGGTCAAACGCTTCTTGGAACTATGGAGTCCATTCAAAATGGACGTTCTTGCGCAACAAATGATTCATAGGTTTTAATTTGTCTGTTAGTTTTTCTATGAAACGTCTGATGAACTGTAATCTACCTTGTAGACCTCAAAGTTCAGTAAGGTTGCTAGGTGGTTTTAAGTTTGTTATGGCCTTAACTTTATTGGGGTCTACTCGTATCCCTGCTTCCAAGGCTATGGATCCAAGCATTTTTCCTGTTTTGACGCCGAAGACGCATTTATTTGGGTTAAGTCTCAGTTCATATTTTAAACAATGTTTTAGTACTAAGTCAAGATCTTGTACATGTTGTTGTGATGTCTTCGATTTAACCACAATATCGTCCACGTAATCGTTGAGCGAGTGTAACATGTAATCGCTAAAGATGAAGGTCATCACCCTTTGATACATGGCCCCAGCGTTCTTAAGGCCGAAGGGCATCATTGTATAACAAAAGGTTCCCCACGGTGTCATGAAGGTAGTTTGGAGCTGATGTTCTGAGTTAATACGTATCTGATTGTATCCCGAGAAGCCATCCATAAAAGATAATAGGGCGTGCCCAGCGGTCGAGTCAACAAGTTGATCGATGCTGGGTAGGGGAAAATCATCTTTTATGGTCGCGACGTTCAGATCTTGGAAGTCAATGCATAAGCAGATGCTTCCGTTCTTCTTCGGGACAATGACCATGTTGGATACCCATTTGGCGTAATCGACAGCCCGAATGAAACCAGCTTGATAAAGTTTGGTGATCTCATTGCAAACTGCCAATGCCATCTCAGGTTTAACCTTTCGTGCCTTTTGTTTTACCAGCCTCAATTTTGGATCAAGGCTAATGTTGTGCTGGACGATTCGGGGATCTAACCTGGGCATGTCGGTGTAAGACCAAGCGAATGCTTTTATGTTTTCCCTAAGCATGCCCTCTATGTCTTTGGCCTGTTGAGGTTGCAGTAATGTACTTAGTTGTAATATTTTAATTTCTCCATTAGGCATGGTGATGGGGGTTTCGATCAACGGGTCTTCGGTGATGTTTTCAGATTCTATGTCAAGGGGCTTTGTCATACCTTTGTAGTTATCTATCATTTGCTGTGTTGAGGCTATGACTGCATCGTCCGTTGGTAAACTTAAGTGGATGAGATTTATGTCGATGTCCTTTGCAATTTTGCCATATGGTCCATCAATGATTAATGGTGTGGCTAAATGCTGGCAATCCATCAGGCTTGCTCCTGCCAATAAACAGAGAGCAGAATGAGCTAATGGGTATTGTTCCATGTTCTTTTGCAACTTAAATTGTGTGTACATGCATGATGGTGGTTTATCGTCACACTAGGACGCATGGCAGTTTAAGGCCATACCGGGTTGTGGGTGGCAGTTTAAAGCCTTACCGGGCCGAATGTGATCCGCAGGTGGCAATTTAAGGCCTTATCAGGCCGTCATGGCAGTTTAAGGCCATACCGGGCCGTTATGGTAGTTTAAGGCCATACCAGGCAGAAAAATGTACACAGGAGAGTTTGTGCTGGAATGTTCGATGTGGACATCTGAAATTGGGTTTACAGGGAAATCGAGATGTAGTAATATTTGTTTTTTTAAATATATGTATTTTTTTTATTAGTTTTTGAACAAATTTTGAATAAAATGAGTAGGAAAACGTAAAAAGATGCAAACNCATAGACGCAGAGCGTAGAGGTTCAAGCGTTGGCGTAGGGATTCAGACTCCGACGTAGAGGCTCAGCGTAGGCATAAACATTTTCAACCCTTAGCGTAAATTGTGGATCCCAGCGTAGAGGACGTCGATATGGGTAAAGGCAAGGAAGTGGAAGGCTAGTGGAGGAAGGGACCTGACCTGACCTTTGCTAAGGAGAGCGAGGCCATGCTGCAGTGCCTGCCCAGGCCAAGGATTCCATCGTGGCTTGGATCATCACACAGGTAGGCTCTGATCCTACCTCTGTTAGTTATTTTCATTTTGGGTATGTTTCGTAGCGTAGACAGTCTCGTAGAGGGCTTCAGCGTATACGCCGAGCGTAGAGAGTTAGCGTAGAAGGTTTCAGTGTATACGCCAAGCGTAAGTTCATAGCGTAGGGAGTCTCGATAGCGTAGACCGTCACAGCGTAGTCTGTTTTATCAATGCACAACGTAAATAATTTTTCTAGCATGAAGCGTAGACGATTTTATCAACATATATGTTGACGGTTCGTAGATCGTTTACAGTGCCCAGCGTAGACTATTTACGCAGCGTAGACGCTGAAGGTTGTTACGACGTATACGCTGAGGGTTTCTACAACGTATACACTGAGTATGAATGGTTAATTCTTTTCAAGTGGGGTACAACGTAGACCTATTCTCAGGGGGTATGGTGTGACTTGCTTTTGGCGTAAACTTATTTGCACAGTGCTCAGCGTAAACTGTTTACACAATGTCTAGCGTAAACGGTTTACGCTGAAGGCTTCTACGGCGTATACGCTGATGATTTTCACAACGTATACGCTGAGCATAAGCAGTTTATTCGACAGTGTAAGCAAGTTTTTTGTCAGCGTATAGCATATACGCTGGCATAAACAGTTAGTAAATTTTCTAAGTGTCGGCCTACAATGTGAACTTTTGTTTTTCGTGTCGTTTTGAGGCATGGCTGATTTACAGTGTCATTTTGGTTGCTTGCAGGGACACAGAACCTTTTCTCCTGGTTGTTGAGCTTGTTGGGGTGCTAACATGGTTTGGCCCCATTGAGGCTGATGAACCTACCCCGGATCTAACTGTTGACAACAATGGGGTCTGGTTCAGAGAAGGTGCATGTGAATTCCTGGCCTTCATGCTGGACAATTTCAAAGTGGTTATTTGGTCGCACCTAAGCAAACTGGTGGCGCAAAGCGTGCTTGAGTCCATGCTGCCCCGAGCAGCGGAGGGTGTCGCGGTCTTCATGGAAGACGTTGACGAGGGGCCGCTTGTAAATGAGGATGGTTCTTCCAGCAGACCCAAGTCTACACATCCGTTAGCGCGCGTATGGACCCAACTGCCGCGAGGGCAGGACTATCTTAACAACACTTTATTTCTAGCCGCACATGCGCACATGCTATTTCAGAATCCTCCTGGCACAGTGTATTGGGTGGATAGGTAGGATCATTTAAGTTTGTTGCTTCTTTTCACCGTTTGGCATTTGCTTCTGTTTTGACCTCCGTTCATTTGTAGGCCTAAAGTTAACCCAGACGGAACGTGCGTTGAGGATGATGGGCTTGCTCTAGCTCGCACTGCTCTAGAGACATTTATGGTAGGTCCCACCCTTCGTGGAGTTGTATTAGCTCAAACGAAGGATGCTATCGTCCACTTTCACAAACGATTTTCTAGAGCGTTCGCAATGTGCCAAGCTCGTGGATGGTTGCATGAAGATTGGTCAGATAAGGGACCAGTCTTCCCCCGTGACTCTGGCTTAGGTAGCACTTCTAAGTCTACAACGGAAGGTAAATGACAATATTTTCTAGATGTGCTAACGTATTTGTGCAACTGCTAGGGGTTATACTGATATGATGATTTCGAATTGTATTTGCAGTTAATGTACCTCCTGGCGAGGACCCTGTCACAACGAGATGAACTGAGACTACCCTGTCAATGAAGTTCAGGGAGGTCAGTAAGGCCCAAAAATGGTTGCGTACCCATGCCTCGCCATCCATCGTTCGTTGCTTAAACAACGCTGGCCTTATGGAGCTCTTCACAACCCCGAGCCCTGATGTGTCAATAGCAAAAATGATTGGGATCGTGGATTCCTTCAATGAGTCTGTCTCCTACTACAACACCCAGATTAAGGGTGTTAAGATAGTTTTCCATCTGTTGCCTGAATTCTTTTCGAACTTGTTTGGTGTACCGGCAGATGGTATAAATGTAGCTTTAGACAGGGCTCATAAAGAGCTCCAAATGGTTCGTGAATTAGAGGACTGGTTGGGCGTTGCCAACGGTGCGAAGGGATTCCCTATGCATGGGAAATCAAAGGTTGAGGAGGTGAATGAACTATATCCCCTATTTAGGACATGGGTATTCCCCAAATCCCTTTCCCAAGTGCGGAGTCTTGGGGTCGAAGCTGTACGTATTATGCGAACCGTCCTAGAAACCGGCATGCGTTATAACTGGGCCCAATTTTTGTTGTTGGGCCTCCATAAGGAGATAGTGAGATTGCGCTCAAATGTTGAGGCGCAATCTCACTTTCCTTTTTCCTTCTTTGCCGGTTACCTTCGCCGCTTAGTCAAGTTTCTGGTAGTTCGCGCGGACAACAAGTATGTTCTACAGGATCGAGGTCAACTATCCCGCCTATGGATTAACCACTTTTTTGAAATTGCCAAGTCCCAAGATGCTCCTGAGAGCATTGATGAGTTTGTATCTATCACAACAGGGGATCATCTGGTACCTCAATCCACACACGTGATAGTTTGGGATTGGAGCCAGACGACGTGCCTTACACTGTGAAAAGAGCAGAACGGGTCATCAAAGAGACCGTTGGCAAGGGCAAGTCGAAGCTAACAAAGCGCGAACGCTCAACCGAGGAAGCGTCAAATGTGAACGAGCCACGAGTAAAGCGCATACAATTCAAGATGCCTGTCCAAGGTAAGTAGACTCAATACACTTATTGCTTTATTGTTTTCGCCTTGTTCATGATTTTTACTTTCATCGCTTACATGCCACTGATGCCTTCAAACTTGATTCGAGAAGTGAGGAAGCAGGCATTAAAGACGATCACTGAAGAGGAGGAGACTAACATGGAGCTAAATACTAAGAAGGAAGATGTGGAGAAAGATCAGGCGGGAGGGACGGAAAAGCTGAGGGAAGATACCACAAAAACTGAGCTGGTGGATGACCAGGGTGGTGTCGATGAAATGTTCAGCAACTTTCTTAAGGGAAAGCTGGACTTAGGCGATCCCCCAGAAGGGGACAAAGAACACGGTGTGTTTTCTTTTATTTTTTTTTATGTTGCTTCATTAGCTGTTATTTCCATGATATTTTACTTTTGTGTTTTCATCTCTTCCAGACGAAGGTAGCGAAACCAGGACGATGTGGGTGGACGTACACATGAAAATGGTTCCCCCTGAAAGGACCGTGGAGGTTAGTTCATCTCGCACTCGTGGGTCATTTACTTGGATAGAGATGCCGAGTAAAATGGATTGTGTGGCTGGCATTGCTGAAGAAGTTGTTGAACGAATTCAGGAAGCCCACCCTGAGATAGGTATAAATGTTTTAAATTGTTTGCAGCTTTAGAGTTTCACACCTTGTTTTTGTTGTTTTAGCATTTGTTCTTTTCGTGTGCATAGGTGCCAAATTGAGGTGGGATCCTTCTGAGACAATTAGCATAGAGAGTTTACCCACATTATCGCCAAAAGTCGAGCAGGTGCCAAGGCCTGTTTATGAAGAGGTAGCGGAAGGTCTCATTCACAACGCCAAGTCGCTGTGGACCTGTAGGCGTTCCGTCGAACAGTTGTGGTTGCAGATTCAAGAAAAGGAGAAGGAAGTCTCCGAGTTGTCGATTGAGCATGACGATCTGAAGGCTCGGTATGAGTTCGCCTCTGCTAAAATAAGTGGTGATCGCTCTTGGCGGACTTCTGAGGTCACGTATACCAGGTATTGGAATTTGCTCAATCTTCACGCGTCACTAACACGGAGACTGGCAGAGCATAAGGCCCAAATAGACCTACTGAACCTCAAGTGTCAAGATTGGAAAGCTTTTGCTTCCAAGGTATGCAAATGGGGTCAGGATGAAAAGAACCACAAACACCATTACAAGAAATCATTGAAAGAAGTATCTATTGAAAAGCGTCAACTTGAAATGTTTGTGGAGGGTTTGGGTCTATGCTCTGCTTTTGATACCTTTGCTCAAAACACAACTGTTGAGATGGAGTCTCCTACAAGGGTGATTACAACCGCTTCTGGGGAGGTGTCAATGGGTGAATTCCCTCTAAAGCGTCCTACCTGGTGAACTGTTGACAAGGGGAAGGCCTTGGCAGATGTCGACCTAGGCCTTGATGGGACCGATTGGACCAGTGTCTCAGAAGAGGAAATCCTTCGCCGGCTGGAATTTGGCTTAGGAGGATCCCCTACGATAAGCATTTGGTTATTATATACCTTGTTCGTTGCAGACTATTTGGAATTTTGTCCTTCTTTTGTTCTTACGTTGATTATCTCTTTTTTCATTTTCAGGATCAAGGTGGTGACGATGTTCAGGAAGCTGGCCCTAGGGAGACTGGCAGAGCATAAGGCCCATGATGCTAGCGGGTCTAAAGGGGACGACCCTCCTGTCCCAGATGTTTAGTTTTTGTTTAGTTTTTTTGTTTTTGGCTCAAATTTATACAGGAATTGTAAATTGAGATGAATGAAACCAGTTAACTCTTATACTTGTACATGATTTCATGTATAAAAATTTTTGTTGATTTTGAGTTTAATTGCAAACACGACACGACAATGTAAAATGTTTTGGTTTTTTTTTTGTGGTTTAAGTGTAATGCGCGAATGTAACTATAAATCGGAGTATAATGATAAATGAAAGAGGAAAACAAAGTACACATGGATGATCTAGTTTAAGGCCATTTCGGGCCAGATTCGCACTAGTTTAAGGCCATTTTAGGCTACATGCGTAGTTTAAGGCCATTTCGGGCCCCGGTCATAAACAAGGGCCATTCCGAATGACACTGGTGGATTTCTCGGTTGACCAACCATTTTTGATCGTGGCTAGTTTTATGTCGTTGCGGACATGATAGTTTAACGTCATTCTGGACTAATTGTAGTTTAACGTCATTTCGGAAAGGTTATGTTGTTATTATTTTAGCAGTTTTTTGATTTTTCTTATTTTGACATTAGGCGATGTGTTAGCGGGTATGATTCTGTATTCAGCATCTCCTTCGCTGATCACGTTGAATGGTAATTTAGCCCAAGGGACATCTGATAGAATGGTCCCCGCATCGGTGTTTTCAGACGTTTCAGTATTTGTTGTGGGTTCTGTGTCAGTTGTTGTTTCTAAGTGAGGAGGTGTATGCACAATGTCAGGCCCAGGTATTTCTGTTTTGGGTGGATTTTCCTCTGTGTTTAAAGGATTATCGCTTACCGGTTGTTGTTCATTTATGTCATTTTGTCTAGGCTCTTCGAGCTTAACTTCTGAGCCTTGGTCTGTGTCCATGTACGATGAAATGATGGGTGTAGCAACCTCCCCATGAATGATGATTTCACCACCTTTGTAAGGCAAATGAATCTCTTGGTGTATAGGGGATGAGACTGCTTTCAGTTGGGCTAACTAGGGCCTTCCTAATATTAGGTTGAATCCTGGCATTTCATCGATTACTACGAAGTCAGCGGATGTGGGAAATTGATCCCCTGCTATGAAGTCTAAGTTGATTGTACCCTTAACTATCACGCACGACCCGCTGAATGATTTCAGGCATGTGGTGGCAGTTGGTCTGATTAACTCTGTAAGCCCCAGTTGTTCGATGATGGGATATGGTACTACGTTTGTGGTAGCTCCATCATCCACGTGGACCCTATGTATCTTGAATTGGTTAACCCGTATTGTTATGAACATGGGGGCTGTTGTTATCTCCCCTGTTTTCTTATCCATCTTGATGTTATTGTCATGGAAACTTAATGGTTTGGAAGTTGACCCTTGGGGTGAGTACATTACCGCATGAATTGAAGGTTCATTTGGAGGCAAGTCCTCGCTTACTGGGATAGACGTTAGCATGCGTACCAAAGCTTCGCGATGTGTTTGAGATGTTAGGACTAAGTCATATAAGCTCAGTGAGGTATTTTTCTGTTTGAGTGCTTGCGTGACTTGTGTTAGGGCTGTTGCTAAGTCTCTATTGTTGGGCGCATGTTTATCGACGGTTACTTGGTCCATTGGGCCCAACAGTTTTATTTCATGCATCGTTGGTTTGTCGTTTTTTCCCGGAGTCGTTGTTTTAGACGTACCGTGTTTTCCGGATGGTTCACCCTCATGGCCTGCGTTTGGTTGATGGTTGGTTGGCGTCATAGGTACTGCGTTTAGTGGAGTGGATTTAGGTGGCCCTACAGCTAATCGTTGACGCTCCTTCTTCAAGCGTTCACGCATAAGCTTATCCGCTAAGCGCTCTCGTGTGTGGCGTGGTGGTGGAGTTGGTTTTAGAGCCTCGGGTTGCCTTGGGATTCGTACTACGTATGGAGTCGGGTGGGATTGCAGTTGGATAGTCGGATGTGGTTGAGAAGAAGGGTGGCTAGGCACCTTAATGACATAAGGACTGGGTTTACTTTGCGTTTGCGAGGTGGAGGATTGGTAATCATTAGGACTTTCGGGTGTTCTAACAACGTATGGGGTTGGTTTAGGTGAGGGTTGGACCTTCGCTGTTGTGACTGCGAGTGGCACTCAGACTACGTAAGGGGTAGGCCGGGTAGGAGGGGTTGGTAGATTTGAGGTAGTGATGGCGGGAGGTACACGCACCACATATGGTTTTTCGCGTGTCGAGGTGTTGGAAGTTGCTACGGCGGAGGGTACGCGGATAACATATGGTTGCTGCAGAGCGTATGATGGTGGAGGCATGGATGTTGATGCAGTCGGAGGAATACAGACTACAAATGGTTTGTTAGGTGTTTGTTGTTCATGGTCAGAGTAGACAGTGTTAATGCTCGGTGTTTCAGGTTCGTTATCAACTTGGATTAAGGTTACAAAGGCTTGGTTAAGGTTACACGCATTGAGATAATATAACTTGGATTTGAAAAAGTCATTAACATCCCCCTTTAGAATGGTGAGCAGATATGTCTGTGGGATCGGCTCGTGTAGCTCATTGAGAGCAGCACTCCACCTCTGGATGAATTTTTGTACAGGTTCCAGAGGTGCTTGTTTAACCTATATAAGGCTGTCAAGCGTCGCCTCAGGTTTCAAGTTATACTTAAACCTGGTCAAGAATTAATGTAACAACTCTTCCAAGGAAAATATGGAATTTCTCGACAAGGCCCGATGCCAATCAAGTGCTCTTCCTGCGAGGGACATAGGGAACACTCGCAAAATGGCATGGGGCCACACCTGGAGTAATGCACATTCTAGTCTAAATGTTATAAGGTGAGCGTTGGGATCCATCTCCTTGTTATATTTAGTTAGCGTAGGCAATGATACACCTTTGGGTAAGGTTAGGGGTGGAACGGAAGAGCTGATGGGATCATCGTGGTAAAAGTCCACTACCTTCAACTCCCCATCGGCAGCTTTTTTGAGGCGTTTGACCTCGTCAGTTAGTTCCTACATTAGTTTTTTAGCATCTGCCCAATCTTAAGCGCTAGGTGAAGTAGCAACCTGGGAATGTGGTGCAGTGTCTAGATTAGATTGTTGAATAGTAGGTTGGAAGGCTGAAAGCTGTGTAGTTGGCGGTTGTACTTGTGGAATGTTTATAGGGGGTGGTATCAGGGGCAGCATGTTGTGAGCAAGGGGTTGTTGTTGTTGTGGTTGCCCTTGAGGAATGTTGGCCGGTAGAATCGTGTGAGGTGGCATGTTGTAGTGAGGGGGTTGATGTGGTTGAGCACCCATTGCTGCCCATTGCCTAGTCATGTTTTGTGTAGGAATCCCCTGAACTTGTTGAGTTACGGCGGTAAAAGGGGCTCCGTGAGTTTGGACCTCGGGGATATAATGGGCAAACGTAGATGCCGGTATCACATGCGGCATCCCGATCATGTGAGGTGGGAAGGTTACCCCTACATTATTTTGAGGGGGTTGCATTTGTAAGAAGAGGGGTGCCGTAGCTGCAAAAGGAATTGCGAGGGGAAGTGTGTTGACTTGAACGTCGGTTGGTGGAGGAATGGGGACGAGTGTGGCTGCGTCTTGTTGAGGCGCATGCGCTTGCGTGATGTTTAGTGACTGGAGGGATGAAGTTTCACCCATGAATGGGTGAAACAATGGGTTTATATAAGTTTGTGGGCTAAGGGTGTGGTATGAGTCTTCATGTTCAGATTGGGTAGCGAACTCGTCTTCCTCTTCCGGTTGAGGGTTTACTATAGGCTAATCTAGCGACTGGCTCCTTTGCAGTAGGAGTTGTGTGATGAGCTCAGAGTAAGGCTCTGGAACAAGGATGATATCGTACGGGGAAGGAATGAACTCTTGCCCTCCCCTGTAGAAAAGTTCGTACTCCTTCTTAACTTCTATTTTAGCTCGGTCCACAGATAAGCCGACTTGTATTTTTAGGCATATGAAGTTATCCTGGTCTTGACTTATGATGTTAGACGATGGGTTCCTCCCTTGCAACCTAAGGGATCGGCGAGGCCCCATTGTGGGTTGTGCCGTGGGCTGTTGGACAGCCATGGTGCCTACGACGTCGAAGACTTGGGTGGTTGTAGCGGTGGTGTTTGCGGTGTTCATGATGAGCAGTTGAGAATATGACACAGTGAAGGGATATGGAATTAGTGTACTTAGTGCAGCGTAAACCTACGTTGGTAGCGTACAACGTATACGCTTCAACGGCTGGTGTATAACAACAGCGTATACAACGTATAGGTATAAAGCGTATAGTGTCAACGTAGAGAATCTATGGCGTAAATCGTACAGCGTATACGCTAGGTAGCATATACAGCATCAACGTGCAGTGTAAACAGGGTTGCAACGAACAAAGTGTAGCGTATGGACGACAGCGTAAACGAGTTTACAGCCTAGGATGTTCAGCGTAAACTTAGCAGTGGCATATACAACGTAGACGGAGTCTTGTGTGCAGCGTAGAGAAGGTCTACAGCGTAAAGTAGGCAGCGTATGTATTAGCAGCGTAAACAGAGTTGTGTGTGCAGCGTAGACAAAGTCTGCAACGTAAATCGTGCAGCGTATATTCGACAGCGTAGACGCTAGGGATTTTGTAGACAAAGTCAGCGTATGGTTGACAGCGTAGACGCTAGGAGACTTACATATGGTAATTTTTAATTGGAGCAGCGTAGATGCTAAACAGCGTAGACTCTGGATAGTTTGCAGGTAGTAAGTTTTAACTGCGCAGCGTAAACGCTGGGAGGTTTGCAAAAAGAATTGGTGTATGGTCGACAGTGTGGACGCTCAACAGTGTAGACGCTGGGAAGTTTGCAGGTAAGGTTTGCGTATACCCAGCAGCGTAGACGCTGAGAGCTCTGAGGCATAGTATGTTTTTAGGCAGAGGCCCTCCTTCTAGCGCCAATTTCTGTACCGTCCAAAATCGTCGGTCTCCAGCTGGAAGGAAACAGAAACCGGGGGATCACGAGACACGCACAGAAGATCCTACCTTCGCCTGAGGGCAAGCTGGAATAAACGAAGGTAGAGTACCTTGGATGGTCCGCACGCGGATCAGGCAGGGATTTCCCCAAACGCACACCAAAGTGCTATACGCTGGGTTATACGTGAATGGCGTAACAGGCATAAAACAGAGCGCAAACAGCGTAACTGATGCGAACGGAGCGTAAACGTAAGAGAGTACAAACAGAATACATGCAATAATTAATGCAAACTGTAATAGATTTTAGGAAGAAAATGTAACAATGGCATTTCAAAATGAGAGTACAATGCACCGGTCTAACGCAGTTGTGGATTTGACACAAGGCGGACGAAAAGCCCCGGTGGATGCAGGAATGACTGTGGGCTAGTTCACATTGTAGGCACAGCGTAGAGGCTATATACTCAGCGTACAGGGTTCTCCAACGTACAAGGTTCTCTGCTCTGCTTCTCAGCGTCTCTGCTCTAGTTTCTTTAAAAATTTTGCCAACCGACCTTGATCTAGTGAAAAATTCGGGCTTTTATACAGGTTTTGACGTTAGACTCGGGTTGGGTGACACGTGGCACATTGACCGAGTGCAAAAGCATAAAAATTTACAAGTGTACAACATGTTACATCTGCTGGGCGTATATGCTGGGCGTATACGCTGTATCTGGTGGGCGTAGACTCTGGGCGTATACGCTGGGCATGGAGGGCGTATACGCTGGACGTGCTAGGCATATACGCTGATGGATGCTGTGCGTATACGCTGATGGATGCTCTGTTCATCTGAATTGCTGCCTTGTACCCAGTTTTGCTCTGTAGTGTTGTTTTCATGTCGTCTTCGGGGATTGCATGCCGGGCGTATGCATCAGTCGTACAAGCTGGACGTATTTGTGGGATGTGTACGCTGGTCGTGCACGTTGGGTGTATACGCTATGAACGTCGGGCGTATACGCTGTGAACTTGAGCGTATACGCCCAGCGCCCAACGTATACGCTGTGAATGTGAACTTTGAGCGTATACGCTGGACATATACGATGTGAATGTGAACTTTGAGCGTATACGTTGGGCATATACGCTGAGAATGTAGACTTGGGCGTATACACTGAGAATGCATACTTAGTGAAAATTAAGCATCTGATCTCCGAAGTTGCCATGTTTGATACTAAATGTAGCTATGGTCGTCTGTGGGTCCTAGGGATCTGTTTCTTGTTGGAAAAGTACTAAGCTCAAAATTTTGTGGTGTTTCATTGGGCTTAAGCAAGCTTAGCTTGAGTTCAGTGCCTGGTTTGCTCAGCATTTAAAAGGTAGTGTGATCAAAGTTTTAACGAGACGGTGAACAAGTTGGCCCTCCTTCTAGCGCTAATTTACTGTGTTGACCAAAATCATTGGCATGAGGCTGGAAGGGAAAAACACACGCTGAAAGATTACTGGAGAGACACAGTCGACCCTGCCTTCATGTGAGGGCAAGCTGGAAAAGAAAGAAAAGAAGGTAGAGTGCCTTGGATGGTCTGCACACAAATCAACCAAGGCTTACGCTAGGGTTATCGTAACTGGTGACGTACGAAATGTAAACAAAGCATAATCGCGACGATGTATACAAAAGCGTAAAATAGATAAAAACAGAGCAAACAATGTAATGGAAGGCAATAATGAACTGTATTGTATTGCTTAACAAGGATGTGCACTAGTCAAAGCGTAGTTGCATGTGTTTGTGGATGGCAAGTCAAGTGCTAAGCCTCGGAGTGATGTGTTTACAGGTGCTTGGATGCTAGGAGCCACATGCGCCCGAGCACCCAAAGTTGCTAGTCGATGCTTCCAAAGCCGTCCACCTCCAAAATTTCCAACCCTCGTTTATGTGAATGGACGGGGTATTTATAAGGTTTGGCTAGGCTCAGGTGCGGAATTCATGGATGAGATCAACGGCTGAGAGATGAGAGGGAAATGGATCGTGTGACAGGTGTTTGATGGACAGCTGCGTGTGAATTGGACATGCATAGGCAGGCTACGTTCTTGACCAGATGCACTGTATCTTACATCGTGTATCAACTTACGTAAGCTAGCTTATGCCCATAGAAGAAGATGCAATTTGGAGTGTAAGAGCTTGACAAGCTCATAAATGGTGAAAATTTACAAAAAAAATGATAGTGTACAACAAGAGAAATTGAGTCTGGTTCTCCTGGAACTTCTTGATCCATGGATTGATTGCTGCAGGGTGTTGATGTGAGTGGTTTTGTGGCTGTTTGAGGCATTTTTATTTCAAAAAAGCTTCTAGCATGAGTTTATTTTGTCTTGGCGTGTCCTCAGCATGTGTTTGGCGTGCTTTTGACTAGGCGTGATCAGTACTCACGCTAGACTCACGCTGCCTGTGTGAGTTGAACGTGACCTAAGCATGAGTAAGATGAAAATGATACATTTCATACCAATTGTTGATCTTTGAAGCCTATTCTTTGAGCACAATAATTTCCTGATTGTGGTTGACCCTGAGAATGAACTGCATGTTGAAAACTGAGCTTGGATGTGCCTTGATTTGAGCCACTTTTGGTAGTTCACGCTGGACTCACACTACCAGCATGAGCTAAGCATGACCCTAGCGTGAGTAGCAAAATCTGTGTGATTTTGGACCTGAAGTCTAGAGTTCTAGAGGCTGGGACTTGAAGTAGTCATCAATGAACCTTGAGGATGACTTGCACCTTCGAAGTCAGATCATTTTGACTTGGTTTTAAGGCTCTTGGAGTTGCTCACACTGGACTCACGCTGCCAGCATGAGTTGAATGTGACCTGAGCATGACCAAGAAAATTTATGCAATCTAGCCCGAAATCTGAACTCTCGAATGCTGAAACTTGAAGTGGATAATAATGGCCCTATGAAGATCACTTGCACCCTCAGATTGGACCATCTTTGACTTGATCTTGAAGTCATTGGAGTTGCTCACGCTGAGGGCAAGCCTAGCTTGACAAGCCCAGTGTGAGCAAGCCTACTTGACAAGCCCGACTTGAGTTCCATGCCTTAGTCAAAATTTTGCCACCCAAAAGCTCCAAAAGGCTCTAAATTGTTCTCGTTTCAAAGTGCTGAGCCGAAATTAATGGTGTTTCGACATGCATCTTGAAAGGCTTGGAGATGATTTTGTGGATCAGCATCATATCCTCTCTCAAACCAAGGGATGTTGTTCATATCTAGCCTCTTTATTCTGCTGTCCTTCACGTGCCTTGTTGGAATCCTCACAGCCTCTGCAATATTTAACATGTCCCAAGTAGCAAATAGAGGTTCATCAAGGCCATGATAGTGGTGCCTATGATGTTTCATACGAGCCCTTCTTTCTTGATGATGGGCCTCTCTGGATTGCCCATGTCTTCAGTCATGATTTTCCTGATGGTCTCTTCTATTGTTTTGGTCCCGTCAGTCACCTCCATCATGATTATTTCATCTATGGCCATGATTTTGAACTCGATGAAGAAGAAGATGACGATCAAGGGGAAGAAGAAGGAGAACTTGCTCTGCACTAGTGCCTATCATCCTTCCTTTGATGCTTGCACCCACAATCGCAATCATGATCTCCTTTGTCCTCTTTTTCTTGACTTGCTTCATTGGATCCATTTTGACCAAAACCTAGATTATGGACTATGGATTGTACATTCTGGTTGAGGGTTCCTTAAACAAAGTTAAAGAGAGGAGAATCACTAAAGAAATGGTCGCCTTCATCAATTGGGCCAAGCGGAGGTGGAAAGATGTTTGACCCCTTGCCCTTCATAAGTTCATGTTGGTGCTCCAGTTGTCGATCCCTTAATCTTTGCACTTCAGTGGGATGATAGTCCCTTGAGTCGAGATCTCGCATCTTGTATTCTCCGTGGAGATGTTGAAGCTTGTGTCATGCTAGCATTAGTTGGAGCATTTCTAGAACAGATTAGTCAAGTGGCAACACAATGTTGCCTTCCATATCGCGCCACTGCATTAGTTCATCTTGATGTAAGATGAAGGTACATTCCGAGACATACTCATCGGGATGAGCATATACCACTTGGTATTGTTGAGGCACTTGAATTGCCCTGGGCGAAGATGGGCTCCTATGAGAAGAAGACATTTTGTGTTAATAAATAGTGTGTAGTTAAGATTTAATTTAATGATAATAATAATAATTTTTGTTTTTGTAGGATTTGACTCTTTGGGTTTCGAACAACGAGGTTACTAAATTTCACTAGGCTTAGATAGTGCACAAAGAACTACACTCCCCAGTAATGGCGCCAATGATGAGTGGCAAGGTACCCCTATGCCCAACCATATGAATCACAAGCATTCATGTGCAATCCGGTCGAATTCTGTAGACTATAGTTACTAAATACACTAGAGCTAAACAGTGTATATGTGTTGTTCGTTCATTGTCTTCCTAGTCCCACTTGTGGAATGCAATTTTATGGTTAAGTGTGACTGAGGTATAAGATTTTTATTATTTTTGTTTTTATAAAATTACTCACCTAGAACAAGAATAAAAGTAGGAGTGATTAAAATTAAAAGTGATTAATTGCTAAGGAAACTAAAGTCTAATCTAGCCGAACATAAGTAACCGTTCCCACTTTCCGAACACATCTTGAACTTCGTGCAAACACTGCTAGGCTATCAAACGCTAATCGTTTTTGAGCTACTAAATGTCACATGTATGCTCGAAGTGGTTGTGCTTGTGTAATTTAACGATTTGCTTAATTGATCAAAATGAATTGTTGTGCTAGCAACATGAAGGTAAAGTGCATAAAATAAAATATAAATGCATGAGAAAGGAAATCTCAAGTGCTGCAAGGAATGGATCAAAGAACTCGTCTTTATTGCCAACACAATGGTGTGCTCAGGTACATCAATGCTTGAATAAAGATCTGTTCACACTTAGACCTCCTACTGCAGGCACTTGGAAAATATTCTAACTTTCAAATGGACAAACTGCAAGAGCTTCGCTACTAACTGCTAAAAGCGTACTCCCAATTGTGTGCCTGGGCGTGGTATTTATAGACCCGAGAGTAACCTTGCGATATCGAATGTACGATATCGCATCTTGGGCCACGATATCACGTACCCGATATTGTAGCCACCCTGATATCGGAGTGATGAAAAATACGATTTATCAATGAGGAAGCATCATATGTTGTATGTTAAGAAGCTAAAGGTTAAGATGATGTTTTATAGAAGAATTACTATCATAGCACTTGTCTTAGGATGAAAATTGTGTTGCAATATCATAGTTGCAATAAATGTCTATAAATATGATTCACCTATTGCATTTATGACACCATTTGATCAATGTACTCAAATTCTTGTAGTTTGTGTTCTCAATTCCTTGTAGTAGTCAACAAGTGCCTGTAGTGTAAATTTGAGTTAATTGTATGGAGTTTTATTCAAGTGGCTCATACTTGGATACAATCCATGAACAACAGTAAGTTACAATACTTTGACTTAGAATAGATTTACTTTCATTGCAATTTATTTTCCCATGCAACGCAGGTTAACATTTATGCTTTTAATGCACATTAATGAATTGGTGGAATGAGGGTAACCAATCCTAAGTCTAAACATGTATTTGGTTGGTAACCTCAGTAGCGCTATTGGTTGGTTAGCCCAATAACATAATGGTTGGTAATCTTAATAGTGGATACGTGAGTCTAGGACATGAATGACAAGTTGGGAATGGATACTCATCATCTTATACTAGTTTAGGATTTATCTTCATTGTTAGTAACTAGCTTAATTAATTAATTAATTTCCATGTTTGCATTTAGCTTAGTCACCTTACCTTAGACTAAACCATACACACTAAGAGTCACTAGTCCAAGTGGGAAGATAACAATATGTGACCTCATGTTTACCTAGATACTATGCTAGTTTCATCTATGAATTACAACATAGTCTTTCGCAACACTTGTGGATTGTATAGTTGAGTGTTGGATGTACTCACCGCTCATCATTGGTATTTTTGCTTGAGATGGTGCTAGTGATCTAGATTAGTTATATAAGAAATGATCATTATAAAAGTATTAATGATTTATCTATTAAGGAAATTTAATATTTTAAGTTACACACATGCATTATTGATTGAAACATGACTTTTTCACATAATACTAACAACCCACTACATGATGAAGACTAACAACCCACTACATGATGAAAACACTAGTAGGGCCAATGATAAGATTCATATTGGAGAAGACTAGAACAAACCATTGCAATCTAGAATTTGGTATGCTCATTCAAACCTTTACTATCCTAATTTTACCTTTATCTCCCACTACAATAAACAATATAGGCAGAGGGACTTGCAAGGCAATATTGTATTGTTGCTTGATTATTCATTATTGCTTCAAGTTGCTTTGCTAAGGTTTGGTCTTGGCCATAGCTATAGAGGCTATCGTGTTATTAAAAACATGTCTAGACCATATCAGTCCAAATTTGAATGTGAAAAGGGCACAGACACAATTTACTTGGCATCACACTTCAAGGACATAGACACAATTTACCTGACATCACACTTCAAGGACATAGAATACTAGCTTGAGATGTTCAATTGTCACCAATCTACCAATAAGACCACCCGCCAATAAAGGTCACCACATTGTCTACCTCTATAACTTTATAACTCTCATCCCATTTGAATGAGTCCATTTCGAATTTTATAATTCAACATTAGCCACAAGAATCAAACCCATGATTAGAGCTTTTAAATCAAGAACCTTCTCACTAGGCCAACACCTCATTTTTATATCATGAATACTTTGTTTCCTCTAGAATGGTTCTTAGAGCTTGGCTAAGATCCCCACTAAGTGTCAAAGCTAACCTTTTGAGGAACAACACCTCGGCTTAAACCCACAACGTCTTTCCGCTTGATAATAATTAATAATCCCTAAACTGTATTAATTATTATTGTAATGATATATGCACAATGATTCTGAAAAATTTTAGCTAAGACTCTTTTAGTATCAAGCTCGACAATTTTATCAATGATCTCTTACAAAAGGATTTCTGCAGGACAAACATTTAAATTCAAGTTACTCTACGTTTCAACTGTATAAAAACAAAATAAAGATATGCTTTTGCTAAATTTTAATTCAAACAGCATCGAATGTTTTTCGTGGAAGTTCTATGGGTGCAACATTTCTTAAGCTGGATTCTCTTCTCAAGGTAATATCTGCTGAAATGTTACATATAGTTGGATTTTTGGCATGCACAGTTTGAAACGCAGCCGTCTTGTGTTAAAAACTCGTATTCCATTTTTCATCCCACCCTGATTAACAACATTTTTTCAGATTCCACTTCCAACCTGAACTATACTCAAGATATTTCATATTCCAATTGCAACCTAAACTATACTCAGATATTCTAGAAAAATTCTTTTTCATGGCAGAAAACATGTTCTCCTTTACAAAGAATGCCAATTAAGGAGAATCTAGATTTGATCAAACAGATAAAAACACCCTCTCGAAGAAAAATTAGGAGAACCCTGCCATGCAAGTACAAATTTATGCATGCTTCAACTATCTTAAAACCTTGGACGCCTGGCTTCAGATGCTTGCACTCGTATTTGCCTGCCATCCAAGTGCTGCGGAAATTCGAGAGAAAAGTCCTAAACTTGAGTAAAAAATTAAAATTTTCCCAAGAATTCATATTCAAATTCAAGTGTGGATTCAAGAACATGACATTTAACTCTTCTAGCAATGGTGGTGTTTGACAGAAACTTACCATTCCGTTGAGGGAAGATATGGCCTGCTCCACTTCTTCTGCTGAAGACATAGTGACAAAGCCAAATCCTCTGGACCTTCCAGTTTCCCTATCATAAACAACTCTGGCTTCCAGGACATTGCCATAGTCACCGAACAGCTGTTCCAGGCTAAGCTGATCAGCAGCCCATGGAAGGTTACCCACAAACAGTCTGTTGGGAGAATCCATGAAGTTGCTGCCAGATCTTTCTCCTATTCCGAATTCATTCCTGAAACCACCCCTTTCTCTTGGTGGCGGTGGACCTGCATTAACCCTCAATGCCCTGCCCTGCAATTCCTGCGCCACCCAACAAAAAATGACTAAGAAACAGGAACACACAAAAACATAGAGCAATTAAGAAACTTACCTTGAAAAACAATACCAATCTAATTGTTTAACTCGTCTAAAGAGGAAGAAATCTTCCTTTCTTCAGCAGAAACATTGGTCTTATTTGTGAGCAAAATGTGCAGGAAGAGAAGGAAAAGAGGGTCTTACAAATCCATTGAATTTCTCAGCCGCTGCATCTGCTCCCTCCCGCAATGCCATGGTCACAAATCCGAATCCTCGGCTTCTTCCTGTAGCTCGGTCGTAGATAACCTGCACAGCAGCATCCCTATCATTACACCAAAGAAAACCAAAAAATGCAAATGAAACTTAAAAACAAAAAGAAAAGACAGAATCACCAATTATGTTTTCCACTCGTAAAATCAAAATATGATCTTGCGGAAAAAATTCGCCTTCTGCTACCAATAATACTCTATACAAATTTGCAGAACAAGCAGAAACACCAGTTCAAACACTGGACTCAAACTTCCAGCAACAAAGAGAACCGTTAAAACCTAGTTTAAAGACGAAACAAGCAGAATAAATGACAGAGAGAGCTTGAAAAGTAGATCAAGATGAAATATTGATAATAAAAAACTCATAAACAAGACACAATCTACCTCGACCATATTTACTTCGCCAGCCTCCTGGAACAGCTCCGCAAGCTGAGCGCTGTCGACGCTGAAAGGAAGATTCCCTACGAAAACTTTGAATCCTTCAGAACCGGCAGCAGCACTGGAGTCATCATTTCCACGCAAAATGTTATAATTTTCATCAGAGTTATCATTCTCAGGCAAAATGTCGTCTTGTTCTTGTCCTTGTTCCTCTCCGAAATCTCCGCCTTGTTCTTGATTAACGCCGGTCTCCGAAGACACGGAAACCCTTGTTCTTGTGAAATAAGACAAACGACGATTGTTCTGTCCTGCGATGATGCTCAAACACAAACGAGGAAAGCTTTTCGCAAACGCGGATTTTGGTGCGACTGAATTCCTTTGAGTTTGAACAGACGGAAACAGCACACGGACAACCGACGATGGAAGAAGCGTCCTGCTGGCGGTTGCACCTTCCGTAAGAGCATATGCCATTGAATTGATCAGACTGGATTCGATTAGGGCACCCAAGCAATATTCTTGTTGCAGAACGGAACCAAGATACTACAGGGACTGAATTTTTAGAGCTGAGAGCTTCTTGTTTGTTTGCAGGGAAGGGTTTTAGAAAGGGATAAGATGGACCAGAATGGACTGGATATTTGGCAAACACGCAGAGATGGATACTTCTGTGGTGAGATTACTTGATCTGATGCTGGCCGAGTGAGCGCTGGGGCATGTGTGATTCATTCCATAGCTTCGGATATGGATATGAAATTTGCGTGATGCGTAGCAGCTTTTGACTCTCCCCTGCATTGTGACCTCTTCCAACACTTAAAGGCAGAGAACCTGAAATTGGGTCATGAGCTTTGAATCCTGCAAATGACATTTTTATCAACGATCCCATATGGTAATAAGAGAAATGGAAATGGAGGTTTGGGAGTCCAGGCAGTGGCTTGAGATTGAGGGGTAATTTGTTTCTTTTCCTTTTTTTATTCTAAAAAAAATTCTAGTTAGGGTTTAGTATTATGGTGTTTGTTAGGCTTATTTTTTAAAAGCTTCATTTTAAAGGAGAAATAAAAAAATTGCTTTTCAAATTAAGTAGATCCTTTTTTATTAAAGATGCATGAAGCGTTTAAAATCCAAGCCTATTATTAATTCTTATAAACACATTTTCATTGAAATCTTTGTTGATAGTTTGTGATACATGGATATTTCATGTTATAAAGAAGACATCTAGGTTCATGATACCCAAATGAGCCTTGCAAATACAAATAGGTAAATCTTGATGAATCAAATGAGTTGTTAGCCTAGTGGTAAAACACTTAATTTTAAAGTTATAGGTCATGGGTTTGGTTCTGGTGGGCAATACTAAGTTATATAAAGTTCTAATTAGACTATATATCTTAGGGTGTACCTATGTTTCACTTATTTCAAGGTTTGACACCCATACCCAAAAAATATATATATTAAAAATAAAAATTCAAAGTCCAAAAGCTAAAGAGTACAATGAGGAGAAACTTCAAATCAACAAAAAGAAAAGGCCCAAGGATTTTGGGGATGTCTCTTCAAGTTTTCATCCTTACAATTGGTGAGACATCAATAAAACATGGTACATCAACACATCCTTGTTATATGTCAACATTGATGCAATCATTGCCTATATAAATACGTGAATCCCTCACATTTATTGCACATTTTCAATCATAGTCTTAGCTGAACTCTTGTAGTTTCCTTTCCCTAATGTTAGAATATTTTCTCTCAAAGTGTGGATCTAAGAGATTATACGGAGTTTTATTCAAATGCTCATTGACTTGAACACATTCGCATGACGGCAATAAAATCAAGATTTCCTATATCCATTGCAATACTTGGACTAGCTTATCTTTACTTTCCTGTACTTTACTTGCATTTTACATTACTATTAGTAATTAAGTAATCAATATTATTAAGCTTATTAATCATAAATACATGAGTACGACCACTTTGAGCATAACGTGTTAACGTTTACTAATCCCAACAATGGATATTTGATACGCCCAATAATAACCACTTGGTAACCCAATAGTGTTAACACTAATTCAGGATGTGTATAACAAATGGGAACGGTTACTCCACATTAGGATACTTACTAAATTAGCTGATTAGTTAAATAATTAATTAGCCACTTGGATAACTAAGTCTACAAAGTTTAATCAAACTGCTAGTGAACATTTGTGATTTGCATGGTTGGGCATAGGGGATACCTGCTGCTCATCATTAACGTTGTTGTTGGGAACTTAGTTCTACGAAGTTGGTGAAATATTAGTAACTAGTAAATTCATAAACAAGCATTGTGAGAAGAACATAATGAAGTATCTCTCATAATAATAGTAATATTATCCTCAAGCACACTTATGTCTATTTTTGCAATGGCCTCTGCTCATAGAAAGGAATCTCCACCACATGATGACAAAAACAATAGGCAATAGGAGAGGACACCAAAAACCATTAGCGAAAAGCCTCAACAATTGAAAATTATTTACGCCCATCCAAATTCCTATTATCCAGACTTCACATTCATTCTCCATCGAGATGAGCAATTGCATTGGAGGGACATGCACAATAGCATTGTGTTACCTCTTAATCGATCCATTCCTGTCATGCTCATGAACCAACTCATGAGATTGGGTGTTGAAGCAACAAGGCCTAAATATGAAGTGACAGATCAAATCTCCAGGGACTACCAACCTATGAAAGTGCAGTTTCACAAAGACAAATGCATGGAGACCTACTATGAAGCCTCCAAGGACAAGCATATCTCAACACCATTATTCCTACAATAGCATAAAGAGGGTGAGTATTTCTCTTTTGGCCTATCAATACATAAATTCTCCTTTTTTTGAGGAGGACACCCTTCACCAACGATTGCAAACAACCTTGGAAAACCTTGATGATGGAAAGACAAGGTCCAAAGACCAAGAAGTCTTAAATGACAAATCTCATAGTCATTCCTCTAAGGACAAGGAGAATGACAAAGAGAAGGATAAAGATAAAAAGAAGGATCAAGACAAGGACCAAAAAATATGGACTAGAAGGTATTGTTCTCCTAGTCCTCCCTCTTCATCATCCTCCTTAATGAGTGGCAAGGTACCCTTATGCTCAACCATACAAATCACAAAGCGTTCACAGGCGATCTGGTCAAATTCCTCAAACTCTATAGTTTTCCAATGAACTAGTTCTCTAGGAAGTAAACTGGGCATTGAGAATGTTTGTTGTCTTTCCAACTATACTTGTGAAGCTCAAGGGTATGGTTTAAGTGTAACTGAGGCACATGATTTTAATCATTTTATATTTTATGATTTTGGTGCTTAAAATAAACAAGATAAAGAATAAACTAATTTAATGTTTACTTTAATCTAATGGGCTCACTATTGTTTAACTAGTTCTAACATAAGTGTTTGGTCCCACTTGCCGTACACATCTTGAACACATATAACATTGTTGGGTTACCAAGCATTAAGGGCTACTAGAATTACTAACGTCATACACATGCTCAAAGTGGTCATACTTATGTGTTTACTTAATTGCTATTTAACTTATCTTACTTAATTAACTTAATTACTAAGGAGCATTGAATAAATAACTAAAAACATTAAATGCATGAATAAACATTTAAGCTATCCAGAATGTTGCAAGGTTTATTAAGAAGCTTGTCTTTATTGCCACACACACTATTATGCTTAGGTACAACAATGCTTGAATAAAGATTCATACACAATAACTTTTTTGATGGGCACTCGGGAAAATATTCTAACTTTTGAATATAAAAACTGTAAGAGCTTAGCTACTACTATGATAAGATGATGCCTAAACATGGCAAGTTAGCACATATTTATAGGCAAGAATAGACCCTGCATCAACGGGCCCACGTCAATTCATCAAATGATGTATTGATGGGGCCTATTTGACGTGGCCTAGTCAACAAGGCCTAATCGATGAGGCCTTGTTAACACAACCAATCCATGACTCATCATACCCCCATGACTAAGTGAAAACTCGTCCTCAAGTTCTTTACACAATTGAAAAGGTATGGGATTATTGACTAGCACATGACACACCAAGACTACATGACAAAACTGAGTGCCTAGGTGTACAGATCAATAAAATTACAAATTGTGATGTTCGCGAGACAAAATTGAACACCAAACAAAATTTGGACAACATGTCCTCTGATGGCATGAAGACAATTGCAAGATTACATAGTCCCAGGAAGTGGAGGCTCCTGAGGCTTCGATGGACCTTCTGCAGCTTTAAGCACATGCGGCAGTTGAGGCTATTGTGGCTATCTAGCTACTACTACAACTTCTAGTGGTAGACAAAAAACATCTAGCAATGCTTTCATTTTCTCCTTCTTACTCATGGGATCGTGCACCGTCCACGCAACTTCACCAATGTGGGCTAGAATGGGCACATCCCAAGAACAGGGAACTGCTGGGAACAGCTCCTTATCATTGATGAACCAAGTGGTAATTTTTTACACTCGATGTCGAAAGTCTTGATTGCATTTTGTAGCTCATAATAATCATTTTTTCTCCTAGCTAGGCTCTTGATAGTTGATCATTGATCAATGAATCGTGCCTTGAGAACTTTGAGTTCAGTGTTTGCCATCTCAAGCTTTTGCTTCGTGTCCTTGTGGTGCTTGAATTTAGCCTCGTACAGCAAGTATGAGTTGGCCACCTTCTTTTCAAGTTACAACCATGATCATCCAATAGTTAGCTTTGCCAGATTTGCATATTGGAGATTGGCCAATTCCAAATACTCTATCATCTCTTCGATTTGTAACTCCTTCATGTAGATCTTCGCTTTGTTGTAGGCATCTATCCCATCAATGATAGGCTGCCACACTTCTCTTCTTTACTAGAGTTGTTGAAGGGGTCTCATTTAGTTTTGCCTTAACCACTTGAATATGCTTTTCATTCGCCTCCTTCCGCAAGCTAACCTAGTCTCTATAGTGATTCTTGACTCTCTCAAATTTGAGAGCCTTATTTTTCTATGTGGTAATTTCAATGGTAGATTTCTATTGTGATTTTCCGCATGGACTTCCTCCATAGAGAAATTATGATTTTCTATTGCCAATCTCCTCAATTCTGTATTCACTTTGGTTAGCTGCTCTTACTGTTGATGGATGAATTCTTACATTTATTATTATTATTTTTTTGCATTAACATTTCGCAAGTGATGGTTTTTTGTAGTCAATGTTTCATTTTCCTAGTGCATTTGAACCAAGTCCTTTTGAACTGAATAGGTCTTTGCTTTGACTATATGTTGGTTAAAGATAGATGTTACCATTCCCTCCTTAACTTGTTTTAATTGTTCCTAAAGCTGCTAAAAAGCTTCATCTCTTGTTATTATAGGGTTAAGGATTGTGGGATCAATAAAGTAGGCATGCAATTTAGCAACCTTTGTGGCCAAGCATTGTTTTTGTGCTTGAGCCATTTTAAGTTGTGCTTCCAGGATGATACATTTGTCGTTTGTTTCAAGCAACTCTAATTGGATTGCAATAATGCTATCTAAAAAATCAAAGATGTCTAGAACTGATTACTTGGTCCCCACTAGTCGATCCAGCAACTCTTTATGCTAGGTTGCACTCAATATTTTGTTGAAAGTTGCTATGAATGTATGCACATATCTAAGTGCAGAAATGTTTGATACAAATGTCATAGGTGTGTTTAATGCCTCAGCGATTCGATCGGCAACCACTTCTATAGTTGTCTCCTATCCTTGGTGCTACATCATTAGTACAATTGCCCCCTTGCCCTCCTCCAAGTGCACCAAAAAGGAGGAAACATTCCTAGATATTTCTAGGAATATATGGTGTTGAGAAAGAGACACCATCACCTCTCGTGCACTGGGATTTGATCTTGCAGGTAGCTACATTCAATGGGCCAAAAATATTGGTCCACCTCCCTCCATCTGACTAATTGTTCAAGCCACTTCATTAAAGTGACTCATTACAAGTCAATACATAGATGGATCTCCACCACTCATTCCTGCTCACTACTCCTACTATTGCAAGAGCTGCTTACGAATTTTACATAGGCACTCAATGGTAGTGTGGGCTTCTGATGTTGTTTCCTAAGTAGGTGGTGGAGGTGGCAGTTGCTACTCCTCTTCTTTAGACATGGTAGGCATCTCGTCCTTCATCATTTTAGACCAAGAGGTAATAGGAGTATGCTTGATTATGTCATTTGCGTAGTGAACTATCCCTACCCTTTTACAAAGTTTTCTGATAAGGCATGGAAAGGGAAAGGTTTTCCTTCCATGTTCATGCTCTTTAAAATACTTTTCTATCTTAAAATAGATTAGTTATGGAAGGTTTGCTGGAAGTTTTCTACTTAGAGCAACACATGGTAGGGTGGAGAAGGCAGTCACCTTACTAGGCCTCGCCATCAAATTGAGGTGATAGGCTGCTATCTTGAAGTATATGTGCTTCGTCTGTGTGAGCACACCAAACTCCTTACAGTCAACCCTGTAACACTACTAAGTCCACTCCTTTTTCACCTCTAGATCAACTTGCATAGATAATTTTGCTAGTTGTGTTCTAGAATTAGGCAACCCAAGAGCCTACACGATGGCTTCAACCAAGTAGGACACCTAAATGTCCTTGATTTTCATAGTGGAATATGCCCTTCTATTATTCCAGAGAAGGTACGTCTGTCCCATGTACCACTTCCCATTGGAAGTGATTATTGGCCATATGGGAGAGGTTTGCAACCATGTCTTTACCTATGTTGGAGCATGCTCTAAGAATGGCCTGAAGTTCAGTTCTTGAAGAACTAAGCATTGGACATCACGGTGCTTGATTGTGTCAAGGTAGGCTTGTGTTAGTGTGACTTCATCTCTCGATACAAGCCCTAGTGCCTTTCCTAGCTACAATTGTTTTGTTGCAACCTCTTCCTCATGAATTTATCAAAAAAATTCCACTTCGAGCTCCTCCCAAAGAGGTCCTGTTGCATGGGTTTCTTCTACATATTTTTGGGCTTATTCTTGCTGACGCCTTCTAGCTCTAGGTCATTTCTCCCTTTGTTGAGATGGTCCTCCCTCCTGCGGTCATTTCGATCTTGGTGCCATCTGTAATCACAACATGACCATGGGTTAGCAATTATTGTGTAACATGAAACAATTGGGATATATTATCTCATTAGAAAAGTTACACCTGGCTAAGTTGTGATTATGGCTAATTTGATCAATTTTAATTATTAATGTATTTGTATTTTAATGTTAATAAGTGATTATGGTCATACCAAAGGTTGTTGAAGGGGTCAAAGTCTCAAAAATTGATGGTTTAATATCATTGTATTCATTAATCCTTTGGGGGAGTTAGAAATTGTTTTTGAAAAATTCTCATTAGAAACGTTAAGGTTTGTAGCCCCCACAACTAAGAGCCTACCTCTGGTAGCTACAAGATTGAAGAATGGAGTGATTTGGACAAACAGTTTGAAAGTTATGACTTTGGAAGGTTTTGGGCTTTGAAAAATGGCAAAAACTCCTCTCTTTTTGTGTAGAAAATGATAAAAATTTCAAAGTGTTTGGCAATATTTATATATTTTTTACAATGCATTGACAGGGTCAGCTGCATTAGCTAAGCCTAGTTGACGCAGTTAGTGATCACCTTTGACTTTGAAAAACTTTGAAAATACAAGGAGTTTTTGAGTGAAATGGATGTTCGATGAAAGCCCAAAAAGCCACGAATATGATGAAAATAGCCAAAGAGAGTGTTGGAGTTTATAAAATTCAAAAAAGGATAGGAGAATGAAGTTTTATGAAATTTTAAGGAGCACAAAGTTGGATGCACAATGGGGCATGCAAAAGATATGATTGTAGTTATCTCTAAAGTAAAAAGCTAACTATCCAAACCAAGAGATATGCAAGTGGGTCCTCCCCATAGCAATCACATACCCTTTTTGCCCTTGCATAACCTTAACTAAGGAGTATGTGGGCCCCATAGTCGATTAATAGTTATGAAAAGTTAAGGACCAACCAAGAGGAATCTATCCAAGAATTCCAACACATCAAACTAAGACATTGAGCATAACATGGAAATTAGCTGTGAGGTGAGGTACGAGCAGCATAGATGAATGATGGAGAAGGTGGAATGGAATCCTAAATTGAGGTCATAAGAAGTACCTTGTGCATTTTGTGTTTAAAATGACCTGAGAAGATCCATTCTTAGTCCAGATCAAAACCAACTACTTTCAATGACTTCACATCGTCATTCTAAGATCAATCCATCCCCTCAAGACACAAGAGTGCTCCCACAAAACAACCACTGTTCCATAAAGAGAAAAAGGAAACAAGAAGTGCAAGAGGGCCTTAGTTAGAGGGGACCTTCAGGAATGGGTAACATATATTTCTAGTTCCATAACCAGTGCTTATATTCCATTGATTTGTCTAAGGGATGTGCTTTGAATTCCCATCATGGTTTCTTGTTGTTTTTTTTTTCTGGGATGGGAACTGCACCATCCAAAGACTTTATTTAACTTCTTGTTATAGGTCAACACGGAATGGTAAGAAGTCCATGAAAACACTCATGTACTCAAGCAAAAAGAAGAGTACAAAGAGTATTAAGTCCCCTTGAAGTCACACCCTATGCAAACCTTTAAATCCTTCCTAATTCTAGAAACTACCAAGGTTACCAATTAATTGAAAGTTTATTTAATGAAAGGAACCTCAAACTTCCAAAACAAGTAAAACAATAGTGTTTGTGGATGGTTGAATGATATGGAATCACTACCTATTCCATGAAAAATAAACCATGTCTTAGTCATCAGACATTAGAGTTCAAAAATAAAAACCAGACATTAACAACCAAAACATTAAGTACAAACCACCATTAGTAAATAGTAACATTGGCACCATGTCCTACTATAATAAAGCACTTTTATTAGCAAAAATAATGAAAATTCACAAAAAAATAAAGTAAAATATATAAGATAGTGTAAAATATTCAAGAAAGATACAACATACCAATGATGTTATAAAACAACAATGTATAAAATAAAAAAGTAAAAATATGAGGAGCCGTGTGTATGGTTAGCATGGATGGCCATCTCCCCCATGATTGGGTTGAAGGAAGGAGATGTAGAATATAGAGCATGATTATCCATCTGATGAGGTAGTAGCTGCATTGGCTTGTCTTGGCTCCAAGAAAGGTTTCACTTATTGGATGTTGATCAACTACTTTTTTTTTTGGCTCTCAAGTTTGTATATTAACATGGCCCTAGAGGAAAAGGTTTTGTTAATTATATAAGGTCCCTCCCACAATGTTTGGAACTTTGTTTTTTGGGGTATATGTGTGGGGTTCTAGTAGAGAACCTTATCTCTAGGTTGAAATTTTACTTTCCAAATTCTAAGGTCATGATGCTTTTTGTTGTATACCTTGTGTACTTAATTCAAAGATAGGGCCAATAATTAGTTTTTATCTAGCACATTCAGGTTAATCAATCTTTCTCTTTGTGCTAGGCTTAGGTCAAGGTTCAAGTTAAAGGTTGTTGAAAGTGTACAAAGCTCGGATTGGATTAGAAGTATTGGAATATTTGCTTATAGTTCTTGTTAGGATCTTTGTGATTTCCCTATTAGTAACTTCTACTTGACTGTTGTCTTGGTGGTGATAGGGTGTTGTTAATTTATGTTCCACCCCTAAATGTTGCATCAACTTCCAAAAGGTAGCACCTATAAAATGGGTTCCATTGTTAGAGATCATTGCACATGGCACACCAAACCTGTTCACAATATGTTGTTATACAAATCAAGAAATAGTGCATGATGTACAATCAGTGATGGCTATTGCTTCTACCCATTTGGTGCAATAGTCAACTACTATGATGCTGTATGCCTTTCCATTGGACATGGATGTGATGGGACCCATGAAGTCTATGCTCTATATGTCAAAGCACTCCAGTGGTTAAAACCACTATTGAGGACCTTCCATTTAAGCATTCATCCCACCATCTCATTGATAGTGTTCATAGGATCAGACAAACTGGTGGGCATCCCTAAAGATTATAGACCAATAGTATCTTTCCATCAAGATTTTTATGGCCATGTGTCTCCCTGCATAGTGGCCTTAGCATGGGCCTTTGTGAGCATCTTGGAGAATGTGCATTAGGGACACACCAACAAACCAAGCCATCGATGCACACCTTGTAAAGGTGTTCGTTGATTTTTATGAAGTACTTAACCTAATGAAGAAACTATTTTTTCTTCTTAAAGTCCAAATCTTGTGGCATCTCTTGAGTGAGAAGGTAAGTGAGGATGCCATCATACCATTTTGATTTAGTGGGCACTTGGTCATTTATTGCTCTTGTAAAAAGGAGTTTACCTAGAAATTGATTAGAGAGTGGACTCTCCTCCTCTTTATTATTCCATCTTAACCTAGAGAGATGGTCAGTGACCACATTCTTAGTTCCCTTTTGATCCATCATTGTGAGATCAAATTCCTGCAAGATCACAAACCACTATATGATATGGGGACTCACCATTGGCTTATTCATTAAAAAGTAGATGACACTATTATCTATGTGCACAAAGACTTTATAGCCAAGCACATAGTACCTAAATGTTTCGAGAGCATACACCACTACCATTAGTTCTTTCTCAATTATGGTGTAATTCAATTGTGCACCCACAACGCTTCGGCTTGCATAGTGGATGTAATATGGATGTTTCTTATTGTCCAACTATGTAAGCATGGCTCCCAAGGCATAATTAGATGCATCTGTCATTATATAAAATGGTCTGGATCAATCTGGTTCTCGTAGAATTGGAGTTTCTATGAGTTTTTTCATTAGCTATTGGAATGCATGTTTTCACTCCTTGGTCTAGATGAATGGAGCATCTATTTTTGTAAGCTTGACCAATCGCTATGTGATCTTAGAGAAATTCTCTATAAACTACAGGTAGTAGCCAATGTGTTCAAGGAATGATTAGATATCTTTAACTATTTCTAGTTGATGTGTGATTCCTTGGATGACCCTTATCTTTTCAAGGTCTCACAATCCTTACCTGAGTAATTTTTTCCCTCAGTACCATGCCTTCTTGGACCATTAAATGGATTTTTTGCCAATTGAACCTAAGATTTGTTTCAACACATCTTTTCAGTACTTTCTCAAGGTGATCTAGGGCTTGCTCAAATGTAGCCCTATAAGTAGAGAAGTCATTCATAAAGACTTCTACCCTACTACCAATCTGCTATTAAAAGATACTAAGAACTAGGCATTGAAGTGTTGTAAGGGCATTACATAGATCAAACGACATCTTGCAATATGCATAAGTCCCCCAAGGACTTGTGAATGTTGTTTTGGCTTGATCTTCTGGTGCAATCTAGATTTAGTTATAGCCACTATAACCATCCAAAAAGCTATAATAGCATTGTCCAGATATAGTGTCCAACACTTGGTCCACAAGTGACAATGGAAAATGATCTTTAAATGTTGCCATATTCAATAGCCTCAAGTCAATGTAGACCCACCCCTTGCCACCTTTCTTTGGCACAAGTATGAGTGGACTAACCCACTTACTATTCACGATGGGATAGATGAACCCTTCCTTGAGGAGTTATTTTATTTCATCTTTGATGATCTACTTTAACTTAGGGCTCAATCGCCTCTATGATTGCCTTCTTGGCTTCATGGCCGGGTTGGTGTAGATATGATGCTGGCATATCCTTGGATCAATTTTAGTCAATTCATGATATAACCAAGAAAAGGTTGTTGGCCATTTTTTGACCACCTTTAATAGCTTGTGTTTTTGTTTAGAGCAAGATTTGCATTGATTATAATCGGCTTGACATTTTTAAAAAATGCATACTCCATGTTGGTTGGTAGATTTTTTAACTCTAGGGGGCTCTAGCTTGAAATTATCAAAGATTTCCAACTTCTCCTAATAGGTATCATCAATTTCATCATCAGAGAGTTGATGATGAACTTGCTTAAGTTCATCCATGCCTTCAACATAGGCACATGTTAAGCTCTTAGAGGGTTCCATGCATAATGTGCTATTGTCAGAGTTAGCTGTTAGCCATTGGGTGCCTCTTATTTTGTGGTTGCTATGTACAGGCACCTTTGGATATTGGTTTCATGTGCATATTGATTGCATGTTTTAATAAATGTACTTTTAATGGACCAAATTTTCTACATGCAATTACACTTATTATCATTGTACACAATGCATGGAACTCACTTCTTCTCAAGTCCTCCAAATTCATTCTCCTTGGAGATTTCCAAGGAGAGGTCCTTGATGCTTATTCATGCATCAATAGTGCTTAACCATGCATGATCCATAATGAAAGGGAAGTTGCCTTTGTAGTTTTCTACCTTGATCACCAAAAAATAAGCAAGATAGGACTGCCCACAAACTATAGTAATAATGTCCTCCACTAATCCCAAAGGGATAGTGGTTGATTTGTTTGTCAATTTCAAACAAACATTGCTCTTATTAAGAGGTGGTAGGTTCTAGGCCTTGTACATGTCATGAGAGATGAGATTGACACTAGAACCAAAATCAAGAAGAGACTTGCATGGCTTATGTCTAGTGATCTGTAAGTAAATAAGAGGACTTCATAGGTCAAATCTCTTCATGGGAAGGTTTCCAACCTTGTTCCAATTGGAGAAAGCATGAGTTAACATTACAATGTAGATTTGAGATGGTGTTTTGTTTGAAGGATCCTTGAATGTGTTTGATGTAGAGGTTGAGGATGTTGGAGATACAAGGTGACTAGCTGTAGTAAGTTGTGAGGGTTTGGAAGGAATTTTGGACTGGAAACATAGTTGTTTCTTGAATCTATAGTCTTAACCACTTGGCTGAAAGGTCGATTGTAAATTTACAACCATCGTAGCATTTCGTTGTTGTGGCTATGGGGGAATTTTACCTTACATAGATGGAGTAGGAAGTAACTGAGTTGAGGGTGAAGGGATGTGTGCAAATAGATGCAAAGGATGGTAAGGATATGGGGGTTTCCCTCAAGTATATGGTGAATGACTTGGATGGTACTCTAGAGGATAATAGTGATGTTGGAATGAGGCATGGCTGGTAGAGCCATGTGAAGAAATGGGTTGTTGAACATAGTACATGTATGGATTTAGTTACCTGTAAGGGTATTTCTGTCTAGGTAGTGGCATCCCCCACAACTGTGGTTGTTGCCACTACTAGTATTGCTCATACGGTTGTGGTGAAGCTCTAGTTGAATAGTAAGTTGGTTATTGCTGGTGGAATTTCCTTAGATTACCTTGAGGATAAGGCAATCATCTAGGTGCTTACCTCTATTCTAATCAAGGATTCAGCGTGTACACCCCAAAATCTTGTAAGTGTGACACCATAGGGCAACATCCCTTAGGATGCTTATATTGACAAATGTCACACCGAACATCATCATTGGAGTCTATCTCCACAACTTCTTTTACTACAACAGCTTTTCCCTTTCCTCTTTGGTAGGCATGTTCAGCATCTTTCCACCTCCTATGGTTGCGATCACTATTATACTTTTTGGATTCTTCAAAAAACTTCATAACAATTTGGAATTTTTCATCCAAAGAGTCCTATAGTTTATCAACCTTTGTCAAAATATCATAAACATATTTTTGGATGGATAAGGTTTTTCTGCTCACCACCTCATCGAGTGGTGACTCCTCCTCATCATAGAATTGGACCTTCCTTTTCTTGATGGAAGGGTTCCTATTATATTCTTCTGCACTTTCCCTCTTTCACAAATAACCTTCTTCTTTTGCTATATGTTCAATTAGCCTTTTAATCTAATGAGCTCTTAGTTCACACGGTCTTCCTTGGGCATAAACCCCAAGAGTTATTTTGGGTTCTACTATGAGCCCATCTATGATGTGACAGAGTTTTTTCCTCTAATAATAACCATGGCTAGGGCATTGATGTAAGAAAGAATAATATCTATCTATGGTGGCATCTAAGGGTTCATGTGTTCCCTATTTCCAACCTTGGATTTTCCTTGTTAGATTAGACACTTTGGATTATGTTTGGTAGTCATTAAATAGTTCTAGCATGGTACTCTATCTGTGAATGGATTTTGGTTGCAAGGACTGATACTAGCTTTCTGCCTCTTTGATGAGTGTCTTGGGAAATAGCTTCAATTTCTACTAGTCATTTTCTATGTTTTGTAAGATGTAGGCATCGTAAAAGGCTTGTAGATTGTTTTGCATATTAGAGTTACATCCCCCCTCAAATCTTGGGATATTGTTCATGTTTAGGTTTTTGATTTGACTATCTCTCACATGTTTGATTGGAATTTTGACAACCTCTTTGATATTTAACATAATTTAGGTTGCCAGTAAAGGCTCATCATCATCATTATTTCATTATCATAGATGATGTCCTTTGTTACCCCTTTGTTCATTGTGCACTTGGCAATCAATATTATTGTCCCACTATTTACCTCCATCATGATTATTCCTTCTGCACCATTTTTCAAAACTAGAAGAAGAGGAAGAAGAAGATGTCGATGAAGAGGACAAAGAGAGAGGAGGACTACCACCACCATGGTATCTGTCAACTCCCGTTTGGTTGTCATGATCACATTCATTAGGTTTCTTATCATCTTGATGCTTGTCTGAGCCCTTGCCTTGACTACCATCTTTACCTGAACCTAAATTATTGATAGTGGACCATAGATTCAGGGCCACATCCCCATCACCAGTAATGAGGGGTGGAGAATTTTTATGTTGAGAGCCCCCAAAGAGAGGATCCTTATTGTCATCTTGGTTCATTATGAACAAGGGATTGGTAAACCATTTTCCCTTCACAAACTCATGTTGCTTCTCCTAATGTTGATCTCTTTGGCATTATGTTTCAGTGGGATGGTAGTCCTTGTAGTTATAATCATGCACAACATATTCCTCTTGAAGATTGTGCATGCCTAACTTCTTAAGATTTTGAAGCAATATCACAAGCATAGATTGATCTGGAGGCATTACAATGTTGCCTTCCATGTCATGCCATCGTAATTATTCATCTTGATGTAGGATGAAGGTGAAATTAGGCACATACTCATCTAGATGAGTATATACCACCTTTCATTCTTGAGGGACTAAAAATTTAGCATCTTCACACCTGAGAGAAGAAGACATTTTGCAAAATAATTACATTAAGATTTGTCCAACAATGTTAATGATGCTCACTACTCCTAGATAGTGCATTTTTTAAATAAAAAGAGTTCCCTAGAAATGGTGCCAATGATGAATGGCAAGATACCCCTATGCTCAACCATATGAATCAGAAAGCGTTCATGTGTGATTTGGTCAAATTCTATAGACTTTATAGTTTTTCAATGCACTCGTTCTCTAAGAAGTAAAGTAGGCATTGAGAACATTCATTGTCTTCCCAACTACACTTGTGAAGCTCAAGGGTATGGTTTAAGTGTAATTGAGACACATGATTTTCATCATTTTATATTTTATGATTTTGGTGCTTAAAATAAACAAGATAAAGAATAAATTAATTTAAAGTCTACTTTAATCTAATGGACTCACTATTGTTTAACTAGTCCTAACATAAGTGTCTAGTTCCACTTGTCATACACATCCTGAATACATATGACATTGTTGGGTTACCAAGCATTAAGCCCTACTGGGATTACCAATGTCATATGCATGCTTGAAGCAGTCATACTTATGTTTTTACTTAATTTCTATTTAGCTTATCTCACTTAATTACTTAATTAACTTAATTACTAAGGAGCATTAAATAAATAACTAAAAACATTAAATGTATGAATAAACATTTAAGTTATCCAAAATGCTACAAGGTTTATTAAGAAGGTCATCTTCATTGCCACACACGCTATTGTGCTTAGGTACAACAGTGTTTAAATAAAGATCTATTCACTCAATGGCTCTTACTGCGGGCACTTGGGAAAATATTCTAGCTTTCAAATGTAAAAACTACAAGAGCTTCACTACAACTATGAAAAGATGATGCCGAAACATGGTGGGTTGGCATGTATTTATAGGTAAGAATAGAACCTATGTCGATGGTGCCACGTCAACACATTAAATGATGCATCAACATGCCCTAGTCGACTAGTCCTCATCGATGTAGCCAATCCGTGATTCATCACTCATTATCAAACTCTGATAGGAGAAGCCATGATAGAGGTAGAGACAAGAATGGTTGAAACCATGATGGAGATGATAGGACTTGGGATGGAAGTCAACAAAGGAAGAAGCAAGAACATTGTCAAGAAAGCAGGCATAGCAGAATTCATCATTGAACGCATGGTCATCATAGGTGCCACTATGGACATTATGATGATGATGAATCATTGTTGGCCACTAGGAACATGTTGAATGTTTCAAAAGTGGATGGAGTTCCTACTAGGCATCAGAAGGATAATAGAATTAAATGATTGGATATGATAATATTCCCAAGTTTGAGGGGGGATATAATGCAGATCCATAGCATCATCTATAAGTTTTCCATGATGCTTGTGCCTTACAAAACATTGAAAATGACTAGCTAAACTTGAAATTATTCCTAAGGAAACTCATAATAGAAGTAGAAAGTTAGTATCGGTCCTTGGAATAGGAATCCATTCGCCAATGGAGTACAATGTTAGAACTATTCAATGACAAATACCAAACTTACTCTTGAGTATCCAACTTGAGGAAACAAATCCAATGATGGAAGCATGAGTCTTTGGATGCAACCTTAGGTAGGTATCACTCTTTAATGCACCAACGCCCAAGCCATTGGTTCTCTTAATGAGAACAACTTCGCAATATCATAAATGGGCTCCAGAAAACAAGAGAAACTTTTGGGGTCTATGCCCAAGGGAGACTTTCTAAGATGAGAATCCATCAGATCCAAAGGCTAATAGAATAGGTGGTCAAGGAAGAAGGAGAGTTGAAGAAATGAGAGAATGTAGAGAAGTACAATAGAGATCCCTCCATTCGCAAAAGGGAGATACATTTTTTGTGATACAAATGAGGATGCACCACTAGATGAAGTGGTGCAAAGAAAGACCTTGCTGGTACAAAAATTAGTCTCTAAAATATTGGCTAAGGTAGATACAATGTGAGACTCCTTAGATGAGAAGCTTCAAACTACTTTGAAAGTTGTAGAGGAGAAGGTAGAGTAGGAATGTAGCAAAAGAGATAGAAGAAGAAGGAAAGATATAGATAAGGAACATCCACAACAAAAAGGTAAGGCTTTCATGGTCGATGAGGTTGCAGATTCTAAAACTAATGATGATGGATGTGATATCTACTAGTATGAACATTCCAAGGGATGTTATCCTATGATGTTGCATCTACAAGAATCTAGGATGTATTCCTCAAATCCAAAATTTGCAAAAATGTAGTCACCCAGGAAATTGCCTTATCCTCAAGGCAATCCAAGGTAGCAGTTCCACCAAACATAGTACTATTCAAGTGGAGCACCACCTCAACTTTAGAAGTAATATCAGTAATTGCAAAACCCATAATTATGGGGAATGCCACCACCCAGATAGTAGTACCCTTACTAGTAGTTGGATCCCTATGGATACTATGTCCTATAGCTTGTATCTCCTTATGGCTCTACAAGCCACAATCCCGTCAATTACCACCACTACCCTCCAGAATATCATCAAACTGATACTCTGTGACCTAATTCCTCCTCTACTTATCCTCCTCCCTATCCATTAGCCAGCTCTACACCATCAAATACCACTCCTTTGCCACATGTGCCACTTATGCAAGGAAAATTCCATTGTAGTCATAGTAAAGAAATGCCATGAGGGCTATCAACTTATAGCTGGATAGCCATTCATGTGGTCCTAGACCTAAACCCTGAAAGAAGGCTTTCTTCAGAACCAATAATCCACCAAAAGCCTCATAGACACCTATAGCTACTAACCCTACATCCACCACTTCTAAAATAATCATCAAGCCTCATTCAAACCAAATGTCCTCTAATGTACATACTATTATGTTGATTCGTGTGGTTACTAATTAGATCAAGGCTCCTCACCTCTCCAAGAAATGATCTGATTCTAAGAGTCCCCTCATCTACTTATAGATCACCAAGAATGATCTATGTAAGGCTCTATTGGACTCAGGTTGTGGAGTAAATTTAATCTCACAGAAAATATATAAGACTTGGAGCCTACCTTCTATTAGTGACATTTGCAACTAGACTACCAATGTGTAGTGGTTTTCAGGTCTTATGACCTAAGGAAGTCACAAGATTGAAGGTGTTATTCAAATAAGTTTTAGGTTCTTGTTGGTCTCTGGCAACACGAAGGCTCAAATAACTTCAAATAAACTCATTATTTATAAAATGTACTAAATGTGAGTATGTGTTTTGCTATTGTGAATGTTGAAATGGTTGGGTTGTATATAAAACTGTAATTGGCTATCATAAAAGAGATTTCTATTTTGTTCAATCACTTAGTCTATATGGTTCCTATAATACGATACTTGTAACAAATAAAATTTTGCAAAAAATTTTAAGTATAATTCTTCCAATCTACTCCTAATTTCCCCTAGAGAGAAAGTTACACAAGAAAACTAGAAATAGACCAAGATTCAATGGAATTAGAAAGAGGAAGAAAAGAAAGCAAAATTATCTAAAATATCAAATATTTAAGAAAGATAAATTAACATAAGAAAATACTTCATAATAAAGCTATTTCTAATTCAATAACTATGAACTGTCTAAACTTTCTAAGCTCAACAAGCAATTTCATAAAGATAATCTTATTATACTACCAAAAATCGTTGCGTAAACAATAAAGTACAAGTATCTATTTTGGCTAGTTAATAGTTGTCAAAGATTGCATTCAATAGAGTTTTCATAAAATTTGATAATGTCTAGATTGAAATACCAAGGCAATACACTTCAAAAATAAAGAAGATATTTTAGTAATTTCAAAATACCAAAGATTTTCCTAGATTCTCTATGCTCAAAATAAGAAAATTCATTAAGACATTACCATTAAATTGCTCTTGATGATTTTTAACAACATAAGCTCTTCTATGAAAAATCTTAATAAAAGTCTAATATTGCACAAAAATAGAGCCATAAAAGCAAGCTAGGAAAAATCCAAAAATTAAATGTCAAGCATGATATTATCTAAACCATTAGCTAAGTAACTAAAACAAAATGGAAAGAAATGAACTCACAGGATTAAAATAAAGAAGTTGAATTAATGTCTTTAATAAGCCATGCCTTTACAATCTTCAATCTTCCTCCAAGTTGCTTTACCTAATTCTCCCTTTTTTTTCTTCACTCTACCTTTGAAGCCTTTTTATAGTGGCTTTAGGTAGTTACAATAATCATAAAAAGTTAAGGGTATTACAAATATCTAGGGGATTAATTTATAGCCACCATAGAAGTTATAACTTCCATAAGAAGTTACTAAAAATTTGAGCTATGAATATCAAGTGTTCTATTGACAACAAATATCAAGTGGATAACAATAGTAAGTTACAAAAATTTTGAGGAATCATGCCATGGTAGGCAAGTGTCCTATGAGTAATTATTACCTTACAAATTTCAAGGGAATATTGTAACTTCCATAAGGAATAATATATATTTTTTAATTCTTAAATCCACTTAGAAAATAAAATTATAATTCATAAATTTGTCACTTAAACTAAAGAAAACTTCCTTTTAATGTTTAAAAATGATCATGTATTTGGTAATGTGAATAATGTTTTTAAAAAATAAAATTATGTGGCATTTGGGCTTCATGTATTGCTACATCGCATTAATGTGTAACCTTGCGGAGGCCTTTACAATCCCCATGGCTTTCATGCTAGAAGCTATGCATTCTTTTCTTTGTCTTGTAGTGCTTTCATTGGCCACTACCTATCCACCTTGGTTGCCTCTTTTGTCATCCCTTTTTCCATCCACATGCCTGGATCCTGAGGTGTTAAAGTCTCATGGCTGCATCTCTGTGTTAGTCATTCTAGAATTTTTGTCTAAATTTGTGCCAACTACAATGGAGAAATAGTCATGTTGCTATTGCTCTGCTTCCAACCAATGGATGAGCTCTTCCCACGACACCATCAGTCTTCTCTTGCTACTGGCGTAGTTGCCTCCTCTGCTACATCTTAGCAACAAACCTTACTTTGCATCTGCTTGTCAAATCTTGGAGAATGGATGAGAATAACAAAACTTCTGCATGCCCATAAAACTACTCTTGTTGCTGTTGTGAAGTTGCAATGAGGGCATTGGTGATGTCAATATCCTAATGTTCTACTATTGATTGCTATTTTGGGGACATGAACAAAGCGTAAGAATGTCCATGTTGTTTTTGTTTCATTTTCATTTCAAGATTATGAGCTTTCTTTCTAACTCCGAAGTACAGCAAATCATTTTTGTGATTTTGTTTCTATTGCAGGTTCTTTTCATAATGGAGATTAGGGTTTTAACTCTATACAACCAAAGACATTTTCATATTGTTTACTTGTTTGGGGTTTGCACATACAAACTCAATTTAGACGAGAACGGCAAGTGTAGAACATGGATGCCCAATAGCATCCCTAGAATTCTAAAGTTAATTTTGATGAGCACATTAACAATTTGTGTTGTTAATAGATGTTGTGCTTAGGTTTAAATTCTTGATTTAGGCATAATGTACGTAATAATACTATGAATTTGTCTCTCCCTTTGGTTGAAATTAATAACTATGAAAATCCAACATTACAACTTTGATTTTTTTGTATTTCTCAAAGATTTACGCATTCTACTACAAAATCTTGTTTATATTGGATACTTCAAGTTAGATTTTTATTAATGCATTTGATAGCATCACTGTAACTATTCATATCAATATATTGTTTAAAATATAGTCGTTATTGCAATTGTTCAAAGAAATAAACTTTGTGCTTTCTAGCATTTCACTTTGCATTTTACTTGCATACTATAACCTATATATAAGTTCCATCTTCACAAGTCATAGCCCTTGTTTCTCATTACATTACTACATAATTTATTCTTTTAAACTCTGCCTTTAATTTCTTAGCATACTAATCCGATTTTGCATGTCAAATACATTTGTATTGTGACAATCATTGAGACAAATCTCCATTACACTAATTTATGAAGTATAAACCAAATTGAGAAGAATTGATAATTCATCCTAGTATATATTACATTCTTTCTATCAACCTTATCTAGAGTATACTCATTCCACTCATGAGATGATTAACTGGTCTTATAATTCATCATCCTTGAATTTTAGAAATCTAGGTATCCAACTTATTAAAAATATTCTAATGTATTAGAATAATTTCAGGAAAATAAGAAAGCTATTACAATCTTCTCCATCATAGGGTGTAAATGTGCTAACACCTCCATTAAAGAAATGCAACATCAGATTGGAGCTTGCTAATCAGTCCATTACTATTTCCATGGGATTAGTGGAGGATATTGTGATCATCGTCTATGGGTGGCCTTATTCTACAAACTTCCTACTGATCCTTGTTGATAACTACAAGGGGGACTTTCCTATTATAATGAAAAGGGTTTCTTTGAGCATAATTGATGCCCAGATGGAGATTTGAGACCTTTCCTTGAAAATTTCTAAGAAAAAAATTGGCAAAGTAGAGAAGAAGTGAGTTCCATGCATCACATACAGTGACATAAGGTATCATTGCATGCAAGAAATATGGCTCATATAAAGTACATCCATCAAAGCATACAAAAAGTGTGCCAAGACATCTACTGTTTAGAAGTGTTTGTATGTAGCACCCATAAAACAGGAGGATACCCAGTGGTTAATAACAGATGATGGGGTAAATTAAAAAAATATGCACGGAACAAACAAAAATCCTCATAAGTGATTACATTAAATACATAGCTGAAATAAAGCAAATTAATAGCCAACTCTCCCATGCACAAATTGAGATGGATTAGTGAGAGTTGGAGATCCCATAACAATTCAAACAATAGCCCCTTGATCTAAAGGCCTTACCAAATAATATAGAATATGCTTATCTTGATAACAACAAGCTGGTAATCATTAATGTTTTACTTGCTCAAGCACAAAAGAAGAAGCTGCTAAAAGTGGTTAAAAAATGGTCAATAGCTTTTGCCTAGTCATATCATGAATTGACAGGAATTAATCCAAGGATATGCTAGCATTAGATCTACATAGATCCTTTCATCAAATCCAAATAGTAGCTACAGAGGCAGTTGAGTCCTAAGTTGAAGCAAGTTGTAAGAGACAAAATTGAATGGCATCTTAAGGTAGGATTCATTTATCTCATTGCAAATAGTGAGTGGGTTTGCTCACTCAACATTATACCAAAGAAAAATGGTAAATGAAGTGTCTATATAGGCTATAGGCTATTGAATATGCAACTTTCAATGATTATTTTCCATTACCATTTATGGATCAAGTGTTGGATACTATTGCAAGGCATGGCTACTACAATTTTCTGGATATTATAGTGACTATAACCAAATCCAAATTGTACTAGAGGACCAAGACAAAAGTACTTTCATAAGTCCTTGAAAAACTTTTACATACAAAAATATGTTATTTGGCCCATGCAATGCTCCTACTACTTTCCAAAGCCTAGTGCTTAGCATCATCTAGCAAAAAATTGATAGTAGTGTATAAGTCTTCACGAATGACTTCTCCACTTATGGTACCACTTTTGAGCAAGCCTTGAACTTTCTCAAGAAAGTGCTAAAACATTATGTGGAGACATGCTTAAGGATCAATTGGTAGAAAATCCATTTTATGATCTAAGAGGGAATATTCTTAAGGCATAGAATTTCAAAGAAAGAGATAAGATGAATCTGAAAAAAGTACAGGTCATCCAAGGAATCACCAGGCAACCTGAAATAGATAAAGACGTGAGGTTAATCCTTAGACACACTAGTTACTATCAGAAATTCATTGAGAACTTCTCCAAAATCACCAAGCTACTGGTGAAATTAACCAAGAAGGATGTAACCTTTGACTAGGACAAGGAATGCAAACATGTATTCTAACAATTAAAGGAAAAGCTCATAGAAACACCTATTCTACATGCTCCGGATTAGTTCAGATCTTTTCACATCATGACGAATGCATCCAATTATGCATTGGGAGCGGTGCTTACACAATTGGATGATCAGAAACATTCCATACTATATCAATTGTGTGAGTAGAAGCATTGTTGATGCACAACTAAATTATATCACCATTGAGAAGGAGCTCGTGGTGGTGGTGTACTCCTTGAAAAAATTCGAGCACTATGTGCTTGGATATAAAATCTTTGTGCACATATATTGTTGTGAAATTTTCACCATTATTATGGAGCAATGATGATTTTTGGTAGGCTTTAAAAAATAATAAAGTTATAATACTTTGGTTTTATAAAAGACATATTTGAAGCTAGCCCAATATCAACTATAAGGGAAAGGTTTTAAAGGTAATATTTCAAAGTAACGTTAAAGGAGATTACTAGATTCATGTGAGAGATATGTTCAAGTATGGTATATTATATTTTAATCAAGAATTTAATTAACATTAAGAATAAGTCAATAAATATTTAAATAAAATTCCAAAGTTTCAAAGCTGGCATTCATCAAAATATCCAAAGTTGTTGCAATAGCCATTCAAGAAAATAGTGGCCATGTTAGGATGCCTAGTACTGGTTTGAATTATCAAGACTGAATGGTCTCCAATAGCATAGGCTTTCAAGATTAGACCCTTGCTACACCAGAAGGTAATGTGCCCAATGTAGCTAAAAACATGGCTAGATCCACAACCAGAAATGCGGTAGTTAGTTGTGGGCATCATGAACAAGCCAAAGGATTATCCCATGCAGCATACCTTAATCGATTCCACCTATAGCAATGACCAAATTTGAACTAATAAAGTCATGAAACAAGCACTGTGATGAGTGTAAGGTAGGCACATGAGCATTTCTAGCAATTCTAGAACTACCAAGGTATAATGCGGCAATTTACAGAAACACTTACCTCTACATATTAAGCAGATGGACGACCTACAGTGCATGGAAGAAGTAGATATGACAATAGTAACCACACTAACCCTAAGCAACACCTACACAGATAGCCGCAACAACCATAAGCAAAGCCATAAGACTCCATCACATAAAGATCCAAGTGCACTTGCTAGGAAAGAAGGGATGTAAGACATAGAGGTCATCACGCAGTGGTCCTAAAACCCCACTCTGTTGAGATCATGTTCCATTATTCTATTTGTGAGCATAACAAGCACAAGGTAGTATACATGGTTGTAGATTTTAATGAACTTGTGGAATTCAATGCATGATTGCAGGGCTAATGCCATGTTTCCAAAATTTCCTTGTTGTATTATGGTTTAAAGTAATTTTATTATTTTGATTTGATCTACCTTCTACCATGTAAAGTATCATTTAAAAATTTTAATCTCCCTTATAGGAAGAAGCCAATTTTGGCACAACATTATTGATGATAGGGGATATAATAATTTCACTCCATACAATATATCTTCTAAAATTATAAGGAAGAGGGTTTATGAACATTTGGCAAACATACCTTTATTTTCTACAACATTAAAACTTTATATAAGAAGTTATAATTTCCTATGAAAGTTATAACTTAATTTTCTTGATATTTATGAAGTTGTGATTACCAAGAGGACATGTGCCAACTATGACATATATTTCTATAATTTTTGTCACTTCTCATGGTAATCTCCATGATATTTGTTACCAATGAAACACTTTGCAACCATATCTCAAATTTCTAATAACTTCCTATGAAAGTTATAACTTCTAGGATCATTATAAATTAATATCCCTAGATATTTGTAATACCCTTAACTTCTCATTATTATTGTAACTACCCTAAGGTCACTATAAAAGGACCAAAAAAATAGAAAGAAGGGGGAGGAGCAACTTTGAAGAAAATTGAAGATTGTAAAAGCATGGCTTGCTAAAGACATTAATTTGGCTTTAGATAGTTGCTTAGCTAATAGTTTAGATAGTATCATGCTTGGAATTTAATTTTGGGATGTTTTCTATGTTGCTTTTATAGCTCTATTTTTTCATAATATTAGACTCCTATTAAGAGTTACCATAGAAGAGCTTATGTTGTTGAAAAGCCCCAGGAGCAATCTAATAGTAATTTCTTGACGAAATTGCCTATTTTGAGCATAAAGAATCTAGGAAAGTCTTTGGTATTATGAGAAGACTAAAATAGCTTCATTTTTAAAAGTGTATTCCCTTGGTATTTCAATCTTAAAATTTTCAAATTTTCTGAAAAATCTATTAAATGCAATTCTTGACAACTATTAATTAGCCAAATAGAAACTCGTACTTTGTCATTTCCATAGCAATTTTTGGTAGTATAATAAGATTTTCTTTATGAAATTGCTTATTGAGCTTTGAGGGTTTGAAAAATTTGTAGTTAGATTGAATTGGAATAGCTCTATTGTGAAGTGTTTCCTCGTGTCAATGTATCTTGCTTAAATATTTGAGATTTCACATAAATCTACTTTCTTTTCTTCTCTTTCTAAGTCCATTGAATCTCTCTCTATTTCTAGTTTTCTTGTGAAACTTTCTCTCTGGGGAAAATTAGGATTAGATTGGCAGAATTATGCTCAAACATTTTTGCAAAATTTTATTTGTTACAAGCAACATACTATAGGGACTATATAGACTATGTGATTAGAAAAAATAGAAACCTTCAACAACTCATAGTATTTGACAAAGATAGCCAAATTTCTTTATGATAGTCAATTACAGTTTAATACACAACCCAACAACAAACACATACTCAAGATTAGTTTGTTTCATAACTACTAAGTCTATTTGGAGGTATTTAGACGTTGGTGTTGCCAGAGACTAGCAATCTCCTAAACCCTATTTGAAGAACACCTTCAATCTTGTGACTCCCAAGGTCATGAGACTAGAGGGCCCTAATGTTGGCAATCCCAAAAGATTGCCAACATATTTATTTCTTAATGAATAAGCCAATGATGAACCCCCATGTCATACGATGACTAGTGATCTTGTAGAAGTTCGATCTTACAATCGTGGACAAAAAGGGAACCAAGAATGTGATTGTTAATTACTTGTCTCAGCTACAATGGGATGATAAAAGGATGAGGAGCCTATATATAATCAATTTCTAGATGAACTTCTCTTTGCTAAATCTCTTGATGTTCAAACTTCTAGGTGTACTAATTGGTAAAATGATTTCCTTTCATAGTTTCTCACTTAGGAGACTCCACAAAAATGGGATAACAAGAAGAAATAATAGTTTCTTCACCAAGCCAAACATTACTGGGAAATTCAAGGTAATCTTTACAAGGTTTGTATGGATGGCTTGGCATGATGGTGTATACCTAATGTTGATCAACTACAAATCCTCTAGGATGCTCATAAAGGTCCTTGTGGGGACCATTATGCTCATGAAGATCCTCATGGTAGGGTACTTCTAGCCCACCATTTTCAGGGATGCCCATCATTTTGCCTACACTACTAATGAGATGAAGGAATGACAACCTAAATGCAAGGACCTCAATAGTGGATCCAACCACTTGAGTCCTTTAATATTAGGGGAATTCACTTCATTGGATCCATCACTCCCGTGTCCAATGGAAAGGCGAACATCATCATAGCTATTGACTACTGCACCAAGTGGGCTGAAGTTGCAATTGTCATCAATTTTTCAACTTCCACTATAGCATGGTTTGTCCAATAAATTGTGGTAAATAGATTTGTGTACCAAGAGCACTTATTTCCAATAATGGAACTCATTTTATGAGGGCTACTTTTCAAAAATTAATGTGATGCTTGGGGGTGCAACATAAACTAACAACCTCATATCACCCCCCAAGCCAATGGTCAAGCTAAAGTCACTAATAGAAAGATAACCTAAATACTAACACATATAATTGGTAAGTATAAGAAAGACTAGAGCACAATACTTAATGATGCTCTATGGGGTTATCGATCCACATGAAATTTTCCTAGAGGGTAATCTCCTTATGAGTTGGTGTACAGGAAGTTATCCAAATTCCCAATTCAAACTAAGCTCCATACACTTTCAGTCACTTCTAAGCTTGGTCTTGATCTTGTTCAAGCACAACAAGAATGCTTTATGATACTGAACATGCTAAATGAAAACCAACATATAGCCTTAGCCATGAATGAAGTGCACAAGACACATGCCAAAAAACATCATGATGCATGGATAAGGATAGTTAAGTTTCAACCTACTGATAAGGTCTCCTATTGGATACCCATGCATGTACCTCAATGTCCTAAATTTCAAACATTGTGGAAAGAAGCTTACATAGTTCATGCAACTTTCCCTTCAAGTACCATAACCATTTATCATCCTTCAAGCCTAGAGAAATGATTGTTGGTCAATATCTAACAAGTAAAACCTTTTGTAAAACCTCAAGTAACCAACAATACTAACACCTTAACATGTGCACAAGCACGTTTTATTTTTGAAACTATTCCTCTTAATTCAGTCGTGGAGGAGATGGCCATCCATGCTAACTCCTTGTGAGGACTAACCCATTTTTCGCCTTTTTTTTTACACTATTCTTCATATGTTTTTCATTTTTCTTAACTATTTTATAAATTATTTTATATATTTTTCATTTTATTTTATCTTCCTTTTCAATACTTTTATCTTGTTTTACAGGAAAACTTTGATTTTTCACCACCACTCTTGTTAATTCTTGGAGTTAAATAATGCAAACATTAATGTAATGATTGATTTGCTAATGGTTGAATTTTTGTCTTTTGATTATGACCTCTATTAACAAGTTTTTAGTTTTCTTATGATAATAGGTAGTGGGACCACATCATCCATCTATTCCATCTATTCTATAAAGGCTCTACATCTTGGCAGCATGAGGTCCTTCCATCTCAAAGTAAAAGTAACAAATTTTTTGGCTACTTAACAAATTTAGAATGAATTAATAAGGAATGAGAAAGGGTGTGACTTCAAGGGAACTTGTCATATTTTGTTCTCAGCTTCTTTCTTGAGTTTTATGATTCTTCTTCATTGGTCTCTCACCACTTCTAATGTTGACCATTAAAGGAAGCATGTCTTTGCATGGTATGGTTCTTGTGAAAAAAATAGCATCACCAAGAACACAAGAATTCAAATCACAATCCTTAGACACAATAATGGGCTACAAGCACTCATTATGTGGCTGGAAAGACATGTTACCCATGTTTGAAGGCACACCTCTAACTAAGGCTCTTTCTATCTTCCTTCTTATCTTTTCTTCTTCTCTTAGAGTGGTGATTGTCCTTTCGGAATTGTCATGAACTCTTGATAGTTAAAGGGCCAGGATATGGTAATGTGAAGTCACTAACATTGGATGGACTTGGTCTAGACTGAGGATGGGATGGTATCAAATCAACTAATCACAAACTTCACAAGGATCTCATGAGAACTTTATGTAGATCACCTACCTACCATTTTTTCTCCCTCTACCATCATGCTCAAACCATAACATACCATCCCATTAACTCATATCATGGTTACTTGATTCATTTTTTAAGGATCTCATAATCCTATGACATTTACTCCATTAGATATGAGTTTTAACTTGAAATAACCATGCATCATCGTTGGTGCCTATGAACTCATCGAGATGAGGGCATGCAAGAGCATCACAAGCATATGCCTTGATTTGGGGAGGACCCACTTGCATTTCCTTTAGTCTAAGTTAAAATTCTGATCCATTGGTTTTTGTGCAATCAATCCCATCAAATTGCATTTAAACATCCATATTTTCTTAATTTTGACATGTCAAATTCATTCAAACCTACTCAAAATCCTTTTTGCTTGCCAACATTACCCTCTTCTGTGTTGTTTCCATCATTTAGTGTTTTTCTAGCTTTCATTGGACTCTCATTTTGTTTCCAAACTCATCAAAAATTTCTCTTTTTCTTTATATGCAAAATTGTTAAGAAAAATTACATCAACTCAGCCCTATTGACAAGTTGGACGAGTCAACACAGATCTATTGATGCACCATAAAAATAGTACAAATATGTGTGACACTTAGTTTTTTTGCATCATTTCTCATAGAAGCAAAATGAGCTTTTGCCATTTTTAGAGCCAATGAACTTTAACCACTAACTTGATTTAGCTCATTTTTCAATGCTTGTGCTACCGAAGGTAAGCTCTACATCATGGCAAACATAGACATTTGGCTTCTAGCAAAACTTTTTTGAAATTTTTCTAACTTCCCATGGTCATCCTATTAAAATAATATTAAAGTAAACTACCATAAAGGGTTAAGACCACCACATAAACTCTGATATATAACAAATAAAACAATATTAAAATAATTCAACTAGCCAAGATCATAAACAAGCCCAAGCATAACCTAATCTAACGAGAAAGATATCACAATAAGTAAGGATTATGTGGTAAAAAGTTAGTCATGGGTTATGTTTGTGATCATAGATGACACCAAAATGAGGATTGGAAGGGGGAGGAGAATCACAACCTAGGGATAAGTAACCAAGAGGAGGAAGGAACTAGCAGGAGCAACCACAATAGCTCCATGTACAAGCATCTAAGGCAACCCATGCAAAAAAACCCCTTTAAGAGGAGCTAAAAGTGGAATCTATTCACCAAATTCCCATAGTAGAAACTAGCCAGTCAAGGAAATATGGGGCTTCCTGGCCAAGGCCTAGCTTGGAGATCACTTTGACAAAGGCTTTCTTGGAGAAAATTAGGACCAAGGAAGTGCAAAGTTCTATTCTCTAGAAGTTGAATTTTGGATCCTTCTTGGAGCTAACACCTAAAGAGGTCCATATGCAGCTATAGGGGTCTTCCATGTGGTCCATTCTCTCCAATAGTATAATGGTACATGTGGGAGACCTACTTATTCTAAAATAGCTAAAAAGGAGACACATCAGTGAAAATTAAGGACATCACCATCTCCTACTTGATTAAGACCATTACTGAGACCCTTGGGTTGCCAGATACTAGGGCCAAGTTGGCTAAGATCTGTACACAGGTGGACCCTAAAGCTAAAAAATAATGGATCCAACAATGCTATGGAGTCAACCACAAGAAGTATGGTGTCCTCACCAAGGTGAAACATGCATATTTCAAGATTGCAACCTATCACCTGAATCCAATGGTGAGGCCCAACAAAGTAACAGCCTTCTCCACCCAAGCATGAACTTCTCTAAGTAAGAAATTCCTTGTCAACCTTCCCCAACTTATTTATCTAGAGATTGAAAATAATCTCAAAGAAAAAGAGAAGGAAAGCAAGATGCTTCCATTTCCATGCCTAATCCACAAATTGTGCAAGAGAATATGAAATTGTGCAAGAGATGATGAAATATAAGATACCAGTGAAGCTACAAGACAAGGAGTAGCCATCACAACCACCTAAAATAACACTGGAAATACTTGCAGCCATAGAATGTATCAAAAATATTCAAGAACAATAGTTATAGCAATAGCAAGGCTCCACAGGTGATGGAGAACCATCTGTCTACCATCCACCATGAGCCACTTGAACAAGGTCGCAAGGATCATCAACTGGATGGATAGTGAGACTATCCTACTACTCTCTACTAAGAGCAACTAGGTGCCTACAAGGCCTAATCCTAGTGCCAAGGAGGTCATGGTGTCCATTCCCAAACAAACATTTCCTGAAATCTTAGGAAATGTTATGACCTTCTCTATCATGTTGGAGGAAGACGAGGGGAAAAATGTCCTAGTCATGCAACACAAAGGCTAAGAGAAAATGGTGGACATGGTGGCTGACATGGAGGCTAAAGCCCTAAATGCTCCTACAGCATTAGTTCTTAACATTTCCAACATGGAAGACATCTATGAGTTCACAAGGGCAAGGAGAGGTCACATGAGTGCTACCCAATATAAGGAGTTGTTGGAATGATTAGTTGAAATCAAGTAACTACTTCTAGAGATCTTTGATCTTCTATATAATATTATTGCAAACTAGTAGTAGCTACTTAAGATAAGGAGAAAACTATTAATTATCAACACATACTTAAAGGAGGTCACTACCACCAATCAATGGTTGGACACAAAATTTGCAAAGTTGTGAGCCTGTCTCTCTAACCTTACGATTCTCAAGCCCAAGTTTACCAAGGATGAAGCTTTCCAACAGCTAAAATTAAGATTCCAACAAGCTAAAAATGCAAAGGAGGTCACGATCTTAGATGCATTCTTACCAGAAGCCATGGCCTTCAACACTAACAGGAACCTATCAAAGTTCAAAAAGAAAACTTGGCTCTCACTAAGGATAATCATCACCTGTTGATGAGCCAAGAAAAATTTGATGCTAGATTACCTTGGTGATTATCTTTCATTGTAGAGAATTCACCTCATTTGTGAAAGACCCATGAATTTTATCCATGGAGAAATGATTCAAAGTCAAAAATATCATTAAGACAAATAACAATTAGAATCAAATCCAATCAAATCCCACACTTATGACTATCGCTCATAAGTAAAAACCTAAAATCTTCATACTAACTTCTAACATTAAGTTCAAGAGTGAAAATTAATGATTAAATCAAATTGAACTCATAAATACAAGCATGGATTATGAGGATTACAAGAAAGACTTCACCTAATCTGTGATTATGTCTTGCTATTTCCACAATGTAGCAACCTCAACCACTATACAATGGACTCTAATTATCTGTAGTTGGCACAAGGCTTAATGAATCCTCACTTAAATATTCTTCAAGGAAAATTGATTTCAACATGATGTGGGTTTCTCTTGGATATTGATTCTAGGTGTCCCCCTGGGTATTAAATCTATTGGGTTCCTGTTGGGTGTTCCCTAGGTTCCACCTAGGTGCCCCTTGGGTTCCACACACCATGGGGTGTGGTGCTCTCCCTTTTTATACTATAGGAGCCTACATTTTAAATAGGAAAAATTAACAAAATAGAAATATCAACCTCCATCAAGGAAATTGATAAGGATTGATACTATTGTATTGAACTGTATCACGTTGGTGATGTCCTTTGATCATAGATTCCAAACGCATCCACAATTATGATCGATATCTCCATTCCCTTTGTCATGTAGTTTGCTTATCTAATGTTACCAATATTTATTACAACTGCTATCTTTATTGATTCTTAATATATATATATATAGCATCCTCGATATGGATTGATATCTACATTTTTAGAAGGTCTAGGTAGTTCTAGTCTAATGATATCAATTTAAATTGATATTAGCTATGTAGATCAATATGGTTGCCTTTAGAACATATTGAAATTTGTGATGTCGATCTATATCTTATTGCTATTTATCAATCTTGGTGGTATCCTCTAATAAGAAATACTTAATAAAGTAATTAGTACTTATTAATAGTTATTGCAAAAATCAATTATCTTCGACAAGATAAAATAGTAAATAATAAAAAGTTGAGCCTTTAATGAGTTAAAAATTGGAACAATGTGGGGTTCATCATAACCCCCAACTAGCCTTTTACTAGTGCCTAGCCAACTAAGGCAAAAAATATATCCATTATTAACCTGCATAACACACATCTAATAAAGTGACTACAAAAACAATTGAAACAAATATTCAATATGCATCGACATCACATTCACTCTTATATTCATATCAAAAGAAATCAAACTTTGTAATCAGATAGTATATATATAAGCCACTACCTTACTATTACATCTTATTTTTTCTTTTTTTTTCATATTTTAATGATATTGATTTATAGTGGAATCAATAAAGATTAATACAAATTGGGTGTAATTTCATCATGGAATCTATAAAGATTGATATACATAGTGTTCATGTTTCTGATATATTGATTTCTATCATGATTGTGTTGATAATACATGAGACACTCGGGAAAATTATAATCGTATCAATCCTCATCAATTTAATCTATATGAATCGATATGTTTAAACAACATATAAAAATATATTGAAGCCACACTGTTTAGTAGATATGAATCAATATCTTAGTTATTTCACATCTCAAGTAAAATTGATAATTAAATTGATAACCTGAATTTTGTTTTACATTATATCAATTCAAATCACTACAATCGATATATCTCAAATTCACTGTTAACAAGACATTAAACCCACAATGTCTCTTAGCACTGACAATTCAAGAAAGTTAGGTCTATATTATTAATATCTATAGACATCCAGGACTTGATATCCTTTGATAAAATAATTTGTCCTAATCACCTAACATTGCGTAGATTGGTGCAAATTGATAATGGTTTAATAATTCTATTTACTTCATAATATACAAAACTTTACTCATTTTTTACTTCTCAATAAATTCTTGTTATTTGGGTAGAAGTCCAGATATAACTCTGTTAGGAAGGCCTTTTTTAGGATTAATTAGGCTAAACATCATCTCATGAAATTTTCTTCATTTGGTGCAAGAATGTCTTACAAACTTAAGATCTTGACCTTTCCTAAGTTTTAAGGATTCGACATGCATTCCTTGCATCAAACTCATTTTCTAACTTGCACTTGGATTAGCTTCCATGATCGTTATACCCTACTATCCTATCCAATTAAAGTTAATTATTTCCCACCCCCCACCCCCCTAATTAAACTAGGATATGTTCCATACCTAGCTTAATTATCAAAAACAAATTAGAAAAGAAAAATGAACATGGTCAAAGGATATACCAAAAGCAAGAATTGCCCTAGGTTTTATATATCCTAATTATGAATAGTGAACAAAAGGCAGTAGGTCAAACAAATGTTAGCATCCATTAGTAGCCATCATACTAGGGATCTTGATAGCTAACTCCTATGAAAAGTAAGATAGGAAACACATGGAAGACCTATGCATAAAAAGTACCACCAGTCCTAATAGATGACCATGAGAATGTAAAATGGGAAGATAAACAAAAATAATGAAAAAGAGGAATAGCAAAAGCTAAAGAGAAAAATAGAAAAGAAAAGCTAAAAAACAATAGTCATTTAAGTATGAAGAAGCAGAAGCTCAGGAACTAAATAAGGGTGTCCATTAGAACTAAGTAATGGGAATGATTAGAATTGAGGGTGTCCATTAAGATACTTACTTTATATGAGTTAATCCTTTACTTCCTAGGTTATATCCTAGCTCTAAGGTGGTGGCATCCTTATTTTATTGGTGATCATTACTCCACACTTAATTACTCAACTCATAGAAAGGGGTTCTTATGGGATGCTTGAAATTATGAGCTTTGAGCATCACCCCAGCTGTAAGGTGCTTGTGGAAGTGACTCTACTCATGATTGAAGGTTCTTATGGGGTCTTTTTGTTTTCTTCTTTTCTTATTTTTTTATTAATTTGTAATATTACTTTTTTTCATCAAAACCTTTCTTTTTTTTATTTTCTCTCTTTTTTTTTCAAGAATTTCTATATTTGACTAACTTTAATCATGAGGTTCTTATGGGAGCCAAATTCATTTTGTAAGGATTGCTCACATGGGCGCTGATCTTGCTTTATATTGTTAGATGTTTATACCACCATAGAAGCTAGTCCCAATATAACACACCCTTTCCACCTGATTAACTTATCCAAGTAGGTAAGTAATACAAATCATACACTTATAAGTATTAGCCTAAACTTAGCTATTTTTACCCCTTGACATATGGAACTTTGTACTTAAGGAACATTATTTGGAAAACAATAGAGTTTATTATGTGTAATGTACTTATTAATTTAAGGCTCATCCTTAGTTGGATTTTGAGTTTAAACCAATCTACTCAAGGTTGGGGGAGTTGTTCTTCTCCCTTGCATTCTAAACATGAAGCTACTAAATTCTTTATAGTTCCAACTAACAATAGAATTTCCTATTACCTTATACATTTTTCAAGGTGAAAGTTGTAGACTATCAATTTTCCCTTAATTATTTTTACTTTATACAATATGATATTTGATTAAAATTCTTTGTTTCTCAAGGGTGTTCGTGATTGATGGAATAGGGATAGAAATTTGTTTCTCTTAAGGTTGTTTCAAATCAATTCAAGTATGTTTATAATAACTTGTGGTATTCCTAGGAGATTGAATACATGTTGGATCTTTATATTGCTTATTTGATTTCATTTAACATGCACACCCTTCCTTGGCACATTCATGAGTAATTAATCCTAAAAATTTACAAATTGACTTAATTGTTCATGTAATTACTACCTTAATTACAACTTTTTTATAACTAATTCTTGGAAATATGCTTTTTCTTTATTCTTAATTTTTTTTTATTTTAATTCTCACAAGAAAAATAATCAAGGGATACCATTTCTACTACTAAAAAACAAAAGAAAATGAAATGAAATGGAAATAATGTATACATTTATTAAAGACTCAATTTAAATTTTAAAAAGAAATCTAAAAAATAAAAATAAATTATACCAAGCCCTTGATGATGATTAACTCTACCGACCTTCCTAGCAATGGTGCCAAATTGACAAGCCATGAAAAATTGATGATGATTAACTCTGCTGGCCTTCCTAGCAATGGTGCCAAATTGACAAGCCAGGAAAAATTTGGTGTTGGATTACCTTAATAATTATCTTTCATTATAGAAAAATCACCTTCTCTATGACTGACCCATGAGTCATATCCATGGAGGAATGGCTCAAAGTCAAAAATATCGTCAAGAAAAATAACAATTAGAATCAAATCCAATCAAATCCCACACTTATGACTATCACTCATAAGTAAAAACATAAATCTTCACCCTAACTTCTAACATTAAGTTCAAGAACTGAAATTAATGATTAAATCAAATTGAATCATAAATACAAGCATGAATTTTTGAGGAGTACAAGGGAGACTTCACCTAATCTATGATTCTACCTTACTATTTCCATAATGCATGAACCTGAATAGCCTAACGATGGACTCTAATGGTCTATAGTTGCCACAAGGCTCAATGATGCCTCACTTAATAATTTTTCAAGGAAAATTGATTTCAACATAACATGGGTTTCTCCTGGGTATTGATTCTAGGCATTCCCCCTAAGTATTGAATCCCCTAGGTTCCCCTTAGGTTCCTGCTAAGTGTCCCCTAGGTTCCACATGGTTGCCCCCTGGATTCTACACATCATTGGGTGTGATGCTCTTCCTTTTTATACTAGAGGAGCTTACATTATAAATAGGAAAATTTAACAAAATAGACATATCAACCTCCATTAAGGGAATTGATAACAATTGATACTATTGTATTGAACTGTATCACACTGATGATGTCCTTTGACCATAGATTCCAGCTGCACCTGCACTAATGATCGATATCTCCATTCCCTTGCTGGTGTAGTTTGTTTATCTGATGTTATCGATCTGTATCACAACTACTATCTTTATTAATTCTCAATATATATATATATATATATATATATATAACAACTTTAGTATGGATCAAAATCTACATTCTTGAAAGGTCTTGATAACTTTGGTCTAATGATATCAATTTAAATCGATATTAGCTATGTGGATCGACATGGTTTCCTTTAGAACATATCAACATTCGTGATGCCAATCTATACCTTGTCAATATTTATCGATTCTGGCAGTATCCTATGATAAGAAAGACTTAATAAAGTAGTTCATACTTATTGATAGTTATCATAAAAAATAAATTATCTTTCATTAGATAAAACAAGTAAACAATAAAAATTTAAGCCTTTAATGAGTTAAAATTTGAAATAATATGGGATTCATCATTTGTGCAATGCTAAGTAACAAAAGGACAAAAGGTTGAGTAACTTACTAAGGTAACTTTGAATTTGAGGAGGTTGGTAGGAAAAAATCAAATCTCTTAATGAAGGAAGTTTGTGCCCTTTATCAAAAAGCTACCATTGAGGTAGCCACTTTGAAGAATGAAGCCCTAAAATTTGAGTGAGTGAAAAATCACTATAGGAACTAGGTTGGGCTTCTCAAAAGGTTAATGAAAAAGAAATCCAACTCATGAAGATAAAAATGAACAAGGTCCTCCAAAAACTGTAATAGAGAGGAGATGTATTGTAGCCCATCTTTGATGGACTGAATGCATTCAATAAGGCTAAAATCTATTCAAAAGATTTACAGATTGAGGAGATGATTGAGTACATGGAGCTAGCCAACCTTTGTTATTCAAATAATGTGATCTTGATAGTAGGGAGACCAAGGTCAAAGTTAGAGAAGCAGGTAACTAGTTCTTACCTCCTTTATGAGCTAGAATTCAAGCTCCATAAGAAGACAAAACAAAAGTTGGAGATAGCCAATATTGAGCTTAAAGTTCTCAAGAGAAAATTCACTAATTAACAATATGTTACTGAAAATTTGATCAAAAGAATGACTGACTACCAAGAGCTACAAAACTTGGTAAATATGCTCAACATTGAACACAAAACCTTCACAACCTAGGTTGTCAACATGAAGGAACTATTTCTTTTGATTTCATGCCCTTGGGATATCCTAGCACTAGCCCACATTGATGAAGCTATGTGGACCATGTAGCCCATTTAGCAAAGAGGAAAAAATAAAAGCACTTCTAGATGCTTTCAAGCTTCTAGCAGAAGTAGCAATAGTAGTAGACCTACCTCAAATTTCATAAGCATTAGGATGGGATGAGGGATCATCAACACCACATGAGCCTCTATCTCTGGGCATTATTTAAAACTTCATTGTGTCTTTGACAATCCTATAGGCAGTTGCTATAATTTTGGTAAAGTGTCCAATTTTGTTATAATGAACACTAATTTTTATAATCCTATATAATTTGACACTTAGTGATGAGTTGCATTCTCTCAGCTACGTAGACAAGACCTCATCAATGCAACCTTATCACCTGGGCCTCGTCAGCTAGGCCTAGTTGACACATCATATCATGCTTTGACGTGGCCCCGTCAATGTAGTGTTTGTAGTCAGCTATAAATACACATGTGCAGCCGCATTTATGGAAGTAGAGATTGTAGTTGTAGCGGAGCTCTTACATTTTTTTCACTTTGAAATTTAGAATTTTTCCTTTGAGTGCCCACAGCAGGAGTTATTGAGTGTATGGATCTTTATTTGAGCATTGTTGTACCTGAGCATGACAGTATGTGTAGCAATAAAGATGAGCTTTCTGATAAACCTTGCAACACTTTGGATAGATTAGCTATTTCATTTATGCATTTAATGTTTTTAGTTACTTATTAAGTGTTTTTAGTTAGTTATTAATTATTTTCCAGTTATTATGTTAATGAAGCAATTAAGCCAAATAGATTACACACATAAGTACAACCGCTTCAAGCATAACACATATTTGCTTGGTAATCCCAGTAGCATTATTTCTTGGTTTGCCTAGTAGCATAGCACTTGGTTGCCCAGTAGTGGATACGTGGGTTGAGGATGTGTATGGAAAGTGGGAATCGATACTTATGTTAAGATTAGTTAATTTAGATTAGTTAATCAAATTCCTTTATCTACATCTCAAGCACCCAACTATAAAACATAAAAATGATAAAAATTGAATGCCTCAATTACACTTAACCATACTAATGAATGTCATAACTGTAATTGGGAAGACAACAATTGACCTTAAGGCTAGATTCACTTCCTAAAGGACTAGTGCTCTAGAAATGACAAAGTCCTTGGAATTTGACTAGATCATGCGTGAAGGTTTTGTGATTCGTATGGTTGGGCGTATGGGGTACCTCGTCACTCATCATTGGTGCTGTTGCCAGGGACTTTATTTGTGGAACGTGCACTATTTAGGTCTAAGTAAATACCATTAATATCATTGTATGAACCTCAAGGTCAATATCATTCCCACTATACATAGAATCATAAAAGCACACTAATAATTCTATCTTGTTTTGAAAAATTTCTTCTTCTCGCAAGCACAAAGATACTAAACCATTGGTCCAAATAAGTTTGCATCAAACTTCACCTTGGTCCTACATTAGGATGACTAGCTCTGATGGCATGATATGGAGGGCAACATTGTCTTACCCCCTGATCAATATGTGCTTGGGATGCTATTCAAAACCCTTAAGAAGTTGAAAATAACAGATCTTCATGAGGAATATGTTGTGGATGGATATGACACTCAAAACTACTGTCCCACTGAAACACAATGCAAATAAGATCAACATTAGAAGAAAATCCATGAAGCTATAAAGGCTAAACATTACACCAATTCCTTATTCCTACTAAATAAAGATGACATCGAGGATCCTCCTACTGAAGGATCTCAACATGAAAATTCTCCATCCATTGCTACTGATGATGAGGGTGTGAACCTAAACCTTCGATCCACTATTCATAAATTAGGTTTAGGAAAAAGTGATAGCCAAAATAGGGACTCGGGTAAACATTGCAACAACAAGGGATTTAAGTGTGGTGATTGTAACAAATGTAAGAGTGGTGGTAAACACTGTGGTGGTAGTGGCAGTCCACCTTCCTCTTCATCCTCTTCATCCAATTCAAAAACATTCCTCTTCATATGATGATTCTCATAGAAGCTGTTGTCAAAAAAACCATGATGAAGGTGATAAGGAAAACAACAATGACCATGAAGGCCACCAAAATTGAACGGGTGGCCAAAACCATCATTAGCATCATAGATGTAGCGATGATGATGAACCTCTGTTGGTGACTTGAAGTATGCTCAACATTGTAGAGGTAGTGAGAATGCCAACCAAGCATATGAAGGATAGTTAGATCAAGCGCCTAGACATGAAAAATATCCCAAGATTTGAAGGGTAATTCAACTTTGATCCACAAACACATCTACAAGCTTTTCAAGATGTCTATGCCTTACAGAACATAGAAAATGAGTGGCAGAAACTCAAGCTTTTCCCAAGGATACTCATCAAAGAAGCTAAAAGTTGGTACCAGTCTTTAGAATCAAAATCTATCCATAAATGGTGGACCACGTTGGAACTATTCAATGACAAATATTAGATGTACTCTAGAGTGTCTAATCTAAGAAGGCAAATCCAAGTCTGGAAACAGGGAGCACATGAACCCTTGGATGCTACCATGGGTCAATACTATTCACTCCTACACCAATGCCCTGGCCATGGTTATTCTCAAAGGGAACAAATTTGCCACATCATAGATGGAATTAAAGTAGAAACTAGAAGAACCATTAGGATGTATGCCTAAGGAATATTTTCTAAATTAAGAGCTCATCAGATCCAAAGGTTCATCAAGCATGAAGCAAAAGAATATGGTGAGTTATGCAAAGGGGAAAGTGCTAAAGAGTATAATGGGAACCCTTTAATTAGAAAACAAGAGGTCTAATTTTGTGACAAGGAGGAATCATCACTTGATGAAGTGATGAACAGAAATACCTTGCCCATCCAAAAATCTATCTCTAATATTTCTGCCAAGGTTGACAAGTTATGGAACTCTTTGGATGAAAAATTTCAAACCGCTTTGAAGATTGCTGAAGAATCCAAAGAGCAAAATAGTGATTGTAATCGTAAGAGGCGAAAAGAAGTTGAACATGCCTACCATAGAGGTAAGGGCAAAGCTAGTATAGTAGAAGAAGTTGTGGAGTCTCACTTTGATGATGAAATTGAATGTGACATTTGCCAAGATGAACATCCAAAGGGATGTTTTCTTGTAGTATCACACTTACAAGAGTTTGGAGTGTATGCATTGAATCCTTGCCTAGCATGTAGGCAAGCTTCAAGATGATTGCCTTACCCTCAAGGCAGTCCAAGATAGTTCCACCAACAACAAAAATCTTACTACCCAAGTGAAACTCCTCTACAACCGTACAAATAATACCAATAATGGTATCAACCACAATCGTGGGGAACGCCACTGCCAAGGTAGCAATACCCTTATAGGCAACAAGATCCATACAGATACTATGTTTAGTAGTCTATCTACCCTAGAAGTTCTACAAGTCATTCATCATTCCAGCATCATTATTACCCTCCAAAGTACCACTGAACACATTCACCATCTACTCGAGGGAAAAACCCATATTCATATCCTTATCATCCTTCACATCTCTCTGCACATACACTATCACCTTCAACCTAGTTACCTTCTTCTTTTTTCATGTAAGGTAAGATTTCTCTACAACCGCAACAATGAAATGCTATGAGGGATGTACACTCACAATCGGTTTTTCAGCCGAGTGGTCCAGACAATTGATCATGAAAAAGACCTTTCTTCCAACCCAATAGTCCTCTCCAGTCCTCACAACCTACTTCGACTACTTTTCCTATATCTCTAGCATCCTCATCCTCTACATAAAATACCTTCAAGTGCCCTTCACACCAAGTGCTACCTAGGATCTACATTGTAATGCTAACTCATGTTGTTTCTAACTAGATTAAGGCTGGAAATCTTCCTACAAAAAGATTTGATCCAAGAAGTCCATCCATCTATCTACAATTTTCTAAACAAGAGTCATGCAAGGCTCTTCTTGATTCTAGTTTTAGAGTTAACCTCATCTCCCATGAAATGTACAAGGGTTGGAACCTACCACCTCTCAAGAAGAACAATATTTATCTAGAATTAGTAGATCAGTCAATTAATGTCCCTTTAGGATTGATGAACCGCGATATTGGGGTCACGATATCACATCCGCGATATCGGGTCCACGATATCGGAGCCTACCATGTGATGTCGGATACCCAATATCGGGACTTGCCTTCTTGCCTATAAATAAAAGGTAGGCACACTTGGTTTTTTTAATTAGATAGTTAGTCCTTTAGCCAAACTCTTACCTTTTCTTCCTTCCAAAGTTAGAATTATTTCTACGTGCCTGTAGTAGGAGTCATAGAGTGAACGGATCTTTATTCGAGCATTGTGTACCTGAGCACACTTTGTGTACGGCAATAAAGACAAACTTTATGATAAATCTTGCAGCATCCAGAATAGATAAATTAGTGTTAATTGATATTATTAAATACTTTCCTAGTTATCTAATTTCTTCTCTCACCCTACACCTTCTTAAGTAAATACACTCAATATGATCACTTTGAGCATGTGTGTAACACTTCGTGATCCAGTAATGATTAGCGTTTGGTAATCCCAACAACATTGCACTGGTTCAAGATGTGTACGACAAGTGGGAATGGATGTTGGTGTTAGGATTAGTTAGAACTTAGTTAATGAGTAGTTAAGTTAAATTAGTCACTTAGTTATCTCTCTCCTCCCTTATTAACACAGGACATAAAAACATAAAAGACATAAAAATCATATGCCTCAAGCTTACTTAATCATACAATCATGATATACAAGTAAGTTTGGGAAGACAATGATCAACCAACCCATCCTTGTTTCACAAAGGCACATAGGCACTTAGTCCTTGGAATTTGACCGGATCATGCGTGAAATGCTTGTATTCGTATGGTTGAGCGTAGGGGTACCTCATCACTCATCAAGAATTACTAGAGGACATTGTGACCATGGTTTTTGGGTGGTCCTATCGTGTTGATTTTCTAGTAATTAAGGTGGAAAACTGCAAAAATGACTTCCCCATCATCATGGGAAGAGCTTGGTTAAGCATGATCAACACAAGAATGGGTATAAGGAATTTATCTTTAGAAATATCCAAGGAAAATGAGCTAGGCAAAATTGAGAAGAAGCGTATTCCATGCATCGCATACAATGATAACGAGTGCAATTGCATGCAAAAGATTTGGCCAATCAAGAGTACATACATTAAGGCATGCAATCAATGTGCACAAGAAATTAACATTCAAAGGTGTCTATACGCTGCAGCCATAAAGTAGGAGTACACATAGTTGCTGATAGCTGATTCAAATAATAGCCTACTATGCATGGAACTAACTAAGAGCCTAAATTGTGCATATGTTGAAGGCATGAACAAAATTTAATAACTTCATTTCCAACTCTCTGATGAAGATGATGATACCTATTTGGGAGAGTTGGAAATCCCTAATAACTTCAAGCAAGAGCCCTTAGAACTAAAAACTTTACTGGTCAGTATGAAGTATGCATTTTTAAAGAATGGTAAACTAGTCATAATTAATGCCAAACTTACTCCTAAATAAAAAGAAAAGTTATTGAAACTGATGAACAAATGGTCAACAGCCTTTACTTGGTCATATCCTGAGCTAATAGGAATTGATTAAAGGATATGCTAGCATCACATTTACACTAACCCGACCATGAAGCCTAGAAGATAGTAGCAAAGGCAACCAAATCCCAAATTAAAGGAAATCATCAAAGAGGAAATTGAACAACTCCTTAAGGTTGGGTTCATCTATCCAATTGCGGATAGTGAGTGGATTAGCCCACTCGTAATTGTACCAAAGAAGGGTGGCAAATGGCAGGTTTGCATCAACTTTAAGCTATTGAATATGGCAACATTTAAAAATCAATTTCCTTTGCCATTTGTAGAGTAAGTGTTAGACACTATATTTGGGCATTGTTATTACATCTTTCGAGACAATTATAGTGGCTATAACCAAATCCAAATTGTGCCAAAAGATCAAGCCAAGACAACATTCACAAGTCCTTGGGGACTTTTGCATATTGTAAGTTTCCATTTGGTTAATGTAATGCCCCTACAACCTTTCAATGCTTGGTTCTTAGTATCTTTCAACAAAAAATTGGTAGTGATGTTGAAGTCTTCATGAATGAATTTTCCACCTATGGAGCTACCTTTGAGCAAGCCTTAGACTGACTTGAGCAAGTATTGAAAAGATGTATAGAAACAAACCTACAGCTCAACCGGAAAAAGAGCCATCTCAGGGTCCAAGAAGGCATTGTGCTAGGGCACCAAATTTTTCAAAAAGGGATTGAGGTAGACCCAAACTAAATAAAGGTCATCCAAGGAATAACACGTAAACTAGATAGCATTAAAGATGTCCAGTCATTCCTTGGACACATTAGTTACTACCTGAGATTTATAGAGAATTTCTTTAAGATCTCAAAGCCATTGGTAGAGCTTATAAAGAAAGATGCACCTTTTATTTGGACTAAGGAATGTGAACATGTATTCTAATAATTAAATAAAAAACTCATAGAAAAGTTTAGGCACTACGTGCTTAGTTACAAAGTATTTGTGCATATGAACCACAGTGCAATTTGCTTCCTCATGAATAAGTCAATGGTGAGCCCTCATGTGATATAATGACTTGTGATCTTGTAGGAATTTGACCTCACTATGGTAGATAGAAAAGGAACCAAGAATGTGGTCGCTAACCACCTCTCTTGCTTAAGATGGGATAATAAAGAGGAGGAGAGCCCACTCTTTGATTAGTTCCCAGATGAACTCCTCTTTACAGGAGTAATAAGTGAACAAACGCTTGAAAAAGTAGTATGGTATAATGGCATCCTCACATATCTTCTCACTCAAGAGATGCCACAAGACTTGGATTTTAGGAAAAGAAATAATTTCTTTATTAGGCGAAATACTTCATGGAAATCAATGGACACCTTTACAAGGTGTGTGTCGATGGCCTAATTCACTAGTGTGTCCTTGACAAAGATCAACTACACATTCTCCAGGATGCTCATAAAGGATCTTGCAGAGGCCACCATGTAGGGAGACACGCAACCATAAAAATCCTGATGCTAGGATACTATTGGCCTACAATGTTTAGAGATGCACACCAGTTTGTCAAGTTTTGTAAATGTTTTTAATGATATGGGGGGATGACCACTTGCATGGAAGGTCCTCAATAGTGGATCCAACCACTAGAACCTTTCAACATATGGGGCATTGACTTCATGGGGCCCATCACACTTATGTCCAACAAAAAGGCATATATTAGAGTAGCAGTTGACTACTGCACAAAATGGGTAGAAGTGGTAGCTATTATTGATTGTACATCATCCACTGCTATCAAATTTATACAAAAAAATATCATGAATAGGTTTGGAATGCCATGTTCACTAATTTTTGATAATGGAACTCATTTCATAGGTGCCACATTTAGAGAATTAATGCAACACTTAGGGGTAGAACATGAATTAACAACACCTTACCACCCCAAGCCAATGGTCAAGCAAAGGTAACCAACCAGGAGATTATAAAAATACTAATACAAATCATTAGCAAATATAGGAAGGACTAGAGTACAAAGCTTAACGATGCTCTTTGGGCTTATCCTTCAACTTGGAAACTTCCTATTGGCTATTCTCCCTATGAGTTAGTGTATTAAAAACTTCAAATGCTTCCAATACAATCTAAGCTCTATACACTCTCAATAACCTTTGATCTAAATCTTGACCTAAGTCTAGCACAAAAATAAAGACTAATCAACTTGAGCATGCTAGATGAAAATCAATTAGTGGCCCTATCCTTGAATGAGGTGAACAAGGCATTCAGCAAGCAATGTCATGACCTTAGAATCAAGAAAGTAAAACTACAAGTAAGAGATAAGGTTCTCTACTAGAACCCCACACATGTACCCCAAAGGAAAAAGTTTCTAAACATTGTGGAAGGAACCTTACATAATTGGTCAAACCTTTCCCTCTATGGCCATGTTGATCTACAAACCTAACAGCCCAAATAAAAAGCAGTTGGTTAACATCCAATAAGTAAAGCCTTTCCTAGAACCAAGATAGGCTAGTGTAACTACTACCTCAATGGATGAACAACCATGTTCTATTTTTTGAATCTCCTCCTTCCAACTCAATTGTGGGGGAGATAGCCATCTATGCTAACCATCAAATTAGCTTCTTAGTTTTTCTAATTTTTTTCACATTTTTGGATTTTTCAAATTTTACACCATCTTTGGTCCTTTGAAACTTCTTGATTATTTTAAACTTTCTTGTATATTTTACTTTATTTTACTTCCTTTTTGTTTAAGTATGATATTTTCTTATTTTTGCTAAAACAAAGGGTGCTTTATTATCACAAGACACAGTGTCGTTGTTGCTATTTACTAATGATGGTTTGTGCTTAATGTGTGATTGTTGATGTCTGGTTTCTATTTTTGAATTCTAATGTCTGATGACTTTGACATGGTTTATTTTTCATGGAATAGGTAGTGAGTCCACATCATCTGCCCATCCAATAAATTCTATGTTTTTCCTTGTTCTAGGAATCTGAGGTTCCTTCCATTAAAGAAACTTTTAATCAATCAGTGACATTGGTAGTTCCAGAATTAAGAAGGATTCAAAGGTTTATAAAGGGTGTGACTTCAAGGGGACTCGTTACTCCTTGTACTCTTCTACTTGCTTGAGTGCTTGAGGTTTTTTCACAAACTTCTTACTATTCCAAACCATCTAGTAAAGGAAGTCAAAATAACATCGTTGCATGGTGTGGTTTCCATTTCAAAAACAAAAAAAAAACACAAAACAATGGAAATTCAAAACACATCCCTTTGACATGAATAATTCCTCGCATGGTGTGGTTCCCATTTCAAAAAAAAACAAAAAACAAAAAATAACTATGAGAATTCAAAGCACACCCCTTGGACAAATAAGATAGGCTACAAGCTCTAGTTATGGAACTTAAAATGCACCTATGTCTGAAGGTCCCCTCTAACTAAGGCCCTCTTTCTCTCACTTCCTACTTCTTTTTTCTTCTCTTTGTGGAATGGTGGTTGTTTTGTGAAAAAATTCTTATGTCTTGAGTAGGTGGATTAGTCTTACAGTGATGATGTGAAATCACTGAAAGTAGTTGGTTTTGGTCTAGACTAAGGATGGAACTTCTCAAGTTATTTTAATCACAAATTCCACAAGGGACTTCTTATGACCTTAATTTGGAACTCCAATTCACCTTCTCTATCATCCATCCATGCTGTTGTAATTTACATCACTACCATGTTCTATGTTATGCTCTATGTCTTAGTTTGATGTGTTGGGATTCTTGAGTAGATTCTTTTGGGTTGGTCTTTAACTTGTCATAATTATTAAATCAACTATGGGGCCCATGGACTCCTTAGTCAAGGTTATGCAAGGGCAAAAAGGGCATGAGCCTACTATGGGGAGGATCCGCTTGCATAGCTCTTGGCTTGATTAGTTAAGGTTCCTTACCTTTGACATTGCTACAATCCTATCTTTCACATTTTCCATTGAGTAAATTGTGCAGTGCTCCTTAATCTTTCATTTCATTCATCTACTAAATTAACTTTTCTCCTTTTTCCAAAATTTATGAGCTTAAACATCCTCTTCTGATGTTTTCATACTATTCTTAGCCCTTTAAGCTTTCATTTGATACCAATTTCACTCAAAAAATTTTCATATTCTGCAAGTTTAACTAAGGTCAAATTTTGACTATGGTGATCAACAATTACATCATTGAGGCCCAATTGATGCATCCACCCTAGTCAATGAGGCCCAATCAACTAGGCCTCATCGACATGGCACAAAATCCCTATATATACCATTAGACACTTTGTAATTTTTTCATCATTTTCTCATAACACAAAGGAATTTTTTGAAATTTTTCAAAGCCCAAAACTTTCTAGACTTCATTTCTTCCTAATCGTTTGTCCATATCACTCTGTTTTTTATCTTGTGCTTACTGAAGGTAAGATCTTTATCGTGGGGGCCACAAACCTTAATGTTTCCAATGAAAAATTGATGAAAATTTTTCTAATTCCCCCAAGGGTTAATAACCTTAACCACATATAAACATCAACTTTTTCACAAATTAACCCTTCCAAAAACGTTCAGGATGATTTATTAATGAAAATACATTAAAAATGACAATCAAATTAATTAAATTAGCCATAATCACAACTTAGCAAAGTGTAATAATCCTTAAGAGATAAGGTATCCCAATTATTTTAAGGTTACACAATGATTGCTAATCCATGGTCTTATTGTGATTATAGATGCCACTAAAACAAAAATGTCTACTTGAAGGAGAACCCTCACAACCATGGGAGAAGTGGCCAAAGTTGGAAGGGGCCAAAAAGAACAAGGTCAAGAACTTCTAGAGGTGACCCATGCAATGAGTCTGAAGTGGAATCTATCCAACAGATTCTAGAGGAAGAAGTGTCGACTGAATAATCACAAAGAGGGGAAGTGCCTAGTCCCATGCCAAGGCTTGAGGTCACTTTGACTCAAGCCTGCCTTGATACCATTAAGTCCTAAGAGATCCAACAATCAGTCCTTCAAGAGATCAACTTTGAGCCATTCCCTGAAAAAGCTCTAGAGAATGTCAAGACTCAACTACGAACCTCTTCCATGTGGCCAATCATCACGTCCAGTGGGGAGTGGTACATGGGAGAGACACACCTTTTTTGGAACAATCGAAGGCCATGATCCATAGTTAAGATCAAGGACATTCAAGTGTGCTATTTGGTAGAAGCCATTGCACAGGCACTTGGGTTGCCTAACACTAGAACAAAACTAGCAAAATTGAGGCCAAGAAGGATGGATCCTAAAAAGTATGGTGTGCGTACACCACTGAAGCAGATTTACTTCAAAATTGTGGCCTATCACCTCAATCCAATAGTGAGGCCAAGCAAGGTGACTACTTTCTCCACTCGAGCATGTGCCACTCTAAATGGGAAGTTCCTTGTTAACCTTCCACAACTGCTATACTTGAAAATTGAGAAGCATTTTAAAGAAAATGAATGTGGAAGGATGACCCTACCCTTTCCATGCCTCATCAAAAAACTTTGCAAGAGGGCAAGCATTATTCGCTACTCCAATGACACACTCAGGCATACTCCTTTGGCCTCATGGTCCAAGATCATAAAAGAGAAGATGCCAACGAGGACTCAATTAGAGGAGCTGTCTCCACCATCACCCACTCACGAGATAACGCCAAAGGCTTGCGTAACCATTAAGCATCTATGCAAAATCCGAAAATAACTCTTAAGCAAATAAGAGCAACAAGCAGGAATGAGTGAGGTAGATCAATCTATGTATTGGCCAACAATGAGTCACCTTAATGAGGTGGCTTGAACAATTAGCTAGATGGAGAGAGGTGGTCCCATTTTCTCTACCCAAAGAATGTAGCTATTTTTGAGGTCGGATCCCAACACTCAAGAGGTGATGGTGTCACTAGCGACACACCATTTATTCCTAGAAATCTCTAAGCATGTCATCACTTTCTCAATGCAGTTGGAGGAAGGTGAAGAGGCAACAGTCTTGGTGATGTAGCACCAAGGGTAGGAGATAGCAATAGAAGTACTTGCTAACCATGTCGTAGAAGCATTGAATGCATCCATGGCATCTATACCAAACATATCTACACTTCAAGACATGAAAATGTCCACAAGCACGATCAGTAGAAAATTAAATGCAACTCAACATTAAAAATTGTTAGAACAACTGGCAGGAATTGGACAACTGACTCCAAACATTTTTGATCTTCTAGAGAACATCACCATAACCCAGTCAAAGCTATTAAATGCAAGGGGTAGATGTGTTATTTTGCAAGGACAACTAGAAGTAGCCCAAGAGCAAAATCAATGCTTGGCCGTGGAATTTGTCAAACTTTGTGCTTGACTTGCTAATTAGGCAATCTTCAACCTAGAAATGACAAGGGATGAAACTATCAAATAGCTACAAGAATAATTTTAGAATGCTAAGGAGGAGGCAATGATGACCATCTTTAAACAATTCATAGTAGAAGCTAAAACATACTCAACCCAAAAGGACTTGAATTAGATGTGCCAAGAAAATGAGGCATTGACCGCACAGAATTATCGCCTACAAAATGTTGATGTTTAGAAAGATCAAATGCAAGAATTCTTTCATCAATAGTAGGAGAAACTTGCTAGGGTAAAACTGAATTGAGGAAATTGGCCACAAAAAATCATAATCTGTCAATGAAGGAGGTACACACCTTGCACCAGAAATTGAGCATTGAGATCACCACTTAGAAGAATGAAGCCCTCAAATTTGAGAAAGTGAAGAATCACTACAGGGACCAGGTTGGCCTATAGAAGGAAGTGAATGAAAAATAAATTCAAATGATGAAGGTGAAACTAAATGAAGCCCTCTGGAAACTCTAACAAGGAAGAGAGATGTGGCAACCCATCATTAATGGAATCAACACCTACAACAAAGCAGACATTCACATAAAGGAGTTGCAAATTGAGGAGATGACAAAGTACATGGAGTTGGCCAATTTCTGTTATGCAAACCTGGCAATGCTAATAGCTAGATGGCCACAGTCAGAATTGGAGAAACAAGTGGCTAGGTTGTATATGCTATATGAGGCTGAGTTCAAGCACCACAAGGACACCAAGCAGAAGCTTGAGACTATTAACTTTGAACTCAAACTTCTTAGAGGACAATTCAAAGATCAATGATCTATCATTGAGAACCTAGCCAAATGGATGAATAACTACCAAGAGCTAAGGGACACAATCAAGGTGTTCAACATTGAATGCAAACAATTTTCTACCTGGTTCGTCAATGCGAAGGAGTTATTTCAACCAATCCTATGTCCTTAGGATGTGCCCATTCCAATGCACATTGGGAAAGTAGCTTGGATAGTGCATGATTCCAGGAGTAAGAAGGAGAAAATGAAAGCACTGTTGGATGTTTTCTACCTCCCGCCTAAAGTCATAGCAGTAGTAGGACAGCTACAACCACCTCAATCGCTTGTGCGTGAAGCTAGTGAAGGTCCCTTGGAGACTCAGTAACCACCACCACCTAGGACCAATTGATCTTCTCCATCAGCTTCACACCATCAAGGAATGTTCTATCCAATTTTGAAGATTTGAGTCATGGTGTTCAAGTTTGTGTCTTGAACATCTTCATTTTCTGTAATGAGTTGATCCGTACACTCCATTTTTTGTCAAGTTAGTCAATTTATTTTGTTTGAAGAAAAGTCAATCAATAATCCCATACCTTTCTAATTTTGTAAAAGAACTTGAGGATGAGTTTTCATTTAGTTGTGGGGGTATGATGAGTTACATTCTATTGGCTACATTGATGAGACCTCATTGTCTGGGCCTCGCTAACTAGACCTAGTTGACACATCCTATTATGCATCAATGTGGCCTCGTTGACATAGTGTCTATAATCAGCTATAAATACACGCGTGCAGTTGCATTTATGTAAGTAAATATTATAGTTCCAACAGAGCTCTTGCATTTTTTCCATTTGAAAGTTAGAATTTTTCCTCCAAGTGCCTGTAGTAGGAGTCATTGAGTGTACGGATCTTTATTCGAGCATTGTTATACCTGAGCACAATAGTGTGTGCAACAATAAAGATGAGCTTTTTGATAAACCTTATAGCACTTTGGATAGATTAGCTATTTTATTTATGCATTTAATGTTTTTAGTTGTTTATTAAATGTTTTCCATTAGTTATTAATTATTTTCCAATTATTATGTTAATGAAGCAATTAAGCCAAATAGATTACACACATAAGTATGACCGCTTTGAGTGTAACACGTATTCGCTTGGTAATTTCAACAGCGTTATTACTTGGTTCACCCAGTAGCATAGTGATTGGTCGCCTAGCAACAGATACATGGGTTCAGGACATGTACAAAAAGTGGGAACGAATACTTATGTTTGGAATAGTTAAATGATTAGTTAATTAGTTAATTTAGATTAGTTAATCAAATTCCTTTTTATCTACATTTCAAGCACCCAACTATAAAACATAAAAATAATAAAAATCAAATGCCTCAATTACACTTAACCATACCAATGAACGTCACAAGTGTAATTGGGAAGACAACAATTGACCTTAAGACTAGATTCACTTCCTCAAGGACTAGTGCACTAGAAATGACAAAGTCCATGGAAATCGACTAGATCACATGTGAATGCTTTGTCATTCATATGGTTGGGTGTAGGGGTACCTTGCTGCTCATTACTTAGAGGTGATTAAGAGTTTGTCTGTTTGTCTTCAAGTTAATAAATTCCATAACTTCCAATTTTTTAACAAACTCAATCCACGTTGTGTTCACTCGAGGATGAGTTTTTAGTCAGTCATGGACATATGATGAGACATCAATAAGATAAGCTACATCAACATAGCCATGTTGAGGTACCCCCATCAATGCATGGTTGGATGCATTAATGCAACTACGTTGATGTTGACACAATCATTACCAATATAAATGTGTACATCCCTCACACTTATTGATGTTTTTAGTTATCATATTAGGTGAACTCTTGCAGTTTACTTTCCCTAGAGGTAGAATATTTCCTCTCTAAGTATCCCTAGGTGGATGTAAGAGATTATACATAGTTTTATTCAAATGCTCTCATATACCTAAACACATTGGCATGACAACAATAAAATCAAGATTTCCTACATTTATTACAGCATTTGGACTAGCTTAACTTTACTTTCCTGCACTTTACTTTACTTGCATTTTAAATTAGTACTAATAAATAAGTAATTAATATCATTAAGGTTATTAACCATAAATACGTTAGTACAATCACTTCGAGCATAATGTGTTAAAGCTTCATAATCCTAGTAGTGAAAATTTGGTATGCTCAGTAATAGCCACTTGGTAATCGAGTAGTATTAACACTAGTTTGGAATATGTATGGAAAATGGGAATGGTTACTCCACGTTAGGATAGTTAGTTACTAAATTAGTTGATTAGTTAAATAATTAATTGTTAAAACTGTATTCACTCATCTAGCCATTATAATAAAAATATCTTTAAATTAATTATAAAAATATACATCATGTACCTTAACCACACTTAACCATACATACTGATAACACACAACTGTGAGTTAGGAAGACAACGACCTTACTACCATACGATTCAATATTTAGGAATACTAGCCACCTGGATAACTAAGTCTACAAAGTTTGATCGAATCACTAGTAAATGCTTGTGATTCATATTGTTGAACGTAGGGGATACCTACTACTCATCAACAACCAATTTTAAAAAACATTTCCTCTAGAGTAGGAATTAAACATTCCATATGAAAAGTCCTAATGATTTTAGGAGTGTGTTTTCAGGTTTTCATCCTTACAACCAATCTTAAAAGAACATTTCCTCTATGATAAGAACTGGACATTCCATGAAAAGGTTAACACTGATTAGAGAGGAAGTAGGCCCCACCTTATCAATAGAATCAACATAATTCAAAGATAATATCTCAAAATCTTAATCAATAGTTGCAAACAAATTATTAGTAGTTAAAGTATCTTAAATATGATATCCATTTTGAAGATTTGGCATGTAATCACCAATAGATAGGCTTCTTGTTAAAAAACTAGAAGCATTCTATATCTTCTCAATCTAGTACTTCAATAATTACACATTTTGGTTCACATTCCATAGATAGTTGAATCTTGGCCAAATACCAATATTAAAACTAAGAATAGTATAAGCAAGCTTGGACCAAAATAGAAAATTGAATTGCCATTGATCCTTGAAAAATCAAGAAGACCATTATTAGAATTTTAAACAGCTGAACCTCTATTCAAATTATCAAAAGGATAGACAAATAGACTTTTTAGAGGCCTTAATGCCATAACCAATTTGTAACGCATACCAAGTAATCCATTGATTATATATACAAAAAGATGAAAGAGAGATAATGTCAAGGTTATACCATGTACTACAAAGACATGGATACTTAATAGCCCATGGTTCATTATTAATGTAAAGCTATCAAAGAGTAAAAACCCAAAAACCCAAGAGGGCAAGGTATGATCCTTCTCCAACCCCAAAGGAAAGATTTTTCAAAATTAGTTGTAAGGATTATATATATATATATACACACACGAAACATTCAACCTTTCATTTATTGTTATGCTAGAGTTTCAGCTCTCTCTAATGTTTCTTTATAGTTGTCCTATAATTTTTTTTGTTACAATACATTTTATTTTTTATATTTAAGACCCCCCCAACATATGGGTATTGCATGAAATTGCTTCATTTTTTTAATGGAAAAAGTACTGAGAAATAGATTTTTTTTAACATAAGTTGAATTGAAAATTTGGGAAGAACTTTTTTATTTATTTATTTATTTATTATTTGGAAGAGAAATGGGGAAGGAGGGGGATGTGTATGTGTGGTTGAAGTATAGTACATCATAGCTTCAAAGCACCAATAACATTACTAAGAGATAAAAGAAAGGCCCAAGATTTTTGGAAGTGTAAATAGTACTTTTCACCCTTGCAACTAATCCTGAAAAGCCTTCCCTCTAGGGTAGGAAAAGGATCAAACCTTACCCTCTATCAAAAGTACCATTGCAATTTTTTACTTTCAACAAGGGGTTTCCTATGCAGCAAGTATGCCCAACTCGCAACCATATAATCTATAAGCATTGTAGTAGACTGTGTCATAGTTTGTAAATGACACTAGTGCAATGTCTAGTATAGTTAGAATGATCACATGTTACTATCTACCCAGGTAGACTCATAATGGCCCTGAACTCATATGATTAAGCATAGTTTAGGCACATGATATTTCATGTTATTGTGATCATTAATTAAATTGATTAAAAATATAGAAATTAAGTATTTAATCTTATTAATAACAAGAAAAGTAAAATCCTAAACTAGCCTAAGGGCAAAAGTATCTATTTCTAACTTTTGATTATGTCCTAAATATACATTTTAACTACTAGAATTACCAAGCCATATTGCTACTATGTGAACCAAGAGCATTACTACTATATTGCTAAATCAGTACATTTTAATGTTTGAAGCTAGACTATAATCATTATGCCACATGATTAATGTGCATTAAAATAGTAAACATTGAGCTAAACTACATGTGAATTTAAATAAAAAAGAAAAGTAACCTTAATCTAAGTTAAAGTATTATAATGAAGGAAAATCAATATTGATCTTATTATCATTCATGAATGAAAATAATCATTTCTTCATCAAGTAAGACATTTTACAAAAATCAAAGGTAATCCTTCAAAAATTTATGTTAATAACCTAATTAGATGGTGTGATCTTATTTGCATCTTTTTTTGAGTAAGTTATAAAATATCATATTTGAACATGACTCAATAAAAATTGACAATAATTGACAAAAAATTACTATAGCATGCTAATGCATGTCTTCATGTAGTGGCTAGTGATGGTAGTTATTACTACATTGGAGGTTGCTAAGGCTATTTTTCAAGTGTTGTCAACTTTATCATGTTGAAGTATTTTAGTAGAGATCTTAGATTCTCCTCATCTGTCCTTCGATCATTAATTGTCTAGGCTAAATTTGTGAGGATCTTTGTGGTAGGTACTATCTAAGAACATGACAACTATGAAAATAATCAATTGTCCTTAACATACCAAGCAATAAACTAGTTTCTTTCTATATCAAATGCTTTATCTAATTTCTATATATCTTCGTAATAGTTCATTATTCTGACTAAATTTGTCGCTACATATTTTTTATTATAATAGCTTGCCTTTACTACTTGACTTTTTGAGTTTTCAACATGGAGCTTTGGTTGTGCTTTCTTTTTATTCTTGAACTCCTTTTCATACAGTAGATGCATGGTTGATAATTGTTACTTTAATTCACTTTGTAACCTACCTACTATTAACATGGCTAAGTTGGCATGTTGGCATATCTTAGATTAGCCAACTTTATATACTTAGTCATATCCTCTATCTACAAGTTTCTAACATTTAATTCAGCTTGATGCACCAACATGAGGGTATCCAAGATAGATTTCCAAGTAGATAATTGTTGTATAGTAGCATTGATTTTGACCTTTGCCATCTAGATCTCCTTTTCATTTACTTATTTCTACATTTCCACTTAACTCTTAAAAGTCTCTTTAAGCCTTCATGTTTCTCGACCTTACTTTCCCATGCGTTAATTTTTATTAAAAAAATTTGTCTAATAGTATGAACTTCCTCCATTAATAAGTTTATATTTTCTTTGGCTAATTGTTTTACTTGTAGGTTAACTTGGACAAACTATTCCCTTAACTATTTTACGCTTTCTTCTAGCTAATTTTTCTCTTAATCTATATTGATTAATCTTATATTGTTAGTAGCAAGCTTTTTATTTTCCTCCTCTAAGGTAGTGATGGTTTTAGCATGTATGTATGTCTTAACGTCAGTAGTTGAAGCATCTGACATTAATATTTCTATTTCTATCTCCAAGTGTTGTTGTTTGACCATGAGCTAGTTGACTTGCTCTATTCTAAGTTGTTCTAAGCACTTGAGTATTACATAGTTAACAGGGTTTTGTTTTTAAATTTTGAGTTGGGCTAATTCATTTTGAAATTTGTGAACTTTTAACTTAGCATGTTATAGTCTTGTTTTTGCAATTACCAGCTTGGCCTCTATGAAGACTAACTCAAACTACACAACTATGATATTGGTAAGAATATTAAAATGATCTTGCATGATTTACCTTATTTGAATCAATCAATGTAGTGCATCCTCATGTTGTTTTGTTATCATGAATTTCTTTCCTTTATTAGTAATACTAAGCACTCGTTGAACATCTCAAATGCTAGTGAATTAGTAAGAGGCATAATAGGAATATTAAATGCTTCTTTGATGTGATTAGTAATGAGCTCTACAGTTCCTTATTCTTTCCTATGCTACGTTGCCACCATTGTGGCATCTTCTCCTATTTCAAGTGTGACTTAGAATAATGTAGCATTTCTAGAAATTTTTTGTGTCCATTCTTCATTGGTGGAATGTATGGAGATATGTCCACTAGCTAGATCAATTAACCCTGTAGGCTGGTTCTAATTTGGATTTACCTTGAACATGTTATATACTTCCATTGTTCCCTAGCTCATAATTTTTATTACTTGTTACACATGACTCATTGTAGGCCTTTAGTCTTTTGGTTTAGATGCTAGTGCAAAAATGCTAGGGCCTACTTGTCTAGTTCTTATTGTTGGTATGTTTACTATTGGTATTGATGTTGTTGCTACTTTAGAGCCTAGAGTTTTCTCAACTTGATCCTTTTTAGCTAGCATTAGTTTTGATATTTCTATGTATGAAGTGTCTTGAGCTTTTTTTTGGTGTATCATTTATATAACCTAAACTACTAGCTTACATACTTTCCATATTAGAAAAGAAAATCAATGTGTTGGCTTCCTAAGCTTTTTTTTTTTCTTTCAATTTTCTTTGCATTGCAAGGAAAATTAGATGAGTCATGTTTGCTTGATATTTGCCACTCATAATGATACTTTCCTTAGTAGCATATGTTGATATTTTGTTGAGGTGATTTATAGGGTAGATATGATATGTACTAGTTTTGAAATAAATCTTCTTAGTAATGGTCATTTCATTATATTTTTTGTCTTTGGTTAGATATGCTCTTTTCAACCAAATATTTCTTACATTTGTATGTAAACAACTAGAGATCTACATTATGGTAGTACCAATATTTGAAAGGTTTAATACTCTTGTAATGACTTTTATTGAATATGGAATTATTACTCCTACTTTTAGAGTGGATCATCTTGTTTATTATGTAAAAATTGATAAGTCTCTTCTAGATACCAGTCACCATTGTTGGAAACTACAAGCTATAATGGTGATGCTTGTAACTACTTATGCACTTATACTAGGCTAAACTCTATGAATTAATCAAAGTTCATTTTCACAATGACTATGGACATGATTGATTTATCATCAATTACATGTATATAGTCCTTTGAGAGGATCAACTATTTACTAACTTCAAAGAATAGTGGCATTGAATCTTCTACCTATGTAGATTGCCATATCTATGATGTGGGTTATTAGATAGAATATGATCATTCCTTCTATTCTTCTACATGTTGGTAATTCTTTCCTTTCTCTCTACCTTATTCTCTTCTAGTTCTTCTCTCACAAGGCTACTATGGATCTCCAGCCTTAGGGTTTCTCTTTAGAGTCATTTGCAATCATTCAAAGTATTATAAAAAATTTCAAAAATTTCTAGAAAATTTTCCTTTTATTCTTAACCTTTCTCAAAATTTCGACTATCAATTGGATTTGCAAATAAAAATCCATTTTATGCATAATCATGATTGAAAAGTTGAAAATTTTGTCATTACAACAAAAAGCTCTGAATTTACTTTCGTTAAAAAGTTAAAAAAATTTTAAAAAAATTTATTCAATAAATTATTCTCATATGTACAAGAAAAACCATTCAATATTAGAATTAGTAGATCATGAGACTCCTTATTATGCACAAATATTTTACTTAGAATTATAGGTCAAAATCATCCAATTTTCTTGTATAATTAATGAGAGCAATTACTCTAGTGGTTACTTTAGCAGTTATTCTAATTATTAAAGTAGTTACTCTAGCAATTACTCTAATTATTAGAGTGGTTACTTTAGTAGTTATTCTAATTATTAGAGTGGTTACTTTAGCAGTTATTCTAATTATTAGACTGGTTACTCTAGCAGTTACTCTAGCAATTATTGGAACGAACCCTTAGAGTTGGTTGAGAAAATAATAAACAAGAATACACTGCATACTAAATAGACAAGTTTGTCTCCTTCTTTGTACAAAAGCACCTCACTGCATAGGTCTAAAACAGAAAACAGTCAGTGGCGTAATACACACAAATATTTTAATTAGAATTATAGGTCAAAATCATCCAATTTTCTTGTATAATTAATGAGAGCAATTACTCTAGTAGTTATTCTAATTATTAAAGAAGTTACTCTAATTATTAGAGTGGTTACTCTAGTGGTTATTCTAGCAGTTATTCTAATTATTAGAGCGGTTACTCTAGTGGTTACTTTAGCAGTTATTCTAATTATTAGAGTGGTTACTCTAGCAGTTACTCTAGCAATTATTGGAACGAACCCTTAGAGTTGGTTGAGAAAATAATAAACAAGAATACACTACACACTAAATAGACAAGTGTGTCTCCTTCTTCGTACGAAAGCGCCTCACCGCCTAGGTCTAAAACAAAAAATAGTCAATGGCGTAATACACATGACGTTGATCCGCCAGTCCCTCAACAAGTTCGAGTGGTATATATTTATCCCAATGAGTATATAGCATACTTCAACTTTATCCTCCATCAAGACGAATAACTACGTTAGCAAGACTTAGAAGGTAACATAGTGTTACCTCCCAATCATTCAATCCCAAGCATGCTTCTTCGTGCTCTCACACAAATTGGAATGCCACACTTACATGCAGAATACATTGTGCAAGACCATGATTCAAGAGAATACCATCCCACAGAGGCACAACATTAAAGGGAATTGCAACAGGAGAGACATCATAAGTCTTTGAAGGGTAAGTGGTCCCAAGATGCCCCACATGTCTTAAGCGAAAATGAGGGTGGTGAACCTACCTCAGGCAATCGCCCACACAACGATGTTCTTCCCCTTGACTTTGGCCAAGGGGTTGTGTATTAGGGCCTTCATTCCACTATTCATAACCCAAGTTCTGATACCCACAGGCACAAAGGATCTAGAAAAGGGACACGAACTCATGATAAAGGTGGACATTCTGATCGTAATTGAGATTGGGGCCAAGACCATAGAAGAGAAGGTAGCAGACACTGTCATGGTGACGGTTCTCCTTCTTCTTCACCTTCATCATATCCTTCACCCTCTCGTTCAATATTTGAATGTGATCATAAAGAAAAAGACCATGGGGATAAAGGTAGGCAAAGTAGAATTCATAGATGAAATAGCCAGGAAAGGGGATGAGGGCACTTTAGAGAGTCACGATATAGAAGAAGGGAGAGTAGGGAACAACGTAGGCATCATAGACGCCATGGATGAGATGATCATGATGAATCCCTCCTCCCTACATGAAGTATGTTGGAAATAATTGAGGCTGTTAGAATTCAAACAAGGCATCAGAAAGATAGTAGGATCAAGAGATTAGATACGAACAACATCCCACGATTTGAAGGGGGATACAACGCTGATCCTCAGAATCATTTACAAGCATTCTATGATGCGTGTGTCTTACAAAACATAGAGAACAAATGGAAAAAACTTAAGTTGTTCCCATGAACATTAGTTAAAGAACCGAAAAGCTAGTACCAGAATTTAGAACTAGGATCCATTCATAGATGGAGTACTATGTTAGAACTATTTAATGACAAGTACCAAATGTACTCCTAAGTGTCTAACTTGCAAAAGAAAATCCAAGGGTAGAAACAAGGAGGACATGAACCCTTGGATGCTGCCATGGGCCGATACTATGCACTCTACATTATTGTCCTAGCCATGGTTATTTGCAATGGGATCAACTGCACCATCTTGTAGATGGGCTTGCATGAAACAAGAAGAATCCTTGGGACTTATGCCCAAGGGAGACTATCCAAGCTTAGGTCCCATCAAATTCAAAGACTCTTGGAGTAAGTTGCTAAGGAAGAAGGTAAGCTACAAAAGAGAGAAAGTGTGGAAAAGTATAACTGAAATCCTTCCCTTCGGAAGAGGGGAGTAAGATTTTGTGAGGATGAAGAAGAGTCACCACTCGAAGAGATGGTGAATAGGAAAACTTTGCGTATCCAAAAGATGACATCAGAAGTTTCGGCACAGTTAGACCAAATGTGGGATTCCTTGACAATATATTTCAAACTATTCTTAAAATAGTAGAGGATTCTAGAGTGTAAGGTAGTGAGAAAAGATAAAAGAAAGAGGTTGAACATGCACGTGGCAAGGGTAAGGGCAAATTTGCCATCATTAAAAAGGTTGTGGATTCAGAAACAAACAATGATAGTGGATGTGAGATATGTCAATATGACCATCCTAAGGGATGTTGCCCTATAATCTCACATCTATAGGAGTCTGGGGTGTATGCACTTAATCCATGATTAAACAAAAGGCAAACACCCCAAAGGTTACCTTATCCTCAAGGTAACCCAAGGCAATTCCACCAACCCTTAACATATTATCCCAGTGGAACTCCACCACAACCGATTGAGAAATATCAACAATGGTAGCACCCACAATCATGGGGAATGCCACCACCAAGGCAACTGTATCCTTACCAACAACCTGACCTGTATGGATATTACGTGCAGTAGCCAATCTCCCCACATGACTTTACTAGTCACGTCACTCCTCAACCTCACTACCAAGCCCGCAAGTATCAACAAGAAGAAAGTTCTGTGCATCACATACAGTGACACATGGTGTAATTGTGTGCAGAGGTCATGGTTTTTGCAAAGTTTAGCATTGCCTGCATGCAATCAGTGTGCACAAGTCATGAACATACAAAGATGCATGTATGCAGTAGCCACATGATAGGAAGAGACCCAGTGGTTGACAACTAATTAAGAAAGTAGTTCACTCATATACATGGAACCAACTGAGGGTTTGACTTGTGCTTACATCGATAGCATAAATGCATTAGAGCAAGTCCACTGCCAACTTCCAAGTCTTAACCTTGAAAATATTAACTAGGGGAAGTTGGAAATCCCTGAGAAATTAAAGCAAGAGCCCCTTGAGCTGAAACCATTGCCCACCGGTATGGAATACACGTTCCTTAAAAATGAAAAATTGGTAATTATCAACACTAAGCTTACTCCTCAACAGAAAGAACAACTACTGAAGGTAATAAATAAATGGTCGGAAGCCTTCACTTGGTCATATCCCAAATTAAATGGAATAGATCCTAGAATATGCTAGCATAGAATTTACACTGACCCCTCCATGAAGCCTCGAAGTGAACCTTAAGCTGAAGCAAGTAGTTAAAGAAAAAATCGAACAACTTCTCAAGGCTGGGTTCATATACCCCATTGCTGATAGTGAATGAGTTAGCCCCTTAGCTATTATGCCTAAAAAGGGAGGCAAATGGAGGGTGTGCATAGATTTTAGGCTACTAAATATGGCAACATTCAAAGATCACTTTCCATTATCATTTGTCAACCAAGTCTTAGACACCATCGCAGGGCATCGCTATTACAGTTTTCTGGATGGATATAGCAGATATAACCAAATACAAATAGCCTCAGAAGACCAAGCCAAAACTACCTTCACTAGTCCTTGGGAAACGTTCACATACAAACAGATGTCATTTGGCTTGTGTAATACCCCTGCAACATTTCAATGACTAGTTCTAAGCATATTCCAACAGCAGATAGGAAATGGCATGGAGCTCTTTATGGACGACTTCTCCACTTATGGAGCAAACTTTGATCAAGCCTTGGACCGGTTGGAGAAAGTGTTAAAAAGATGTGTAGAAACCAGTTTGAGGTTCAACTGGCAAAAAATCCATTTGATGATCCAAGAATATGTAGTACTAGGGCACAAAATCTCACGCATAGGGATTGAGGTAGACCCTAAGAAAATCAAAATTATCCAAGAAATCACCCATCAACCGAAAACTGTCAAAGATATTCGATCCTTCCTTGGACACACTGGCTACTATAGGAGATTTATTGAAAACTTTTTAAAGGTTGCCAAACCATTTGTGGACTTAATGAAAAAGGACATACCTTTCAAGTGGACCAGAGAATGCGAATTAGCTTTGCAAACTCTGAAACAGAAGCTAGTAGAAACACCCATTCTACAAGCTCCTGACTAGTCATAAACCATTCCATATCATGACTGACATGTCCAACTATGCTTTAGGAGCCATAATTACACAGTTAGATTACTAGAAGCATCCTTATTACATCCACTGTTAAAGTAGAAGTATCGCTAGTGCACAACTTAACTACACTACCACAGAGAAAGAATTAATGGATGTAGTGTTTGCACTAGAAAAGTTTAGACACTATGGATTGGGATATAAAGTATATATACATATAGATCATAGTGAAATCTTATTCCTCATGAATAATCCAATGGTAAGCCATCATATCATAGGATGGCTTGTAATCTTACAAGAGTTTGATTTAATGATGATCAATCGCAAGGGCACCAAGAATGTAGTTGCTAATCATTTATCTCGGTTGCGATGGGACAACAAAGAGGATGAGTATCCAATTTTTGATCATTTCCTTGATGAATTCCTCTTTGCTGGTGTAGTGAATAATCAATCACCCATGGAGACAAACTAGTACAGTAGCATTCTTACCTATCTCCTCACCCAAAAAACACCACAAGAGTTAAACCTTAAGAAGAAACAATAGTTTCTTCACTGAGCCAAGTACTTTATGGAGATCAATGAAAAACTTTACAAAGTGTGTCCTGATGGCTTAGTTCGATGGTGTGTTCCTAATATAGGTCAACTGCAAGTTCTCCAAGATACTCATGAGGGTCCTTGTGGGCATCATTATGTTGGGAGACGAATGACCATCAAGATCCTGCTTGCAGGATATTAGTGGCCTACATTATTTTCGGATGCCCATCATTTTGTCCAATCTTGTGAGTGCTATCAACATGATGGGGGAATCACTGCTAGAATGAAGGCTCCACAATAATGGATTCAACCATTAGAACCCTTTGACATTTGGGAAATTGATTTTATGGGGTCGATTACACCAATGTCCAATGGAAAAGCTTATATTATTGTTGTTGTAGATTACCTAACAAAATGGGCCGAAGTAGCTACTATTAAAAATTGTACATCATCTACAGCTACATGATTTGTTCAACAACAAATCATAAATAGGTTTGGTGTGCCATGTGCACTTATTTTAGACAATGATACACACTTCACATGTGCAACTTTTTGGAAATTAATGCAACGCTTAAGGGTTGAGCATAAATTGACTACACCATACCACCCCCAAGCAAATGGTAGAGCAAAAGTCACCAATAGGGAGGTTACGAAGATATTGACAAGAACCATTAGCAAGCTTAGGCAAGACTGGAGCCCTAAACTAAACAATGCTCTTTGGGCATACCACTCCACATGGAAACTCCCTATAGGCTACTCTCCCTATGAGTTAGTGTACAGTAAATTACCAATGCTTCCCATTCAAACTAAGCTCCATACACTATTTACGGCATGTGACCTCAACCTTGACCTTGATCTAGCATAGAAACAACGGTTAGTAACCCTTAACTTGCTAGATGAAAATCGATTAGCTACCTTGTCATCTAACGAATTGCACAAGGCCTTCAATAGACAACGTCATGACCTAAGAATTAGGAAAGTTAAATATCAGCTACGAGATAAGGTTCTCTACTGGAATCCCACACATGTGCCACAACATACTAAATTTCAAACACTATGGGAAGGACCTTATATTATTTATGCAACTTTTCCTTTAGGGGCAATGACAATATACAAACCTGAGAGCCTGGATAAAAAAATTTTGGTGAACGTGCAACAAACCAAAAATTTTTAGGAGCTTAGGACAGCCAGTACACACGCTACCTCTCTTGATGGACAACCCTGCTCACTATTTTGAATCTCCTCCTTCCAACTTAGTCATGGGGGAGATGGCCACCTATGCTAACCATTCTAGGCCCTCAGTTCTTTTTGAATTTTTCTTTTACACATTTTTATTTTACATATTTTTTGTTTAACACATTCTTTCAACTTTTCTTATTTTTGTTTTATACCATTGTTCATGTTTTTACTATTTCTTTGTTTGCTTGATTTACTTTTATTCATCATCTAATAAGTGCTCATGATGGTGGATTGAATTATATCATATTGATTGCTAATGTTTGGTTTTTACCTTTGAATTATGATGCTGATATTAAGGTATGGTTCTTTTGGTAAAACAGGCAATGAGTCCATGCCATCCACTCATCCATACAACTCTATGGTCTCCTTTGGCTTGGAACTGTACAATCCCCTTTTTCTAAGTAAACTTGTTAATGAATTGGTGGCTAGGTATTTTTCAAATCATGGAAAGACTCAAAGGATGAAAAGTGTGTGACTTCAAGGGGATTCGATACATTGGTGCTGGTCATTCTCTTGGGTTCTTGGATGCTTTTTCTTAGGTTTTTCACCATTCTGACATTGTTCAAATATCAAGAAGCTGAGTGAATAAAAATAAGTCTTTGCATGGTGTGGTTCCCACGCATAAACATAAAAAAAAAGAGAGAAAATAGAAAAAGGTGAGAATTTGAAGCACACCCCTTAGACATAATAAAGCAATATGGGCTACAAGTGCTGGTTATGGCACTGGAAAGACATGTTACCCATGCCTGAAGGTTCCCTCTAACTAAGGCCCTTTCTCGCTTCCTACTTCTCCATCTCACTCTCCTTTGGATGGTGGTCACTCTTTGTGGAAACATTCTTGTTACCTCAAGAAGATGGATTGGCCAAGTGTATTAATGCGAGGTCACTAAATGTGGTTAGTTTAATTCTAGATTTGGGATAAGTTCTACTCAATTATCTTAACCATGAAATACACAAGGGGCTTTACACAACCTTGTTCTTGGGATTCCATTCCATTCTCTCCTCTCCATCTTTCTTCCCATTTTTCACCTCATTGCCAGTTTTATCATTAGTCTATTCTGGGTTGATGCATTATTTTATTTTGGTGAATTCTTGTGGGTAAGTTTTTAACTCTTGCTTCCAAATGACATCCCTAGAGCCTATGAACTCTTTGGTTTGTGGGTTTGTCGCAGTATAAAGGGCATGAACCTTCTTTGGGGAGGATCCACTGGCATTTCTTTTTGGTGAAATTATTAACTTCTTTCCCTTAAACATTTTCTACAATCAATCATTTCTTGTTTCATCCCCATCCATGACATCCATTTTATTGGTGTTGCTATTGATATTTTTCATCTTTCTTGTTCCTCATGTTTTTCCATCTTATAGCTACCAGAGGTTCGCTCTTAGTNCAGAACTGGAGCATTTATGAAAGGAGTAAGCTTAGTGGCATGGCTATGGATAAACAACGGAAGGCGTAATCTCGGCATTGGCAACAACATGCTCCATCTTCTTTCTCTCTCTCTTTTTCTCTTCAAGCTACCAAATAAAGGCTTGGATGTCAGTTATGTACAAGTGTTCACCACAATGTTCATAAACACTAATGTTGTAATATGCTTATTAATCCATTCACTAGGCACGTTGAGTCTATCATCCTAATCCACCATTAGTTGTCAATTAGTCAATAATCCCATACCTTCCCAATATTTTGTAAGGAACTCGATGACGAGTTTTCATTTAGTCATGGGGGTATGATGAGAGCGATTACTCTAGCAGTTATTCTACTTATTAGAGTAGTTACTCTAGCGGTTACTCTAATTATTAGAGTGGTTACTCTAGTAGTTACTCTAATTATTAGAGTGGTTATTCTAGCGGTTACTCTAGTAGTTATTCTAATTATTAGAGTGGTTACTATAGTGGTTACTCTAGCCATTATTCTAATTATTAGAGCGGTTACTCTAATTATTAAAGTAGTTGCTCCCAAGTCTATAAATACAGTTCCCAGGCGCACAATTGGGAAGAAGTCTTTTAGCAGTCAACTAGCAAAACTCTTGTAGTCTGTTTGAAAGTCAGAGTATTTTCCAAGTGCTAGCAGCAGGAGGTCTAAGTGTGAATGGATCTTTATTCGAGCATTGTGTACTTGAGCACACCTTGTGTATGGTAATAAAGACGAGCTCTTCTATTCATCCTTATAGCACTTGAGATTTTTTTCTTATGCATTTATTTTATTTTATTTTATTTTATGCACTTTACATTTCTATTATTAGCATAGCACTTCATTTTGATCAATTAAGCAAATCGTTAAATTACACAAGCACGACCACTTCAAGCATGCATGTAATGCTTGGTAACCGAGTAACGATTAGTGTTTGGTAATCCCAACAGTGTTGCACTGGTTCAGGATGTGTACAGTAAGTGGGAATGAATGCTAGTGTTAGGAATAGTTAGAACTTAGTTAATGAGTAGTTAAGTGAAATTAGTCACTTAGTTACCTCTCTCCTTCCATACCAACGCAGGACATAAAAACATAAAAGCTATAAAAATCATATGCCTCAAGCTTACTTAACCATACAATTGTGACATACAGGTAAGCTTGGGAAGACAATGATCAACCAACCCATCCTTGTTCCACAAGGGCGCATAAGCATTTAGTCCTTGGAATTCAACCCAATCGTGCGTGAAATGCTTGTATTCGTATGGTTGATCATAGGGGTACGTTACTGCTCATCAATAATCATTACAATACATAGCTCATTAGTACTTAATCATTTTCAAATAGATTACAAACTAAATAATTCAAGAAAATTGATCAAAAAGTGAATGATTCAAGAAAATCAGCTCTAAAGATTAGTAGAGTAGCATTTAAAAAATTAGTATCCTTTCCTAAATTAAGTAGATTGATTAACATGAGGAGTGTTTCCAACGTTCCTAGTGATGCATAATGTTTTCTCCCCAATAAAGAGCTTAACTCTAGGATCTCAAAGATTCAAAAATTCTTGATATTAGACTCATACTGAGGAAGATAAAGCATGAAAATGACATGAACTACCTATGTGTTTAAGAGGGAATATATCTACATACTTAATGATTGTGGTTATATCTAGAAGTTTATAATGATGATATTGTACATACAACATGGTAGCTACAATACCATGGCTACAATATCACCCCTAAAAAATATATAACTTTTACTTTGATTTTGAAAGAAATAATTATAGTTCTTAATTCTTGAAGAATCCTAATGCTTCTTAGAGAGTGCTTGTCCAAAAAATGATACTTGGATATAGGTAATTTTAATTGAAAATGGTCTTCAAGCAAGGACAACTATACATCAAGGAGAAGTGTATTTCATTGAAGTCACTGGATCTATTAATAAGCTAAGATTATTAAGATGATATGGATTGGTTCACAAACATGATTTACAAAGATTGTACAAGTGGATCCTTTTCAAAGTGGGCTTCTACCCTTAATGCACTTATATAACCACTTCTATAAGCATTTTTGGGCACTTAAGGAATTGGATATGGGTTCCAATACACATGAATCTCCTTAATTAGAATTCTATGCTATGCTACACAAGATTATCAAACCCATAATTATACATGCTAGTAAGACAAAATGATGTGAAAAAGGATTATAGAAAAAGAATTATCATGGTTATCATGAATTCCAAGTGTTATGCATGGTTAATTTGATCATCATACCCATCAATAGAAGTCTAAACCAAGTTGAATCTTCTTACTAGTGACATCACATTGTATCTTTTGAGACTAAGACCATGGTTGCTACTAATCACGATGTTTATATAACACTACTACATAAAGATAAATTGGGAATTTTAAATAATTAATTAATCATTATCTTTTAAATTTTATAATCAGCAAGTCATCTTTAGGCATGGGTCACATGTCTTTCTAGTCACATGATGAAATCATTTCAAGTGACTATAGAATTCTTGAAAGTAGCCTACCTTCAAGCATGAGTTACATGTCTTTCCAATGGTACTTGAAAAATGGTTTCCTTTTGTTTGAATTAATTAATTATTATTATATTTACCTTGTTAGAGAACTACCTTCATGCATATGTATCATGTCTTTCTAGTATTACAACAAGGTGACATTTTTATATTTCCCATAGGCAATAAGCATAAGCATAAATATATCAAACATGTGATAAATAAGAACAAGGTAAAAGTAAAAGAATCAAAAAATCTCCTTGATGTTACACCTCTATCCATCCCTCTTAATCCTTTATCCTACTTTCAAGGTTAATGATCATTGATTTATTTAGGTTTTCATATAATAAAGAATATATTATACCCATGATAAGGACCTCTTAGTATTAGAAATAGGAAATGGATGATGTGGTCTTATGATAAGTATAATTACTTCTTCAATAATATGATAACATAGAACAATATTCTCAAAAAATAGAGTGATATCTTGCACATTATTAATGTCTTATTAATAAAAATATTAAAATATGCATATTATTGGAAATGAACTTAAAAATGGGAAAATATATAAAGAATAAATAAAACATATTAAGAATTGATAGATGTCTAAGAAATGGAAGATTATTAAGAAATTATGAAAAGTGTCAAAAAATTGTATGACAAAAAGTTGCAAAAACACTATTTTTAAAAGGTCTAATTATGATATATAAATTTCCCATAAATTGCATTTGAGGAGACATGAAAGATTGAACAATTCATAGTTTTGGTGAAAGTTATGCAAGAAGTCAAAGGTTGTTGAGATTCTTAAAATGGTTTGACTTATTGAATATTAACTAAAATAAGCTTCTATGAATTATTCAGGTGGTAGATGTGCATGAAACCTTATTTGCATGTAACATGGACAATGAAAGGTCCCTTCCATAATATTTGGAGCTTGGTACATTAGGGCACTTGATTAGGATTATAATAAAGGACCTTGTCCCATACTTTTATATCTACTTGTTTGATGTGAGCATCATGTACTTCTTATGGATTTCATTGAATATCAAGGCTACTAAGCATGTTTCATCTAGTAATTTTAGATGTATTAGATATTATTTTTAAGCTAGATCAATATCTATGTCTAAGTTACAGGTGCTAGTTAGTATATGAAGTTCAACTTGAATTGGTAGGATAGGTAAATTATTATATACTAACTCATATGATGAATATCTTATAGGAAGTTTTCACATTAAACAATAAGCCCACATAGCATCATATAACTTTGTGCTTTAATATTTTCTACAGTGATTAATTATTCTTGTAATAATTCATGTAATTGATTTGTTTGTTACTTTTTCCTATCCATTAGGTTGGGGATGATATGAAGTGGTTAATTTATGCTCAACCCCAAGGCTTTACATATGCTTCTTGAATGTAGCTCTTATGCAATGGGTTTCATTATCTAAAATTAATGCTCTTGGTACTCTAAACTTATTTATCATGTGATATTAAAAGAATTTTTCTACTATGAATGATGTTCAATCCTTGATTTTAGTAGCTTCTACTAATTTTGTATAGTAATAAATGTCAACTATAATGTAAGACTTCCTATTTGATATAGGTATGATGGGTTCTATAAAACTAATTCTTCAAATATCGAATGGTTCTAATGGCTATATCCATTAGTGTGGTCCTTCTATGTGATTCCTCCATCTTTCTAGCACTTCTCACAAGATTATATAAATTGGTGTACATCTTTGAACATAGTGGGTCAAAAATTTCTAGCCATGAGAATTTTTGTGGTTGTACGCCTTTGTACATAGTGGCCCCAATGTGATCCATCATATGCATCCTCCAAAATTCTTAGTTGATTTTTCTCTAGAACACAATATCTAATTAGGTTATTAACATAAATTTTGTAAGTATTACTTTTCATTTTTGTAAAATGCCTTACTTGATGAAGAAATGATTATTTGCTTTTCTGATCTCATTTAGTATGAATTTCTTGAGTGGTGACGTACATAGGGCAATTTTCTAACCATGATTTCTTCTTTGTAGTTTCCACAACTGTTACTACTTTTCTAAATAATGGTTCATTTGAAAATTAATTAGATAGAAGTTCTTCTTCACCCTTTTCTCTCCATTTTAATTAAGCTAAAAGATCTACTACAACATTCTCAATGTTCCATGTTGAATTCTGATAAGATCATGAATCATCATATAACATTAGTATTCACCATAGGCTTGTTCATTAAGAATTTGATGGTGTTATAGTTAGTGTAAACATAAATAGGGTAATGAAACACAGTATAAAAACTTTTCCAAATTCTACAACACTATCATTAAATCCTTTTTCATTGTAATGTAGTTGAGTTATGCCCCTATTATGCTTTAGCTTGTATAGTGAATATACTAAATTTATTTTTGGTCATCTATGTGTAAGAATGGCTCCTAGTGCATAATTGGATGTAGTAGTCATTATGTGAAAAGGTCTAGTTCAATCTAGTGCTTGTAGGATTAAAGTCTCAACTAGCTTTTGTTTCAAAATCTTAGATTTCCTTTCACATTCTTCTAATCAAATAAATAACATACTTTTCTTAATCAATTCCACTAGTAGTTTAGCAATATTTGAGAAATTTTCAATGAATCTTCTATAGTACCTAGTATGTCACAAGAATGATCTAACATCTTTAACTATTTTTTGTCTCTAGATAATGATTTGTATAACTCTTATTTGTTTGGATTTACCTTTATCTCATTTTTTAAAATTTTATGTCCTAGAACTATTTCTTTTTGGACCGTTAAGTGATTCTCTTGGTAATTGAGCTTCAAATTTATTTCAACACATCTCGTCAATACTTGATTAAGGTGGTATAAGGCTTCTTCAAAATTAGAATTGTATGTAAAGAAGTCATTCATAAAGACCTCCACTCCATTACTAATTTATTTTTATAATACACTAGGGAAAAGTCTTTGAAATGTTATAGGATCATTGGAAAGATCAAATTACATTTGTTAATATCCAAAGATCCCCCAAGGACTCATAAAAATGGTCTTCTCCTAGTCTTTTGATACTATTCAAATTTGGTTGTATCCACTATATCCATCCAAGAAGCTATAATACTTATGTCCTACTACTGTGTCTAGAACTTGACTAACAAATGATGGAGGAAAATGATCTTTAAACATAGCAACATTTAATAACTTAAAGTTAATACAGATCCTCCACTTACTATCTTTCTTAGAGAGAATAATGGGAGAACTTACCCACTCACTATCCATGATATGATAAATGAATCCTATCTTTAATAGCATTTCAAGCTCTTTCTTAACTATTTCTTTTAACTTTAGATTCAATCTTCATTATGGTTAACAATGAGCTTGATTGCTAGATCTATGTAAATGCAATGCTAGCAAATGCATAAATCAATTCTTTTTCTTTTATTGTATGACCATGCAAAGGTTATAGACCATTTGTTAACTACCTCTAACAACTTCTATTTCTATTTTGTTGTCAGGTTGACATTAACTATTATCACTTGGTCATAATTCAAAAATACATATTCTAGTGAGTTCAATAATATCTTTAATTCTAAGGGCTCTAGCTCCATCCTTTCTAGGATCTCTATCTTCCCCTAATCTATATTATCTTCTTCTTGAAATTGTACATGGGAAAGTTATTGTCTTACCCATTCTAATTTTTCTATTTCTTTCATATAGGTTCTCATGTGTTATTTTGTTAGTTCTATGCATATTTATGACTTGCATTCTTATCTAGTTGTTAGCCCTTGGATGTCTTCTTTCTTTGTGGATATTGCATACATGTATCTTTGTATATAGATTTCTTCTACACATGTTTTACATGCTAGATTACTCATCTATTTAATTGTTCATAGTTTTTGCGTGCAATTGCACCTCTTATTGTTATACATGATTCACAAAACTCTTTGTTTTTGTATGGTCCCTCTCTCATCTTCCTTAGAAATTTTTCAGGATAATTCTTGAATTCCTAAATTAACATCAATCATGCTAAGTCATGTTCTTTCAATGATTATTGGAAATTTTCCCTTATTCTAGCCAATGTGAACTACTGAGAAATTTATAGGATAGGACCATTTACTAATGATGGTTACCACATCTTCCACTTGTTCTAGTCAAATGGTGATGGATTGATTTGCTAGCTCTAATCTAATATTACATTTCTTCAATGATGGTATATTCTAGACCTTATACATATCTTGACAGATGAGATTTACTCTTAAGCTTGAATCAAGTAGAACTTTACATGGTGTATTTCCCACTATCTAAAGGTAGATTAAAGGACTTCCATAATCTATTGTCTTCTTGAAAGTATATCTACTTTGATCTAGCTACTTACTATTTTTGTAAGCATGATAGTGTTTATGTTAAAGCATGGTTTGTATGAAAGGACTTGGTGTTATTGAAATTGGGGTTGGAGTCATAGTCGCATCTCTCTTAATTAGGCTAGCCAAAGTCTTAGCCTTACCAACTCTCTTTCGACTAGTCCTAAAAAAGGGACATTTCTTAAATTTAGATTCATAGTTGATGGTAGTATTCTTTAATTGGGTATTAACATTCCTTGTTTCATTCTTTTGTTGAGGTTGATTTGGAAATTATTCTTGCATTAGTAGTGACAATATTGAAGGAAGTGGATTAGGATGTTGTTAAGGATGTTGCATTGGTTAATGAGGAACATAGGTTGATGATTTAGTTCATGGAGTTATGGATCTATGATATTCCATAGGATAATAATGGTATGAGTTATGAGTAGAAGCACTTCTTGGTGAAATAATTTATTATACGCAGTACCCATATGGATTTGGTTATATATAGGAATATTGTTACCTTGATGATGGCATCCTTTATAAATATGAGCTTTGACACTATTGCCAATAATGCTCTTGAAGTTGAGGATGATTCCCATTTGGGTAATATGATTATTTTTGGTACAGGCATCTATAGTTACCTTGTGGATAAGGTAACCTTCTAGGCATTTACATTTGGATGAACTTTGGGTTTAATGCATATGCTCCTAATTTCTATAAGTAGGTCATAATAGGGAAACATTATTTTAGATGTTCATATTGGCTCAAATCACACCCATCATCACTTTTAGTTTTGGAACTAAAAACCTCTTCTACAATTGCATCTTTTTCTTTATATCTATATATGTCATGTTTTGTTTTTCTCTTTTCTTGTTATTCTTTCTTTTGGTTAATACTTACTTCATTTTTTGCTCTATTATCTTTATTGTGGTAGTAATTTTTTCATATGCTAAATCCCACATTTTTTCAACCTTTGATGCAATGTTGCTAATGGACTTCCCAATGAGTAAGATTTTTTTTAGAATGAATTTTTTCATAGGGTCTTCTTCATCTTTGGTTTTAAAAACTTGGACATTTCTCTTGCAGAGAGAAGAATCCCTATAATATTCCTCTATAGATTTTATTTTTCTTTATTTTTCTTTCTCTTTACTAACTTGATTAAATAGCCTTTATGTATGATGGCATTATATCTATGACAATCTTTCTTAGGCCTAGAATCTAAGGGTGTTTCTAGTTTTATTTCTCAACCCATCAATGATATGTCAAAGTTATTTCCTCTAAGAAAATCCATGTCTTAGGCATTTATGTAGAACTAACTAATGTCTACCCTTAGTTACATCAAGGGATTCATGGCTTCATTTTTAACTCAAATGTGATACTCTTAAATATATTATTTATTTATCATTGAACAATTTTGTTATTGTACTTCACCTATGAATGAATTTTAGCTTTAGCAATCGATACCAATTCTTTAGTTTCTTAATGAACATTCTTAGAAATAAATTGAGTTTCTACCACTCACTTTCAATATTTTGAAATGCATAAGCATCATGAAAGTCCTGAAGATGATGTTGTGGATTGGTATTATATTCTCCTTCAAATTTTGAAATGTTATTCATGTTGATGAAACGTGACATGCACTGGGCCGCGATATCGCATCCCATGCGATATCGCGTAC
>MNCI01001062.1:145114-163959 GCA_015680685.1 Gnetum montanum
TTTACTGCTTTCCTAGTGCACGCAAGTACGACTTGATTACGAGTGTCTACGGACGTGTACGGCTAATCAAGGAATCAGCTACTTGCCGCAACGCATGAGTACGACTTAACTACGAGCATTGGCTGCTTGGTAACCCAGTAGCGTATTCCAGGGTTCTGCGCTTGGTAATCCCAGTGGTAGTCCAATGTGTACGGCTAGTTGAGAAATCGGCTGCTCATTGCTAGGCTAGAATGTGTGATAAGTACGACTTAGTTACGAGCACCCACGGGTGTGTACGGCTAGCTAAGGAATTGGCTGCTTATCACACTTAGGCTAAATAGGTGCCTCAGTACGACCACTTCGAGCACTTGCGTTACGTGTGGCGATCCCAGTAACGGTTAGCGTTTGGTAAGCCACAGTTGCATAGTTCAGGGTGTGTCCGGTAAGTGGGAACGGATGCTGACGCTAGTTAATTTAGACTTAGGACAGTAGTTACAATTAGCTTAGTTTCTCAACCCTTCTCCCCTGATAGCATAGAAGATAAACCTGAAAATACCAAAAAAATCATATACCTCAGACTTGCTTAACCATACACCGTGACACTTACAAGCAAGCCTGGGAAGACAATGAACGATTAACCCCAAGTGTTTCTTGTGGTGTTAAGGCATTTAGTCTGCGGAGTTCGACCGGATCGCATGTGCATGCTCGTATTCGTATGGTTGAGTGTAGGGGTACCTCGCCACTTATCACATGTCAAGTCAACGAATGTAACTATCCCTCTAATATCTTGTTGGAATGTAGATAATCTCATTGATATTTATCATGCTTCTAGTGATCAATAGAGATTCATCATGATCTTCGAGTTTGTCATAGTATTTGTTATAGTAATGATAACTACTTATATGCTCTTCTTTGTTTCTTCTCCTATGCCTTCTTTCTCTCTCTATCTTACTCTTCCTCTTCATCTTCATCATGATGTCTATCTCTTCCTTGATATCTATCTTGATCTTTTTTTGTCTTCCTATTAGGTATTATTTTTTGATTCCTTCATGAAGCTCTATCTTCATGTTTATGTTTCCCTTCATTAGAATCTATCGATAAGGGTGATGAATAGGATGGAAGAATTAGAGAGCAATGTTAGCTTACTTTTCTTCTATTGCCCAATTATTCATCCTTTATGAATTTATTGGGACTCTAAGGCTTGGAACCCTTCTTGTTTTGGGACGTGTCTCATTCCTTCTAGGAGTTACTACTAAGGCTTAATGTAGTTTTTATTGCCTAGAATCTTCAACATATAGGATAGGAAGTTGAGAATTGCATTGATGATTATAAGACTTTTTAGCTTGATACTTCACATTTTTGTTTTCTAAGGATAGTATCAACTAGAATGTAGGTTTACACTTTTCTTATTTATAGTTAGCTTTCATAATGGTATCTCTTCTAGCTTGGGCTTTAGTCGAATGATAGGGTCTAGTGATGTTCTTAGGGACTTGATAGCCTCCATGTGTGTGACTAAAACCATATCCTAGTACAATAACTTGAAGCCTATATGAATTGGTTATTTTGGTGACAATACAATGTTACCTTATAAATCTCTCCATAAAAATTAGTCATCTTGATGAAAAATGAAAGTGAAGTTTGGATAATATGAATTTGTATGAGCATAGAAAATCTTTTTTTGCATTAATCCATTCCAGTTTTCTTCAATAGAAGTTCTATTATTACTTTCATTAACAACATTAGCCTATGGGAAATTTACCTTGTGTGTTAAAGCCATGTTTAATCAGTTAAGAAATAAGCATGTATTTAAAAATATTATATTGCTTAAAAGATAGATTCTTAAAATGCTTATACAATAAACTTATATGGTATCAACTAACTATAATTTTGACATGATCCCTAGCAATGACACCAATAATGAGTGGTGAGAGTTCCCAATGCCCAACTATACAAGTTGCAATTTTACACATGTTACTATATCATAATTCATGGATGAAACAATATAGACTATAGCTAGTTGATATAAAGTTCATGATCATTATCTTCTTTCTGGAGTTGCTATAGTCAAAGTATATGTCTTAGCTCACATTAAGGCATATGATATACTAATGTTATTTGGCTATTATGGTACTAAAGTAAAACATAGTAAACTAAATGTGAAATCTATTAACTAAGGAATAATGAAAATAAAATGCTAAACTAGTCTAACAATGATAAGCCTATAGTCCTAGCTTTTCAAACACATCCTAGGCTAGTATAAATACCATTAGGATTATAAAGCAACATGCTATTGGACAAACTAAGTAAAGTTACTATTGGGTTACCAAAAGATTATATGTTATGATGAAAACCAGTTGTACTTATTTCATTAAATTACTAACAAACATTAGAAATGTAAATGATAAGTAAAAATGAATGACAGTTGAAAGTAAATTGCATGTAAAGTAAATATAAGCTAAGTTAAATGCTATAATGGTTATGAATAACCTCGATCTTCATTTTCATCCTCAAAGCATATCTAGGTACATTTTACATGAAGAAAGATGTTATACAATTGTTTACAAGTACACTATGGGTACCCACAAACTAAATAAGGCTTTATAAAATGAAATATCAAGAGTCTTATTCAGGGGTGAAAAAAGTTATTTTTGACATAATGATGGACTTGTATTTACAGGCATAGCTACATCACATCTATGAAATTGTAGATTAACCTATGATATCATAACTATGATATGATAGTTGATGATATAGAGCTATTTATTAGCAGGTGATGTCATAATGCTTATAATTTAGGAAGGAGCCAACAATAAGCATTATAAAAATTAAACTTAAAAATGTGTAGTATGAAAGAATATTCACATCAAAGTTGATAATTGGTAGAGTAGTCCATATGCCCAACCATACAAATCACAAATGTTCATGTGTAACTTGATTGAATTTTATAGACTAGACTAGCTTGGGTGTCTAGATAGCTAGGTGATTAATTGTTGATCACTATCATTTGAGTTATACTTACCTGACTTAGTATCTCTAGTTAAGTATGGCTAAGGCATATGTTGTAGTAGCCATATTGAAATATTATTAAAATATTAAAACACAGCAAATTAATCTAACTAATATACTATATGATTAAGTAAATCCCATACTAGCCTAACATGATGAGTGTCTAATCCTAGTCTACCATACACATCTTAAACTTTATTTCTAGGTGTTTGATTGAGGCAAAACAAGTGTTGTTGGAATTGTTGTTTTATACACTATTTTTTTATGCAACTAGTGGAATTTTTAGACAACATCCTTTTTGTGGCTATGCAAATCTCAAATTTTCTTTAAATAAATTTTATTTAATTATATACATGAGTATTATAAAATTTTGCTACACTATATTGATCTATTATATTTATGCTCCTAATTAATAAACTTTATCTATTTTACCACATCCTTTTGAGTTAGGAAATCAAGGTTAAATCCAAATCCTTAGGATTTCATTACATTTCTATTAGTTATTTATAAGATATTTTATAGATAATTAATACGGATGTTATACAGAGGTAGAGAACAATGCAAAGATCATACTCTTATTGAGGAACAAAAAGCATAATTGTACTTTATTTAGCAAGTCATACCAGCAACATGGCAATCAATGCAAGTAGAGGCTAAAGCACCACTTGCTTCAGAGCATGCACAACACCTCACACTCTCGAATGAGTGTTTACAAGCTATTCAAAAAATATATATCATGTTCATTGTCAAAATGAAATTAAACTTCGGCCCATATATGGAGTTTGCACTTGCAGAACTACACAAATAATTACAAGCATCACCCTTCTAGCCTATCATATCAAGTAATTGTGAATGATGAATGGTGAACATCAATCATGCGCTACATGATAATTTTGTAATACCACTCAAACAAAGATGTGGCATTCATAGTGAAGTAGTTAGTCATGTATATATATCTATGTAACCCCAGAAGTTTGAAATGAGTTTATCCTTCTTTTATTTAAACTCAAGGGTGAGTTTTCAATTAGTTGTAGGAGTATGATAAAAACTTTAATGTTGTTAACTACAATATTTTATCTACAATACCGTAGCTTAATATATGATGTAGTGGACCATGGTTATGCTTATAAATATGAGCCCACCATCATGTCAATGGATACAATTTTACCAACCCTTAGTAAAATTCTTATAGTTTGTTTTCTTAGAGTTAGTTGTGAAAGCTTGTAGTGTGATGAATTACAGTTGTATGATATCTTTATTCAAGTAGATTGTTCCTAGATATAATTCATAAATGGCAATAAAAATCAAGATTTTTCTTCATCATTGTAGCATCTCACATAGAATAGATTTAGATTTTAATATCATTTACTTTTACTTTGTTATTTACATTTTCTAAGTCATTTTCTATTAACTTGTTTGCTAATATGAACAGAATAAATACGACTAGTTTCAAGCATAAAGTATTATTGTTTGGTAACCCAGTAGTAAATTTATTAGATTTTCTTGGTGGTAAAGTTACTTAGTAATCCCAATAACAATTACATCAGCCTAGGACGTGTACAGCAAGCTAGGACTAGATACTTATCACTAATAGGTTGGAATAGCTTTATATTTTCATTATACTTGGTCGTTGATGAGACGTCATTTGGGGCAACCGCGATATCGCATGCCCAGATGCGATATCGCATCCTTTACTACGATATCACGTATGCGATATATCAGCCCGCCGCCAGTCCTATAAATAAGAGGTGGCTCTCCCTTGTTTGGGAGTTTTATTTTTAGATTGTAGCGAAATTCTGGCAGTTTTATCCCTCAGAGATAGAATATTTTCCAGTGTATGCCCGTAGTGTGGTGAATGTAATTGTATGGCATCCTTTATTTGAGTGTGATGTACTTGGACACGCACATGACCGAAAATAAAGGTCGAGATTACTTCATCATTGCAGCATTCACTTAGTTTAATTGTTTAATTATTTAATTGTTATTGTTATTTACTACTTTCATAATTAATACTCTCTCACCCTTAAACTCACGTTAGAATGCAGAATGAGTAGGACTTGATTAAGAGCATTTAAGTGTGACTACTTGGTAACCTAGTAGCATACCTAGGATCTACGCTTGGTAATCCCAGTGGTAGTCATGCACAAAGTCCAAGAAGTGTACGGATAATCAAGGAATGGATGCTTATCACACTTAGGCTAGATTAGATTCTCTTATCCTCTCTCCCCTAAAGTAGTTAATATTACTTTCCATTGCCTTCAAGAGTAGCATTAGATTAGGAACCACATCATACACCTCACTCTAGACTAAACCATATGTGACAAATATCATAGTAGTCCAGGTGGGAAGATAGTGAACTGTGACCTAAGGCTAGCTGTCTAGGTGCCACAACTAGTCCATTTGCGAAGTTCGACCAGATCACGCGTGAAAACACTCATATTCGTATGGTTGAGTGTAGGGGTAACTCGCCACTCATCATTGGCACCGTTGTCGAGGACGGTGTTAGTCATCTAGATTAGTTATATCATACAAGGTCGTTGTATAAGGACTTAACGATATATCTTTTAGAACGAAATAATTATTAAAGAGTCACATACAAATTCACACACAACTCCACAACCATGGCTCTCCTACAAGATGATAATAATGCCACACCTAGTGAGGAAGTTCATTGGAGAACCAACGAACTATATGATGATGAAGACTGGAGTACACAACCTAAAGTGGGAGTTTCTTATAAACATGAATGAAAGCAACGTCATCCCAACACATGAAAGCATAACTTACCCGATGACGNGACACTCGTTGACCAAGCAAAAGTATGGTATAGATCATTAAACCCAAATTCAATACGACGTTGGTCAACAATGATAGAAGTCTTTAATGAAAAATATCAAATCTACGCAAGAGTGTCTGCCTTGAGGAAACAGATCCAAGGATGGAAACAAGCACAGCATAAACCCTTGGACATGGCCTTAGAAAGATATTATGCACTGTTAAACAACTGTCTAGGCCATGGGTTTTCTGAGGAAAGGCTAATGTACCATATCATTAATGGGCTTTGTGATGCAACTAGAGAGACTTTAGGAATGTATGCCCAAGGTCAACTATACGAACTACGAACCCATCAAGTCCAAGAGCTTATTAAGCGGGTAGCAAAAGAAGAAGGAGAATTGGCTAGATGGGAGAGTGTTGAAAAACATCAATGGGGCCAAAATCTCAACTTAACAAAGGTCCATGATCATAAAAAGGAGAAATCAACCAATCCCAAGGTGGAAACATCATATTTGCCAACACAACAATCATTAGAACAAGCTAAGGCAAAGATCAATAAGATGTTGGAATGGACGTATCAAAAGTGTGGAGAATTTATCAACATTATTGGAGATAGAGTTTTGACAACCCAAGAAGTAGGATGAAATAGTAGACAATCGAAAAGAAGGGATAAGAAAAATTAGAGCTCAACTGCCACTCAGAAGTATGAATGTAACATATGCTTGTACGATCACACCAAGGACCAATGCCCAATCTTATTACATTTACATGAGCATTGGGGAAACATGTTACATCCAGAGTTTATACAAAGATACTATGTTCGATCACAATGGCAACAATCCCAGTTGTGGGGGAGATCACCCCTAAACTGGAGACACCCTTCTTATCATTTGAACCCAAATGCTTATCTAGTTCAACATTTTGTTTCTCCAACTGGGTCAACATACTCTATCTCATCACATTACCATTCTCCACAATACTATCAGCCCATGCCTCCAACACAACCACAGCCTTGTGCACCACACATTTCTCCTAACTTTCAGCATTCTCATACTTTCCCTTCTTCTACATTGCCACCAACTATTCCTAAGGTGTTTGCACCACAGCAACAACCCATGAACGCTACTTGTGCTAATGCTACCAACAGCATTGAAAAGCCTCCTCGACTTCCAAAGTGTCCCTTCTTTAAACATGATCATAAGAAGAGACAACACAATTCTGAGGCCACTGCATCCTCCAACTCAACACAAGTCCCATACTGTGGTGCACCCTTATCTTTGAACCCAACGCCTCATGTAACTTCATTAGGGCCACCAACTCACACTCAAACAATCATACGACCCAATGAACATAGACATGGAGAGCAACAATCCAATCCTTGCATACCATCTTCCAGTCACAAACATCATAGTGGGTCAACTCATTATCCGGGAACTACATGATACAAATTGCCCCACCATGCTTATTATAATCAAGTGTGTGAAACCCGATGGGGTAAATATGACCAAACCTGAATATTTCCAACATGCAAGGATCCCCGTCATCAATTATTAATCCTTGCCATCCTCAACCATCTAGCTATGAGGGATATCCCCCATTCTAATAACAAGCAGGATTAATAAATACTTTTCATTTTCTTTAATTTTACAACTTTTTATTTTCTAGTTTTTCATTTTTCAATTTCTTGTTTTATCTTTTTGTCTCTTTACATTTTTATAAGTAATCTCATCTATGAATAAAACACTCATGTGGCTCATTGGTTGAGGTGTGTTCTATGTTATCGAGTCTCAAGTGATCAATTGTTTGGACAGTGAGCCCATTACACCCACTCATCCATTCTAGAAATAAAAGGTTCTATTTGAGGGTACAGTGATATTCTTGAAATTCTTAAAACTTAAAATTAATTTTGTGTTCATTGTACCCAGAATGAAGAAGGATGGACCAAGAGGGGATGATTAGGATGTGACATCAAGGGGACCTGTGGATTCTATTTAGTGACGTCTGTGGAAGTTATCATGCAATGTGGTTGTACTAAGATCCTTGTAGATCTAACAAAAAATGGGAGTAAGAGTAATCAAAAGGTCACTGTGAAAAATCCAATGCTATTCTAGGGGGTCCCACTAGAAATACATGCACCCATGCCTGAAGGTTGGCAGCTTCTTTGGATTGAGTATTCAAAAAGAAAAAAAAAGAGAAAGAGAAAAAGAAAAACAAAAAGAAAAGTGCCATAAAACAAAAAAAAATCACTCCTCCCTTGAATAAAATGTCAAGTGATCATACGCCTTGTTGTTATGGTACTCTCATAGTTGTTCATCATGAGATGAAACAATGCGATGTCACTAATTAGAGAAATGGACTTGGTCCTAATCTTGGAACGACGAGTTAATGACAACTTAATCATGCTTTACACGCAGGATTCACTGTGTCCTGGGTCAATTACCTCATGTCCCAATCTCTACAATCCCTTTCTATAGTTCATCTCATCTCACTGTTCATATAATTGTAACTCATGTTTTGTATAGCATAGAATTCTTACCTCATTCTGGTGATATTACATGTGTTTGTTTTGTGGAGTTAGTGCAGATTACATTTAACCCTTCTAGTGCCCACGGACACATTAAGTGTGGTTACACAAGGGCATTATAGGTTGGAACCTGCTTTGGGGAGGACCCACTTGTGTAATCTTTTGTAATCTTCACTTATGGTATAGCTCACACACACCATTTCTCACCCTCTGAATTTCAACATTTCCATGAACCATCACATACCCTTTTTCTTACCACCCAAGCTTTTATTGATAAAATCCACAATGTCATCATTAATTATGCCTCTGGATGTAATGAAATTTCCCTAGAACCCTTGATAATAGCCAATTTCCTCAATTTACAACGTTAATTTCAAAAAACATCCTTAGAAAACTTGGTATTTTCATGGTGTCTCATATCACTAGGGACATGATATCGCGTACGCAATGGATCGTACACGATATCACATCACTGCAACCTATAAATAGGTCACCCCCCACCCACAACACTTAGCATCATTTTTTCATTCACACGAGGGAGTTTTTGAAATTTTTTCTCTATGACTTGCAATTGAGCGACCCTTGCTTTTCTCACTATATCTTGCTCGTTGGTACTCCGATTTTAATTCTGTTTGAACCTACTTGAACCCAGAGTGTTCAGCTTAGTCATGGAGGAGGGACACTTGCCAAAAAGTGCCTAACTTTTTTGAAATTTATCATCGCCCAAAGGATATCATCTAGGGTAATTAACTATAACACTTCAAATATTTGTGCCCAAAAATCATTTAACCCTTAGGTATACCGAAAAATTAAAAATTGAAAAACCACCCAAGTAAAAGGGAATCCATTATTACAAACTTTTGAGCAACATTACATAGAGATAAAATAAGATCATTAATTAAGGCAAGTAGTAAGGTATAACTCAATTTCAAAAACAACCTTACTAACGCTTGACCCATGTGATTGCAGATGGCCCCGAAACATGGACAACATGAAGGTCCTACCCAAGGTGGAAGCAAACAATCTTGGAGAGGTGAAAGACAAAGACCTGCTGGACAACATGCAGAACAGGAGGAGCAATCATTCATCATTCATCAAGATGAACCTCCTACCAAATGGTTCGGGTAGGCAAAAGGAGGAGTTGTTGTAGTGCCTGAACAGGGAACACAGCTCACATTGCCCCAAGATTGTGTTCAGGCCATCCATGAAAAGTCCACATTCACTACAGTGATTATGGAATTGAACTTTGAATCATTTGTAGATTTTTCTCCTAAGGCCGTTAGGGATCACCTCAAAGGGTCTCCCTTATGGCCTATCCTCTCTTAAAGCGGTGCCTAGTACCAAGGAGAGACGTACCAATTTTGGCACAATAAGAAGCAAGGCACCACTGTTAATATTTGTGGTGTGATAGTTGACTTCTCTACATAGGCCATTTTGAAAGTGTTAAACCTTCCAAACATAGGGCCCAAGGTTGCTCGGTTATCCACCCATTTAGACCCCGATGTGTGAAAGGATTGGTTGGAGAAGGCTTATGGTAGAGATAAGGCATTTGGTGAGTTGACAACAAAAGAGAGGGTTTACTTCAAAATTGGAACATATCATCTCTTCCCCACAAAGGGCCTAAAAAGAATATCAACGTATGCAGCTAGAGGATGTGCAGTGTTGATGGGAAAGGTTAACGCTCACCTACCCCATCTATATTTGATGGAGATCCTGAGGCGGTTCGAAGAACGAAAGACAAGAAAGATGGCACTACCTTTCCCTTGTCTCATTAGAAAGCTTTGCCGACATGCTGGTATTTGGGGGTACACCAATGACGTCCTCCAAAAAGCCCAAACTGCTTCATATGTTGAATTGCTAAAGGCACCAGCTCCAAGAAAAAGCACTGGTGAAGAGTTGGGACCAGAGCAAGAAGAAGAACAGATGGCTGGACCAACTGCAATCCAACTTGCAGGACCCAGCCAACCTCTAGCCACGGGTCCCAGCCAACAACAAGAAGCAGGGCCTAGCACAGGCCAAGATCAACCACCACCGCCACAGGACTATAGACCATTGATGAACCATCTTAGGGCCATCGCTGAGACGGTCAGTTGGGGAAGTCGTGATGACACAAACCTCTTCTGCATCATCAATGATCCCATCCAGCCTATGGTTTCATTGGATCACACAAGGGGGGAAGTATCCATTCACACAGAAGTAGGGAAAAGTAAATGGTCACAATAGATCTTAGGAAATGTGACATCTTTCTAGGTGCAGTTAGAGATTGGTGAAGGGGCCACTATGGTGGTCATGCAACACCACAATGCCGTAAGAGCTATAGAAGTGGTTGCAGACCACATCAAAGAATCCTTCAACGTACTTGTTGTGCCACCAACAGATCTCTCAGGAGCACGAGATGCTCAAACTTTGGCTGGAACCTCAATGAATCCTGTGGAACATGAGGATGTGCTTGATCGATTGCTTCAAATAGGGCAAGTAATGACGTCCCTGTTCGACATCTCTCAAGATGTTATAGTAATTCAATCAGACCTCATTTCCACAAAGGGGAAGCTGGTCTTAACAAAAGTGAGGGCCGAGCATGCTGAAGCTGAAGTGCAAAAACTACAAGAGCAATTTGTGACCTTACAAGCAGCACAACAGGACCCTCTACAATTTGTTCTCGCAAACCAGCTAGAAAATTTTAGAATGAAGTAACTAACCAAATTAATAGCAAAGAATAAAAGGGTGGCCGATGAGAAAGAGAAGGCTATTTGGGATGACTCCACAACACAGGCGCAAACTTATGTGCATCTTAAGGCACTCAAGGCCTTGCAAGAAGAAAACAAGCAACTGGTTGCAGACAACCTTCGGTTGACCACTGTAGAAAAGCAAAAGAATGTTCTCGATGAACGCTTTCATCAATTACAAGAATAATTCATCCAAGTCAACTAAGACGTAAGCTGTTTAGCCAGAGAAAATCGAACCCTCTCAATGGAGGAGGTACGCGCAATTCGTCAAAAATCAGCCATTGAAATAAGCGTGTGGTAGAACAAGGCTAAATGACATGAGAAGCTGAAGGACCACTTCCGTGATTAGGTGGGGATGTACAAACAAACCTTGGAGAAGGAGATCCATATGGCCAAGGCTCAAATCAACAATATCAGTGCTCAACACACTGATTGGCGAGCCATATTGGACACATATGCTTTCGCCCACCAAGCGGAAGTTAAGAACCGGGACCTGCAGATTCAGGACTTGATAGAGTACATGGAGTTCACAAATCTAAGATATGTCAACCTTGCCATGTTAACAGCAGGGCACCCGAGATCGAAGCTCAAGCAGTAGGTAGCAACCACCCACATCAAATACGAAGCAGAATTTTTAGAACACAAGGAGCTGTTGGAAAAACTGAAGGTTGCAAATTTTGAACTTGAGGTGATGAAAGCCAACTATCAGGGACAAAAATATGTCACAACAGACTTGGCTCAACAGCTAATAGACTTTCATGAGTACAAGGATAAAGCTAGAGCCTATGAGGAGGAACAACGGGTGTTCACAGCTTGGTACGTCAAGGCCAACCAAATGTTTCTGCAACTACCCTGTCCGTGGGAGGTGCCAACTCTGTCAAACATTGGAACATTAGCATGGACGGCACAAGACCCTTGGACCAAAGAGGAGAAGCTCTAGGCCATACTTCAATGTCATCAAGCCTCAAAGCCTAGAGCACAAGACAAAGGGAAGGCACCAATGGAGGAGCCACCGCCACTAGGAACTACATGAGTTCCAAATTTTTGTAGTTATAGTATATTTTGTGTGTTGTGTATTTATTTTGTTTTCTTCCCACACTGCAACATCATCCCATTTTTCCATCTAATAATCCCATACCTATCCACTGTGTAATCACTGTAACTCGAGGACGAGTTTTTATTCAGTCGTGGGGGTATGATGAGACGTCATTTGGGGCAATCGTAATACCGCGTATGCGATATTGCATGGCCAGACGCGATATCGCAGCCCGCCACCAAACCTATAAATAAGAGGCAGCTCTCCCTTGTTTGGGAATTTTATTTTTAGATTGTAGTGAAACTCTGGCAGTTTTATCCCTCCAAAGATAGAATATTTTCCAGTGTATGCCCGCAATGTGGTGAATGTAATTGTACGACATCCTTTATTCGAGTGTGATGTACTTGGACACGCACATGACTGGAAATAAAGATCGAGATTACTTCATCATTGCAGCATTCACTTAGTTTAATTATTTAATTATTTAATTATTTAATTATTATTGTTATTTACTGCTTTCCTAGTTAATACTCTCTCACCCTTAAACTCATGTTAGAACGCAGAATGAGTACGACTTGATTACGAGCATTTAAGTGTGACTACTTGGTAACCCAGTAGCATACCTAGGATCTACGCTTGGTAATCNCTCTCTCCCCTAGAGTAGTTAATATTACTTTCCATTTCCTTCAGGAGTGGCATTAGATTAGGAACCACATCATAGACCTCACTCTAAACTAAACCATACGTGAAAAATATAATACTAGTCCAGGTGGGAAGACAGTGAACTGTGACCTAAGGCTAACTGTCTGGGTGCCACAACTAGTCTGTCTATGGAGTTCAACCAGATCACGCATGAAAACACTCGTATTCGTATGGTTGAATTCAGTGATAGAATTCATAATCATTTTCATCATGTTTATCCTTAGCATACTCAGATCCAAACAACATTAACTGATCATATACCTCACTAAGAGTTAAATCATACATTTACACTTTGCTAACTCCATGTGAGAAGATAATGATCATGAACTTATCATCAACTTACAAGTACACTTAGATTGTCCATTCACAAATTATGATTTGGTCACACGTGAATACTTATGACTTGTATGGTTGAGTGTTGGAATTCCTTGCCACTCATTATCCTCCTATTGAACCAATCCTTCACATGCATCCTTAGACCTCTGAGTAAAAGGATGACAACAATAGAGAAAACTTTCCTAATCATTTTATGTTGAGTTATCATGTTGATAGACCTTCCACCAAGATATCTACATCCCCAAATTTCTAGCTCCCAAGCAATTGAAGGAATGTCCACCATCTCCTACTAATTTTCTAAATCTCCAAGACTCTAGGTGGGCAAGTCCAAAGATACAGGATAGCACATCTAAAGGCAAGTGACCAAGGGCTTGTCTACCTTGGACTAGACCTCTTAGGTTAACTTGGTAGCCCGAATGTAAGCTTGTCTCCCAAAATCCTAAAGCTTGCAGTCACCTACTTGAATTAGGATAGCTACTTTATCCTAAGTAATTAAATGGAATTAAAGATGCTCCTCCACACTAGACTAAACAAAATTTTTCATAATTAGCTTAACTTGTAACACAAACTGGGTAGGGGGGATTGAAAACTAGTGTAATATAAATGGGAATACTTGAAAGGACAAATTTAACCAAAGTTAGCTTACCTATGGAAGATAGAAATAAATCCTTCTATAATGCCAACTTCTTCTACATCCATTCCAAAAATTTCTTTCAACTATTGGTCAAATTTTGATCATAAAATAGAGGCTACCCTAGGTAGGTAGTTAGAAGTGATCCAACCTTGCATCCAAACATACATTTGATGCACTCCAACCTCTTAGTCAAACACCCCACATGAAAGAGCTTTTTTTTATTCTAATTAACTTCTAGCCCCATTGATTAACAAATTCCATTTAGTGCCTGCATCACTTTTAGGCCTCTGGCATTAATGTTGACAAAAAATTCATCTTATCATCTGCATAATGAAGACATGGCATTCAACTTCCTAATTCATCTACAAATGTTATCAACAATCATAGCAAATTAATATGATGAGTGAAGATTACCTTGTTGAAGGTCCAATTACTAAGGGATTTATCCATTTAGAAAAACTTGAAAGAAAATCATGGAAATCATGTATTTGATCATATCAAAAAAATATCTACAAAACCCTAACTCCTCCAAGGTGAAAAGTAATGAATCATGCTCCACCTTATTATAAGCTTTGGGAAAATCTAGGTTGATAAAGCAAATCTCTTGTTTCTGAATATAGGTCAAGTGTAGAGTCTTATTCACAATAATGATGTTGTCAACAATATTCCTCCTAGGGATAAATGTCAACTAATTTGACTAAATGATATTAGATAGCAAGGACTTCAAGAAATTCACCATGATCTTGAAGAAAATTTGATAAAAGCTATTGCAGAAACTAATGGGTTTGTAGTCCCTCAGGGATCACACCTCCTTATTCTTAGGTAGTAAGATAATGAAAGTATTGTTCTAGGTTTGGCAAAAGTTTCTTACTTGACTCCTACTCAAAAAAGACCCTAAAAGTCCTTACTAATGATATTACAAAAAGCTTTGATGCACTCAAAGTTCTAGCCATCTAGTCTAAGTGACTTGTGGTTTAAGGCTTCAACCAGTACAAAACAAATCTCCTCCCTAGCTGTTGATGGGACGCAATATCGCATGGGCCACGATATCACGTATGCAATATCACATCTTCACCTGCGATATCGCGTACGCAATATCGTGGTGTCCCGCAGACTCTATAAATAAGAGGCAGCTCTCCCTTGTTTTCCATCCTAGGCTTAGACTGTAGTGAAACTCTGGCAGTTTGATCCCTTGAGAGATAGAATATTTTCCATGTGCCCACAGTAGGAACTCCAAAGTGAACGGATCTTTATTCGAGTAGATATTATGCCTGAACACATATTTGTGTACGGAAATAAAGACGAACGTCTTGGATAAACCTTGTAGTGCATGGAATAGGCTAAATAGGAGTTTATTTATTGTTATTTACTATTTTCCATTTAAATGCTTTATTAGTTATTAAATCTTTTTCAACCCTTCTCTCCTAGTTAAGTGCCTCAGTACGACCGCTTCGAGCACGTGTGTTACGCATGGTGATCCTAGCAATGACTAGCGTTTGGTAACCACGGTTGCATTGGTTTAGGGTGTGAATGGTAAGTGGGAACAGATGCTAATGCTAGGTTAATTCAGACTTAGTTAGTTAGTTAAAGTAGTAATTAGTCTCTTCAACCCTTCACCCCAATAGCATAGGAGATAAAACAGAAAATCTATAAAAATCATATACCTCGAACTTACTTAACCATACACCGTGACAAATACAAGTAAGTTCGGGAAGACAACGAATAATTAACCTTAAGTGTTCCATGAGGAATGTAGGCACTTAGTCTATGGAATTCAACCGGATCGTGCATGTTACGCTCATATTCATATAGTTGAGTGTAGGGGTACCTCGCCACTCATCATTGGCACCGTTGTCGAGGACTAAGTGTTTGTGCGCTAAGTAGAACATAAGAGATCATTCACATCATTGGGAGCTTAAACGAACCTTAGGGTTAATTAAACAAAAATTTATATAATGGTCAAATAGCACACCGATAAGACACAATGTCTTCTTATTCTTCTTCTCATAAGAGCAACTCACCACCTAGGGATAATACAAAGAACAGTCGGCAATCAAAAACACATAACCTAAATCCGTCAGTTCCTCAACAATATAGGGTGGAATATACTCATCCCGATAAGTATATACCTAATTTAACTTTTATCCTCCATCAGGATGAACAGATGCACTGAAGAGACTTGCAAGGTAACATAGTGTTACATCCAGATCATGCAATCCCCAACATGCTCCTCCATGCTTTGGCACAGATCAGCATGACTCAGCTCTATGCTAAATACGTTGTAGAAGATTTTGACATGAGGGATTACCATCCCACAGCTTTACAACATATGAGGGACTCAAGGCAAAAGAGCCAACATACACTGTTGAAGGGCAAAGAGGTCCCGCACGTCCTAAGTGAAATAGGAGATGGTGAACCACTTATAACTAGTTCTCTATCAAAAGATGTTCCCCCTCATAACGATAGTGAGGAGGTGGGGTATCAAAACCTATGCTCCATGATACACAACCCTGGTTCTGATCCCTATGAACACCAGCTATTCACTGAGGGAACAACAACACATGACAAGGATGGGCACTCAGATCATCATCACGATTAAGGTCAAAGCCACAAAAGAGAAGGTAGAAAACATCATCATGGTGATGGTTCTCCTTCTTTTTCCCCTTCTTCACACCATACACACTCTCCTTCCACATCTGGGTGCAACCATCAAGAGCATAACGGTGAGGATAGAGGTAGACAAAATGAGAGACCTTGACGAGAGAGTCGAGAGAGAGGACAAGGGCATGAACGAAGGGAAAGTAGGGAACAACGAAGACATCATAGACGTCATGAAAGAGACGATTGTGATGAACCCCTACTTGCCACCCAAAGCATGCTAGATATAACAGAGGCAGTGAGATTACCAACAAGGCATTTAAAAGATAGTCGGATCAAGCATTTAGATATGAACAACATCCCACGCTTTGAAGGGGGATACAATGCAGATCTGCAAAATCATTTACAGGAATTCCACGATGCCTGCGCCTTGTAAAACGTAGAAAACGAGTGGCAAAAACTAAAGTTGTTTCCTAGGATACTCATAAAGGAAGCAGAGAGTTGGTACCGGTCCTTAGAACTAGAAACCATTAGGAGGTGGAGTACGATGTTAGAACTCTTCAACGATAAATATCAAACATACTCCAGAGTGTCTAATTTGCATAAGCAAATCCAAGGATGGAAGCAAGGTACTCATGAACCCTTGGATGCTGCCATGGGCCGCTACTACACATTATTACCTCGTTGCCTGGGCCATGGTTACACACAGCGGGATCAACTCCGCCACATCGTAGGTGGGCTAAGATATGAAACTAGGAGAACCCTTGGGACTTATGCCCAAGGGAGACTATCAGAACTTAGATCCCATGAGATACATCGCTTGTTGGAGCAAGTAGCCAAAGAAGAAGGTGAACTACGAAAAAGGGAAAGTGCAGAAGAATATAATCGTGATCCCTCTCTTTAAAAGAAGGGAGTGAGATTTTGCAATGAAGAGGATGAGTCACCACTCGAAGAGTTGGTGAACAGAAAAACCTTGCTGCTTCAGAAGCTAACAACATAAGTATCGGCTAAGGTAGATGAAGTATGGAGCTCCTTAGACAGTAAAATTGAAATTGTCCTAAAGATTGTAGAGGAGTCTAAGAAGGAACGAAGTAGTGACAATAACAAGACAAAGTGGAGAGATTCAAGCCCTGCACATGACAAGGGTAAGGGGAAAATAACTATCTCTAATGAGGTTGTGGATTCGGACATAGACGATGACGGTGGATGTGAGATCTGCCAATATGACCATCCTAAGGGATGTTGTCCAATCATCTCACATCTACAAGAGTCTAGGTTGTATGCACTCAACCCGAAACTTAACCAACAGCAGACACCCCGAAGGTTACCTTATCCCCAAGGTAACCCAAGGTAGTTCCACCAACCGTTAATGTACTATCCAAGTGGAACTCCACCACAACCCATCGGACAACATCAGTAGTGGCAATACCCACAGTCATGGGGGATGCCACCGCCGAAACAACAATACCCTTACCGGCAGCCAAATCCTTATGGTTACTACGTGCAGCAACCGATTTCTCCAAGTGACTCCATGGATCACACAACTCCTTACGTCACTACCAAGTTCAGGAGTACTTTAGAAGGACTCCTTCTCCTCCGAGAGATGATCCATACCCATACCATCCTCCTAATTTGCCCACACCTCTTCCACTGGTAGTTCCCATAACACCTTCTGCTCCAACAATGCAAGGGGAACTCCCCACTCAACCGTAGCCACGAAATGCTATGAGAGCCATAAACATTCAACCCGCTACTGGTTCTGACAACGATAAAAAGAGAAGACCTTTCTTCAAAACCAAAAGCCCAGACAAGCTCTCACAACAACAAGCGGTTAAGTCTGTAATCACTCCTCCAACATACAAGGCTTCAGAGATCCCTTTAAACCAAAATCAGAGCTCAACGCATACGGTTATGTTAACACATACCGTAACCGACTGGATCAAGGTAGGCCACATTCCCAGGAAACTATCCGACCCTAGAAGTCCCTTAATCCACCTCCAAATCACCGGGAACGAACCACATAAGGCTCTTCTTAACTCAGGTTCCGAAGTCAACTTAATATCACGAGAGATGTATCAAGCCTAGAACCTGCCCCAACTTAAGAAGAGCAATATTCAACTAAAGCTAGCAAACCAGTCCATCACCATTCCCTTGGGATTGGTGGAGGACATAGTTACCACTGTTTGTGGTTGGTCATACCCAGTAGATTTCCTAGTGATAGAAGTTAACAATGACAAAGCAGACTTCCCAATTATAATGGGAAGGGCATGGCTAAGCATAATAGATGCATGCCTAGGGATTCGTGATCTTTCCTTGGAGATATCTAAGGTAAATATTTACGAAAAGATCTAAAAGAAGAAAGTTCCATGCATCAGATATAGTGAGTCATTGGGCGATGACATGGAGGAATGCACAACATCTCCTTCATGCAATAGGTATGCCCTAGAAACTCTGCAACAAAGATGCCTGTATGTAGCAACCACACAACAAGTAGTAGACACCTCGTGGTTGACAACTACTAGAAAGAGC
>MNCI01001062.1:164628-176487 GCA_015680685.1 Gnetum montanum
AAGCTGAGCAAATAAAAATAAGAAGTCTTTGCATGGTGTGGTTCTCACGCATAAAAACACAAAACACAAAAACAAAAAAACAAAAAAAAAGAGAAAGTGAAAATTTAAAGCACACCCCTTAGACGAAATAATCATTTGGGCTACAAGCACTAGTTATGGAACTAAAATCAAATTTTTCCCTCTAACTAAGGCCCTTTTTGGTCCCCATTCTCTCCTCCTTATTTCATCGGAGTGATGGTGACTCTTGGGTGAAGGCATTCTTATTATTCAAGAGGATGGATCGATCGAATGCATTAATGCAAAGTCACTGGATGTGGTTTGTTTGAGGCTAGATTTGGAATGGGATCTATTAAGTCACATTAGTTATGAACTACACAAGGGGCTGTACACCACCTTGTTCTTGGGATTCCTTCCATTCTCTTCTCTTCATCCTTCTCTCCATTGTTCACCTCATTGTCGGTTGTATCATTAGTGTATATTTTAGTTGATGCATTGTTTTCTTTTTGGTAAATTCTTGTGGTTAAGACTTTAACTCTTGTTCCAAATGACATTCCTAGCGCCTACAAACTCTTTGAATGTGGGTTTGTCAAGGCATTAAGGGCATGGGCCTTCTTTGGGGAGGACCCACTGACATTCCTATTTGGTGCACCAGTTGACTTCTTTTCCCTTAACATTTTTTGCAATTAATTTTATTTTGTTCATTTCCATCTTGACGTCCATTTCATCGATGTTTTAGTTGTCTCTCTTTATCCATCTTTCTTCTTCCTTTTCTTTCTCCATTCTCTCGCTACCAACGGTTCGCGATTAGTCATGGGGGTACAGGCCCAATTTTTTCGATTTTCTCCTAACCCCTACATCTTTGGTAGTCATCATTAATATATCTCCAAACCCATATCAGCCATACCACAACTTAGCCAATGGACTTTTCATCAAAGCAAGGTATCAATTACATGATGATTCATTTACCCTTGCTAATATAAGATTGTGTTATGTGTGCAGATGGCAATCATACAACAACGGAGGGGATCTGGAGAAAACACTTGGAATGGAGCAGTGCTGAAGCAGCTATGCAAGGAGCAAGATCGATGGCATGCTTATGGATGGACAACGAAAGACGTGCTTACCAAACTCCAAAGTGGAGCGGTGCTGAAGCAGCTATGCAAGGTTTATCCAAAGTGAACGGATCTTTATTCGAGCAGATATTGTACCTGAACACATATTTTGTATGGAAATAAAGACGAACTTCTTGGATAAACCTTGCAGTGCATGGAATAGGCTAAATAGTATTTTATTTATTATTATTTACCATTTTCCATTTAAATTCTTTATTAGTTATTAAATATTTCTCAACCCTTCTCTCCTAGTGAAGTGCCTCAGTACGACCGCTTCGAGCATGTGCGTTATGCATGGTGATCCCAGCAATGACTAGTGTTTGGTAACCACGATTGCATTGGTTTAGGGTGTAAATGGTAAGTGGGAATGGATGCTAACGCTAGGTTAATTCAAACTTAGTTAGTTAGTTAAAGTAGTACTTAGTCTCTTCAACCCTTCACCCCAATAACATAAGAGATAAAACAGAAAATCTATAAAAATCATATACCTCGAACTTACTTAACCATACACCATGACAAATACAAGTTCGGGAAGACAACGAATAATTAACCTTAAGTGTTCCATGAGGCGTGTAGGCACTTAGTCTACGGAGTTTGACCGAATCGCGCATGTTACGCTCATATTCATATGGTTGAGTGTAGGGGTACCTCGCCACTCATCAGCTGTAGAGGTAACTAAATCCTAAGTTGAAGTAGATTGTCAAAGAGGAAATAGAACAGCTCCTTAAGGTGGGGTTCATCTATCCCATCATAGATAATGAGTGGGTTAGTCCACTTGTAATTATGCCAAATAAAGGTGGCAAGTGGTGGATCTTTAAAGGTGGTAAGTGGTGGGTCTGCATCGACTTTAGGCTATTAAATATGGCAACATTTAAAGATCATTTTCTATTGCCATCTATAAACCAAGTGTTGAACACTATATTCAGGCATTGCTATTATAGATTCTTAGATGGTTATAGTGGCTATAACTAAATCCAGATTGCACCCGAAGATTAGGCCAAAACATTCACAAGTCCTTAAGGGACTTTTGCATATTGCAAGATGTTGTTTAATCTATGCAATTCCCTATAATATTCTAATGCTTGATCCTTAGTAGTTTTCAATTGCAAATTGGTAGCTAGGTAAAGGTCTTTATGGATGACTTTTCTACCTATGGGGCTACATTTGAGCAAGCCCTGAATCACCTTGAGTAAGTATTAAAAAGATGTGTTGAAACAAACCTTAAGCTTAATTGACAGAAAATCCATTTAATGGTCCAAGAAGATATAGTACTAGGGCATAGAATTACTCAAGTGGGGATTGAGGTAGACCCAAGAAAGATAAGGGTCATCTAAGGAATCACATGCCAACCACAGATAATCAACGACGTTCAATCATTCCTTAGACACACTGGCTAGTATTGGTAGTTCATAGAGAATTTCTCTAAGATCATAAATCCATTGGTCAAGCTTAAAAAGAAAGATGCTCCATTCATCTAGACCAAGGAGTGTGAACATGCATTCCAACAACTAAAGAATAAACTTGTGAAAACTCCAATTCTACGAGCACTAGATTGGTCCAAACCATTTCATATAATGATGAATGCATCTAATTATGCCTTGGGAGTTGCACTTACACAATTGGACAATAAGAAATGTTCATATTACATCCACTGCATGAGCTGAAGCATTGTGGGTGCATAGTTGAATTACACCAAAACTAAGAGAGAACTAATGGTAGTGGTGTATGCTCTCAAAAAGTTCAAGCACTATGTGCTTGGCTATAAAGTGTTTCTGCACATAGATCACAGTGCCATCTACTTCCTAATGAACAAGCCAATAGTGAGCCCCCATATCATATGATGGCTTGTGACATTGCAAGAATTCGATCTCACAATGGTAGATCAAAAAGGAACTAAGAATGTGATCACTGACCATCTCTCTCAGTTAAGATGGGATAACAAAGAGGAGGAGAGCCTGCTCTCTGATCAATTTCTAGATGAACTTCTCTTTAAAAGAGTAATAAATGAACAAATGCCTATAGAAAAAAAATGGTATGATGGCATCCTCACTTACCTTCTTACTTAGGAGATGCCATAAGATCTAGACTTTAGAAAGAAATAATAGTTTCTTTGTGGGGCTAAGTACTTCATGGAAATCAATGGAAACCTTTACAAGGTGTGCATCAATGCCTTGGTTCATTGGTATGTCCCTAATGTAGACCAATTGTGTGTTCTCTAGGATGCTCATGAAGGCCCTTGCAGAGGCCACTATGCTAGAAGGTGCATGATCATAAAAATCTTGATGGTAGGATATTGATGAGCCACGATATCGCGTACACAATATCGCATCCTGCCTATCTTTTATAAATAAGAGGCGGCACCCTTTGTTCCAAGATAGTTAGACTTAGACCCTTAGCCAGATTCTTGTAGTTTAGTCATTCCAGAGTTAGAATTATTTCTGTGTGCCCGCAGTAGGAGTCATAGAGTGAATGGATCTTTATTCAAGTAATTTGTACTTGAGCACACATTTGTGTATAGCAATAAAGACGAACTTTATGATAAACCCTGTAGCATACAGATTAAGCTAATTATTAATTAATTATTTTTGAATGTTTAATGATTTCCTAGTTAATTAATATCTCTCTCAACCTTCACCCCCCTTAGTTAAATACACTCAATATGACCGCTTCAAGCATATGTGTAGTGCTTGGTAACCTAGTAATGATTAGCGTTTGGTAATCCCAATAGCATTGCACTAGTTCAAGATGTGTATGGCAAGTGAGAATGGATACTAGTGTTAAGAACATTTAGAAACTAGCTAATGAATAGTTAATGTAAGTTAGCCACTTAGTTCTCTCTCCCTCTCCTTTATTAGCAAAAGACATAAAAAAAAGAAAAAAGCTATAAAAATCATATACCTCAAGCTTACTTAACCATACAACCGTGACAATATAAGTAAGTTTGGGAAGATAACGATTAACTAACCCTAAGTGTTCCATTAAGGCACGTAAGCACTTAGTCCTTGGAGTTCGACTGGATCATGTGTGAAACACTCGTATTCGTATGGTTGAGTGTAGGGGTACCTCACCACTCATCAGATACTATTGACCTACAATCTTCAAGGATGCCCACTAGTTTGTCCAATCCTATGAACGCTATCAACAAGATGGTAGGATGACCACTCAAATGGAGGGTCCTCAATAGTGGATTCAACCATTGGAGCCCTTTAACATATGGAACATAAACTTCATGGATCCCATCACACCCATGTATAATGGAAAGGCATACATCATCGTAGCATTTGACTACTACACCAAATGGGCAAAAGTAATAACTGTCACCAATTGTACATCATCCACTACTACTCAATTTGTATAACAAAATGTTGTAAATAGGTTTGGGATGCCACATGCATTGATTTCTAATAATGAAACTCATTTTACACATGCCACTTTTCAAAAACTCATGCAATGCTTAGGGGTCAAACATAAATTAACAACACCCTATCACCCCCAAGCCAACAGTTAAGTAGAGGTAACTAATAGGGAAATCACAAAGATTCTAACAAGGACCATAAGCAAATATCAGAGAGACTGGAGCACAAAACTCAACGATGCCTTTTGGGCCTATTGCTCAACATGGAAGCTCCCTATTAGTTACTCTCCCTATGAGTTAGTGTATGGGAAACTTCCAACACTCTTAATTCACTCCGAGCTCCATACACTCTCAACAGCCTATGATCTGAACCTTGACCGAAGCCTAGCATAAAGAGAAAGATTGATCAACCTAAATGTGCTAGATGAAAATCAATTAGTGGACCTATCTTTGAATGAAGTGTAAAAGGCATTCAACAAGTAACGTCATGACCTTATAATACAAAAAGTAAAATTTCAACTTGGAGATAAGGTTCTCTATTGGAATCCCACACATGTACCCTAGAAAAAAAAATTCCAAATGTTGTGGGAGGGACCTTATATAATTGATGGAACCTTTTGCTCTAGGGCCATGTTAATCTACAAACCTGAGAACCTAAATAAAAAGTAGTTAGTCAACATCCAACAAGTGAAACCTTTCCTAGAGCCAAGACAAGCCAATGAAACTACTACCTCATTAGATGAACAACCATGCTCTATATTCTGCATCTCCTCCTTTCAACTCAATTGTGGACGAGATGGCCATCCATGCCTACTACACACATGGCTCCTTAGTTTTTCACTTTTTGTTTTACACATTTTTGTTTTATACTTTGTTGATTTTTATCTCTTTTTGATTTTTTTTCTATTGATTTTCTCAATTTTTTGTTTTACAACATTGTTAGCATGTTTTATCTTTCTTGAATATTTTATACTTTCTTGTATATTTTATATTTTATATTTTACTTTATTTTTTGTGAGTGACTTTTCACTATTTTTAATAATAAAAGAGCTTTAGTACCGCATGACATAGTGCCAATGTTGCTATTTACTAATGGTGGTTTATGCTTAATGTTGTGATTGTTAATGTCTAGTTTCTATTTTTGAATTCTGATGTGTGATCACTAAGACATGGTTTATTTTTCATGGAACAGGCAGTGAGTCCACGACATCCATCCATTCACAAACTCTATGGTTTTTCTTGTTTTGGAAGTTGGAGATTCCTTTCATTAAATAAATTTTTAATAAATTGATGACCTCGATAGTTTCTATAATTAGGAAGAATTCAAAGGTTTGCACAAGGTGTGACTTCAAGGGGACTCAATACTCCTTGTACTCTTTACTTACTTGGGTGCTTGAGTGTTTTCATAGACTTCTCACCATTCCATGTCATCCAATAATAAGAAGTCAAATAAAGTCTTTGCATAATGTGGTTTCCATCCAAAAAGAAAGAAAAGAAAAAAAAACAAGAACAAAATAAAATAAAATAAACAAAAAAAACATGATGGAAATTCAAAGCACATCCCTTAGACGAATAAATAGGCTACAAGCATCGATTATGGGACTAGAAAGACATGTTACCCATGGCTGAAGATCCCCTCTAACTAAGGCCCTCTCTCACTTCTTGCTTTCTTCTCTTCTCTTTATAAAATGGTGGTTGTTCTATGGGACCACTCTTGTGTCTTAAGGGGGTGGATTAGTCTTGAAATGGTGATGCAAAGTCATTGAAAGTAGTTGGTTTTGATCTGGACTAAGGATGGATCTTCTCAGGTCACTTTAAACACAAACTTCACAAGGGACTTGTTATGACCTCAATTTGGGATTTCATCCCACCTTCTTAGTCATCCATCTATGGTACCCATAACTCACCTCATTATCGATTTTTATGTTATGCTTGATGTCTTACTTTGACATCTTGGAATTCTTAGATAGATTCTTTCTGGTTGGTCCTTAACTTTTCATGACCATTAATCACCTATGGGGCCTACAGACTCCTAAGTTGATGTTATGCAAAGGAAGAAAGGGCATGTGCCTATTATTGGGAGGACCCACTTGCAGGTCTCTTGGTTTGAATAGTTAAGTCCCTTACCTTAGACATTACTACAATCCTATCTTTCGCATGTCCCATTGTGTATCTCACTCCGTGCTTCTTAAACTCTCATAAAATTCATTCTCCAAACAATTTTCTCAATTTTCTAAATTTTTTGAGCTCTAAGACCATCTTCTACTATTTTCATCATGTTTGTGGCTTTTTGGACTTCCGTTTAACTCTAATTTTACTCAGAAATTCCTTGTATTTTTGAAGTTTGACCAAAGTCAATGGTGATTAATAGCCATGTCGACTAGGGCTAGTCGATGGGGCCTCATCAACGCAAGCTAAAAACACTATATATACCATTGCATCCTTTGGAATTTTTATCATTTGCTTCACAACAAGAGGGGAGTTTTTGCCAATTTTTTAGAGCCCAAAAACCTTCTAGAGCCCATAACTTTATAACCGTTTGTCCAACTCACTCTATTCGTCAATCCTACACTACCAGAGGTAGGTTCTTAGTCATGGGGGCTGCAAACCTTAAGGTTTTCGATGAAATTTTTTGAAAATTTTTCTAACTTCCCCAAAGGGTTAATGAATACAATGATATGAAACCATCAATTTTTGAGAGTTAACCCTTTCAACATCCTCCAATATGACTTATTAACATTAAAACATAAATAAAATAATAATTAAAATTGATCAAATCAGCCATAATCACAACTTAGCCAAGTGTAAGTTTCCCAAGGCTATAAGGTATCACAAATTTTTTCATGTTACACACTAATTGCTAACCCGTGGTCATGTTGTGATTGTAGATGATGCCAAGACTGAAACAACCACAAGAGGGAGGACCATCTCAACCAAGGGAGAAACAACCTAGAACTAGAAGGGGCCAACAAGAACAAGCCCAAGAACAAGTAGAAGAAACCAATGCAATGAGACCTCTTTGGGAGGAGCCCAAAGTGGAATCTATTAGACAAATTCCCAAAGAATATGCTACAACAAAATAATCACAACGAGGAGAGGCACCAAGGCCTATACCAAAACTTGAAGTCACATTAACACAATATTGCCTCAACACAATCAAGCCCTGTGATGTCCAATGCTCAATTCTTTAGGAATTGAACTTTGGGCCATTTTTAGAGCATGCTCCAGTAGAAGTAAAGACATAATTGCAAACCCATCCAATGTAGCCAATCATCACTTCTATTAGGGAGTGGTACATGGGAGAGACATACCTCTTCTGGAACAACAAAAGGGTAGGCTCCATGGTGAAGATCAAAGATATTCAAGTATCCTACTTAGCTGAAGCCATTGCACAAGCTTTGGGGTTGCCTGATTTTGGGACATAATTGGCAGAGCTGTCTATGCAAGCTAATCCAAAGGCCAAAAAGGAGTGGACCTAGTGGTGTTACAGGGTTGATTGTAGGGGGTTTGGTGCACTCACACTGGTGGAATGCATATACTTCAAGATAGCAGCCTATCAGCTTAATTCGATGATGAGGCCTAATAAGGTGATTGCCTTCTTCGCTTGTTACATGTGCTTGAAGTTGGAGAAGGTCTGTTGGAGCCTCAGGAGCCTCCACTGCTTAGGACCGTGTGAGCTTTTTAGACAGTCTTCCTGCCATTAGAGGATTTGCTATTTGATTTTTGCTGATGTTTAATTTTGTGTCATGAATACCCCAATTTGTAATTTTATTAATTCGTACACTTGGGCACTTAGTTTTGTTATGTCAAGAGTCAGTCAATAATCCCATACCTTTCCAATTTTGTAAAAAAACTTGAGAATGAGTTTTCATTCAATTGTGGGAGTTTGATGGGCGTCAAAGTGTCACGTTAATGGGCTTCCACTAACACGGCCTTGTTGATGAGCCCCCATTGATGGGGCTACATTGACGTAGTGTTTGCTACGTCTATGGGGCCTCATCAATGCAGGGTCTGTTCTTGCTTATAAATACATGCCAACTCGCTGTGTTTAGGCATCATTTAATCATAGTTGTAGTGAGGCTCTTATAGTTTTTCCATTTGAAAGTTAGAATATTTTCCTAAGTGCCTATAGCAGGAGTCATTGAGTGTATGGATTTTTATTTAAGCATTGTTTTAACTAAGCATAATAGCGTGTGCAACAATAAAAATGAGCTTCTTAATAAACCTTATAGCATTTTGGATAGTTTAAATGTTTCATTCGTGCATTTAATGTTTTTAGCTATTTATTCAATGTTTTCTAGTAATTAAGCTAATTAAGTAGTTAAGTAAGATAAGCTAAATAGCAATTAAGTAAACACATAATTACGACTACTTCAAGTATGCATATGACGTTTGATAATCCCAGTAGTGCTTAATGCTTGATAAGCCAACAACGTTGTATGTTTTCAGGATGTGTATGACAAGTGGGACTAGATATTTATGTTAGGACTAGTTATACAATAGTTAGCCCATTAGATTAAAGTAGACATTAAATTACTTTATTCTTTATCCTATTTATTTGAAGCACCAAAACTACAAAGTATAAAATGACAAAAATCATATCCCTCAATTACACTTCACGATACCTTTGTACATCACAAGTGTAATTAGGAAGACAACAAACGACCATTAGGGCAAGGTTCACTTCCTAGATGACTAGTGTATCGAAAGACATAGAGTCCACAAAATTCAATTGGATTGTGCGTGAATGCTTCATGATTTGTCTGGTTGAGCGTATGGGTACCTTTCATCACTCATCGGATAGGAAGTGGAAGATGGATTCAACTACCAAGAGATTTGTTATATAATTGAACATTTGAGATAAAAAAATTTGTATAACTCTGATGAGACGCGATATCGTATGGGCCGCGATATCGCATATGCGATATCGTGGCCGCCGCGATATCGCGTCGTCCCCTACGATATCGCATATGCAATATCGCGGTCCGCTGCCAAATCTATAAATAAGAGGCGGCACTCCCCTTATTTTCCATCCTAGGCTTAAAGTAGGGAAACTCTAGCAGTTTGATCACTCCAGAGATAGAATATTTTCCATGTGCTCGCAGTAGGAGTCCCCAAGTGAACAGATCTTTATTCGAGCAGCTTTGTACCTGAACGCAAGTTGTGTACGGCAATAAAGACGAGCTTTGTGGATAAACCTTGCAATGCATGGAGTAGGATTTATTATTTGTTATTTCTTACCTGTTATTTATTACCTACATTAGCGCGGCATGAGTACGACTTGATTACTAGCATTAACGAATGTGTACGGCTAATCAAGGAATCGGTTGCTCATCGCGATTAGTCTCTCTCACCCTCAACTCCTAGAATGCGGGATGAGTACCACTTGATTACGAGCATCTACGGGTGTGTACGGCTAGTCAAGGAATCGACTTCTTATCACGTTTAGGCTAGTTAAGTGCCTCAGTATGACCACTTCGAGCACGTGTGTTACGTGTGGTGATCCCAGTAACGATTAGCATTTGGTAGCCACAGTTGCATAGTTCAGGGTGTGTACGGTAAGTGGGAACGGATGCTGACGCTAGTTAACTTAGACTTAGGTCCTTAGTTAGAGTTAGTTAGCTCTCTCAACTCTTCACCTCATAGCATAGGAGAAAAACCATAAAAGACCATAAAAATCATATACCTCAAACTTACTTAACCATACACCGTGACAACAACAAGTAAGTCTGGGAAGACAACGAATGATTAACCCCAAGTGTTCTATGGGGCGTTTAGGCATTTAGTCGCGGAGTTCAACCAAATCACGTGTGCTACGCTCGTTTCATATGGTTGAGTGTAGGGGTACCTTGCCACTCATCATTGGCACCGTTGCCGAGGACTAAGTGTTTGTACGCTGAATAGAACATAAGGGATATCACTCACATCGTTGTGAGCCTTAACGAACCTTCGGGTTAATCAACAAAAAAATTATATAACGGTAAGTTAGCACACCGATAAAAATGTCTTCTTCTCATAAGAGCAACTCACCACCTAAGGATCATACACGAGACAGTCGGCAACATAAAACACATAACCAAAATCAGCCAAGTCCTAAACAATATAAGATGACATATACTCATCCCGATGAGTATATCCCTAATTTTACTTTTATTCTCCATCAGGACAAACAATTGCGGTGGAGAGCTTTGCAAGGTAACATCATGTTACCCCTAGATTGATCAATCTCTCACATGCTTTTCCATGCCCTGACACAGATAGGCATGACTAAACTATACGCTGAATACGTTGCAGAAGACTTTGACATGAGGGATTATTATCCCACTGATGCCCAACGTATGAGAGACTTAAGGCAGGAGAGTCAACATACTCTTCTGAAGGGCAAAGCCCCACACGTCCTTAGCGAAATAGGAGATGAGGAACCCCTTATCATGGGTTCTTTAGCAAATGATGTTCCCCCTCCTAACGATGGTGAGGAGGAAGGGTATCAGAATCTATGATCAACGATCCATATCCCTGGTTCTGATGCCTGTGAACACCAGCTGTTCACAGAGGGAACAAACACTTGTGCTAAGGATGGGCACTTAGATCGTCACCACGATCGGGGCCGTAGCAACCGAAGAGAAGGCAAGAAACATCGTCGTGGCAATGGTTCCCCTTCTTCTTCCCCTTCTTCACATCATTCACCCTCTCCTTCCACATTTGGGCGTAGCCACCATGAACATAAAGGTGAGGATAAAAGTAAGAAAGAAGAAAGACCTCGACAGGAAAGTCAAGAGAGAGGACAAGGGCAAGGACGTAGGGAGAGTAGGGAACAACGCAGACATTATAGGCATCATGAAAGAGATGATCATGACGAGCCCCTACTCGCAACCCGAAGTATGCTTAACATAACGGAGGCAGTTAGGATTCCCACAAGGCATTTAAAGGATAGTCAGATCAAATGATTAGACATGAACAATATCCCATGATTTGAAGGGGGATACAATGCTAATCCGCAAATTCATTTACAGGCATTCCACAATGCCTGTGCCTTGTAGAATATAGACAGTGAGTGGCAAAAACTTAAGTTGTTCCCAAGGACACTCACTAAGGAAGCAGAGAGCTAGTACCAGTCCTTAGAACCGGAAACCATCAGGAGGTGGAGTACGATGCTAGAACTGTTCAATGAAAAGTATCAAACGTACTCTAGAGTGTCCAATTTGCGTAAGCAGATCCAAGGCTGGAAGCAAGGTCATCACGAACCCTTGGATGCTGCCATGGCCCGCTATGACACATTGTTACATCGTTGCCCAGGCCATGGGTACGCTCAGCAGGATCAACTTTGCCACATCGTGGATGGGCTAAGGCATGAAACTAGAAGAACCCTTGGGACTTATGCCCAAGGGCGAT
>MNCI01001062.1:176783-221042 GCA_015680685.1 Gnetum montanum
CAAGTGAAACTCCACCACAACCCATTGGATAGCATCAGCAGTGGCAATACCCACAATCATGGGGGATGCCATCATCGAAATATCAGTACCCTTACCGGCAGCCTGACCCTTATGGATATTATGTGCAGCAACTAATTTCTCCAAGTGACTCTATGAGTCACTCAACTCCCAACCGTCACTACCAAGTTCGGGAGTACTTCAGAAGGACTCCTTCTCCTCTGGGAGACACTCCATACCCACACCATCCTCCTAATCCACCCGCACCTCTTCCCCCATAAGTAGTTCCTGTAACACCTCCTGCTTCAACGATGCAAGGGGAACTTCCTCCTCAACCACAACAACGTCATGCTGCGAGAGCTGTAACTATTCAACCTGCTGCTAGTTCTGACAACTGTAAAAAGAGAAGACCTTACTTCAAAACCAAAAGCCCAGACAAACTCTCGCAATAACAAGCGGTTGAGGCCATGTACACTCCTCCACCATCTAACACTTCGGAGCACCCTTCAGTCCAACAGAGCTTAACGCATATGATTATGTTAACGCATACCGTAATTGACTGGATCAAGGTAGGCCACCTTCCTAGGAAACTAACTGACCCTAGGAGTCCCTTAATCTATTTACAGATTGCCGGAAATGAACCACATCAGGCTCTTCTTGACTCAGGTTCCAGAGTCAACTTAATTTCACGAGAGATGTATCACACCTGGAACCTGCCCCAACTTAAGAAGAGCAACATTCAACTAGAGTTGGCAGACCAGTCCATCACCATTCCTTTGGGATTTGTGGAGGACATCATTACCACTATGTGTGGTTGGTCTTACCCAGTTGATTTCTTGGTGATTGAAGTGAACAACAACGAAGGGGACTTCCCAATTATAATGGGAAGGGCATGGCTTAGTACAGTAGACGCATACCTTAGGATCCACGATCTTTCCTTAGAAATTTCTAAGATAAACATTTGTGGAAAGATCAAGAAGAGGAAAGTTCCATGCATCACATATAGTAATTCATCGGGTGATGACATGGAGGGATGTTCATCTCCTCCATGTAGTAGGTGTGCCCAAGAAACGTTGAACCAAAGATGCCTGTATGTAGCAACCACACAAGAAGAAGAAGACACCCCGTGGTTGACAGCTACTCGAAGGAGCAACAAAATATGCATAGAACGAACTAAGAAAACCCATGCCAACAACGAAGGCATAGACACATTGAAATATGAGCATTGCCAACTTTCACCCCTCAACCTAAGAACATCAGTTGGGAGAAGTTGGGCACTTCTACGAAATTCAAAAAAACGATCATTATTTCAGATCTCTCCCTTACAACTCAATCATGGGGAAGATGGCCACCTATTCTAATCATATGGGGCCCTCAATTCTTTTTATGTTTTTTCTGTTTTACACGTTTTTGTTTTACAACGTTTTTATCTTACACATTTTTGTTTTACAAATTTCTTTAACTTTTCTAGTTTTTGTTTTACAAATTCTTTTAACTTTTCTAATTTTTGTTTTACAAAGTTATTTAACTTTTCTAAGTTTTTGTTTTACAACTTTCTTTAACTTTTCTAGTTTTTGTTTTACAACATTGTTATACTTTTCCATTTTTTGTGTGTGTAATCCACCTTGTAAGTTCGTCACCCAATAAGTATTCGGAATGATGGTATGAACTATTTTCATATTGATTGCTAATGTTTGGTTTTTACCTTTAAGTTACAATGTTGATACTAAGGTGTGTTTCTTTTGATATGGCAGGCAATGAGATCACTTCATCCATTCATCCATCAATTTCTATGGTTTCTCTCAGCTTGGAAATGTACAGTCCCCTTCCAATAAGAACCTTAACGAATCGACGATTGGGTATTTCTCAAAATAAAGAAGGACTCAAGGATTGCAAAGGGTGTGACTTCAAGGGAACTTAATGCTTTTGTGTTGGTCATTCTCTTGGGTGCTTGGATGTTTTCTTCTTGAGTTTCCTTGCCATTCCGATGTTACCCAACTTTCGAAAGCTGAGACAATAAAATAAGAAGTCTTTGCATGGTGTGGTTCTCACGCATAAAAACATAAAAACACAAAAAAAAAGAAAAAAAAAATCTAAAAGTGAGAATTCAAAGCACACCCCTTAGACGAAATAAAATTTGGGCTACAAGCACTGGTTATGGAACCAAAAGTGTTCCCTCTAACTAAGGCCCTTCTTGCTTTCTATTCTCTTCTTTGTTTCGTCAGAATGGTAGTGGCTCTTTGGAGATGCATTCTTGTTATTCAAGTAGATGGTTTAGCTGAATACATTGATGCGAAGTCACTGGAAGTGGTTGGTTTAAGGCCAGACTTGGAATGGGATGTGCTAAGTCACATTAATCATGCAACACACAAGGGGCTGTACACCACTTTATCCTTGAGATTCCATTCCATTCTCTTCTCTCCATCCTTCTCTCCATTATTCACCTCATTGCCGGTTGTATCATAAATGTATATATTTTGGTTGATGCATTGTTTTCTTTTTGGTAAATTCTTGTGGTTAAGACTTTAACTCTTGTTCCAAATGACATTCCTAGGGCCTACAGACTCTTTAGATGTGGGTTTGCCAAGGCATTAAGGGCATGAGCCTGCTTTGGGGAGGACCCACTGACACTCCTATTTGGAGCATTAGTTAAACTCTTTCCCTTAACATTTTGCAATCCATTTTATTTTGTTCATTTCCATCTTGACAACCGTTTCATCGATGCCATAGTTGTCTCTTTTTTACCTATCTTTCTTACTCCTTTTCTTTCTCCATTCTAACGCTACCGGAGGTTCGCAATTAGTCATGGGGGTACGGGGCCTGATTTTTTCGACTTTCTTCTAGCCCCGAAATTTTTGATTTTCTTCCTAACCCCTACACCTTTGGTAGTCATCAGTAACATATTCCCAAATCCATATCAACCATACCACAACCTAGCCAATGAACCTACACCGAAGTAATGTATTAATTACATGATGATTCATTTACACTTGCTAATACAAGATTGTGTTGTGTGTGCAGATGGCGATTATACAAACAACGGATTGGATTTGGAGCTGGAGCAAACACTTGGAATGGAGCAGTGTTGAAGTAGCTATGTAAGGAGCAAGATCGATGGAGCGTTTATGGATGGACAACAAAGGCGCAATCTTGGCGTTGGCAGNAGGGAAACTCTAGCAGTTTGATCGCTCCAGAGATAGAATATTTTCCATGTGTCCGCAGTAGGAGTCCCCAAGTGAACGAATCTTTATTCGAGCAGCTTTGTACCTAAACGCAAGTTGTGTACGGCAATAAAGATGAGCTTTGTGGATAAACCTTGCAGTGCATGGAATAGGATTTATTATTTGTTATTTCTTACTGTTATTTATTACCTGCATTAGCGCGACATGAGTACGACTTGATTACGAGCATTGACGAATGTGTACGGCTAATCAAGGAATCAGCTGCTCATCGCGATTAGTCTCTCTCACCCTCAACTCCTAGAATGCGGGATGAGTACCACTTGATTACGAGCATCTACGGGTGTGTACGGCTAGTCAAGGAATCGACTGCTTATCACGTTTAGGCTAGTTAAGTGCCTCAGTATGACCACTTCGAGCACGTGTGTTACGTGTGGTGATCCCAGTAACGATTAGCGTTTGGTAGCCACAGTTGCATAGTTCAGGGTGTGTACAGTAAGTGGGAACGGATGCTGACGCTAGTTAACTTAGACTTAGGTCCTTAGTTAGAGTTAGTTAGCTCTCTCAACTCTTCACCTCATAGCGTAGGAGAAAAACCATAAAAGACCATAAAAATCATATACCTCAGACTTACTTAACCATACACCGTAACAACAACAAGTAAGTCTGGGAAGACAACGAATGATTAACCCCAAGTGTTCTATGGGGCGTTTAGGCATTTAGTCTGCGGAGTTCGACTGGATCGCGCGTGCTACGCTTGTTTCGTATGGTTGAGTGTAGGGGTACCTCGCCACTCATCAAACTCTTTTTTGTTGCATCTAGTAGTGGTTACCCACTTGGCTATCTAAGAGATCTTATGGGTTATTATTATTATTTGTGGGTGTAAATCGTATTACGGTATTGGGCTATGACCCATGCTTTAAATCTAGTTATTATTATACATGGTTTGGTTAACAATGCATATACATTGCAAGAAGCAAAGCCCAAGGAAACTACTCAAAAATCAACAATTAGCCTAAATCAACTTGTTGTTTAAGAAATTGAATGGGATCTAAAAATAAAATATGATATTTAAAATTGGATGGAGAAAATTTTGATTTATTGCATAAGAATTATAAATTACCAAAATTTATATTAAATTAAAATTTATTCATTGAATTAAAATTTATGTTGAAGATAAATTTTATTTAAATACATATTATAATATAGAATTTTAATTAACAAAATTTTAAGAAAAGAAAGTAATAAACATGGTATCAAAGAAACCATAAAGTTAAAAATATAAAATTTTAAGTTAATTCAATTTCAAATTGATTCGGCAGTCAACCTACATGTGTAATTAATTACACCTTTTATGATTGATCGTAAGTAACTTTTGTTAAAAAAGAATTATCACGTGCGTAACATATAATTAATCCAACTTTAAAAAAACAATCATTACTTGGAAACTCAAATCTCATCCTGCACAAATTTGGATGAATAAATGAAAACTTAACCGCTCTTATTAAACTACATCAACCCCCACTTGAGAAACCACCTTACCATCGCTTCAAAAAACCACCTTTTTCGTATTTTAACGCTTACCACGGAGCCAGAATATTATTACTAGAAAAATATATAATACAATAGGGCCAGGACCGAGAAAATTCGAAAGAGCTATTTTTATAAAAAGTGCAGGATTCGCGGGCACTTGGAAAGCAACAGAGACGTGGAAAACAAAATCAGCTCAGTGACACAACAAATGATTGTGCCCAGCCAAAGATCCGACCTGCAAATACAACCTCTGGTGGAGACTTGTTCTCCCTGCATGTGAATGCTGGTGCGTTTTGAAAATAAAAGCGATTAGCCGCCTCCACGTCTGGTATTATCGTTACATCCTCTATTCCATTCAATATCGATCGATATCCATAGCACCTTGCGCTATTTCTGTATAAGCGGTTTCTTCTTTGCATTAGAACAATATTCAGTGTCATCGCCATGGCTCCCCTTGAGCAGAAGCACAAACACATGCAGAATCCGCCCTTGGTTGTTCTGGGTACATAGACACTGCAGTCACAGCAGAAGAAGAGGAAGAAGGGGAGATTAGAAGCAGCAGAATCTCCAACTCACGGTTGTTCAAAATCAAACCCACAATCCCAAATCGGCAAAAAAACGTAAGAAGAGAGGCCGAGAAAAACAAAAGAAATTAAACCATGAAGGCATCTGTGCAGCTGAGGGAGGGGGAAAGGCCTCTGGTCCGTGCCAAGATCCCGCTCAGCATTCTGGGCCTGCCATTCATGTCGGGAGTGAATGCAGGAAGCAGCAGCGAACTGTGCCTGCATCTGGCAACGCTCTGGGAAGCTGGCCCTGCCCTGAAATTGGCCTACAGACCCAACGATTCATGGAACCCTCTCAGCCTTATCCTCAAAACAGGCAGTGGCGAATGGGGATCTCCCATGAATGCCGCCATGACAATGACTGCCGAGCTCAGTCTTCTGGGCGAGGGCAGCCCCTCCTTCTGTCTCCATTTCAGGCCCCGCCTCGGCGACTTCACTCTCAGACAGTCTGCTCGATCTTCTTTTGCTCTCACTGCCAAGAATAGGGACACAGGCCCAGAGATCCATTCTGGGTTCCCCAATTCAGAAGTTGGGCCGATATCAAATGGGGATTTTGGGAAGAAATTGGTGGCTATGCCTAATGGGCCTGAGACAAAGGAAAATTCTCATGAAGGTGATCATGGGGGTTTGGTTGTTGGGCCCTCTGAAATCGGTGCTGGGTTTTCTGAGAAGCCCCACAAAGGTCAGTTTCTGGAGAATCTCAGAGCAATTAGGGTGGAAAAATTGTTTGGGGATTTGACTCTGACTGCACTCACTTCAATGCCTGTGAGAAAGCATGCTCTGGTCAAGCTTCGTTGGGGACTCAAGGTTCCCTCGGAGCTGCTCCATAGGGATAGGCATGCTGGGTTTTCTCTCTCCAAGCTTCCTTTCCTTTGCCTGGAAAAGATCAGCGTCGAAAATGTTGGGCAGTTGAAGAATGCTAGACATGGGTTGTATGGAAATGTGGCAGATATGCTGGGTGAGGATATGGGCCTACCTTTGAACAGAGAGGAAGCAGAGGAGCTCACACATATCAGGGGCATGTGCTATTCTATGAGAAAGCACCTGCACATGCTCCAGGCTGAAAACAGGGTCTTGAAGAAGGCCATAGAAGGTATGGGGACGGAACTGCAGCACAGAGGATTTGGGGGACAATCCAGAAGTGATAGTTCTACTGCCAGGCCTGCTTTTAATTGGTCAACTTCTGAGGAAGAATCTGTTTGGAAGGAACCATGGGAGTCCAGCTATAAGGAAAACAACTCTAAGAAGGCTGATGCTAGAGAGGCTTCCAAGAAAGATGCGAACAAGGCAGCTAAAAATGGGTCTTCCAACAAGAGAAGTGCTGAGGCTTCTGCTGCAGATGTTAGCGAGGAACTCAAGAAGGCTATCAGAGGAGCTTCTGGCAACCTTGGCGACAAGTAGATTTAGAACAAGGTGAATTCAATTTCCCTTTTGACATCACCGACCATGCTCAAAGACCTAAAAGGCTTGCATGTTTAGTTTACAAAATGATTATGGTACTAACAGCTACTTATATGCCATTTTACCATTTTAGTTTTGTAGCCTATATTCCATTTTTCTTTATTGAAAACGCGGCGATCTTATTGATATCATGCATCTAAGCACGATGGAAGGTAGGTTACTGATTGGAAATATTGGATAGAAATTTTGTTCAGCAGGATCTTGAAGAAAAGAAACATTCTTTTCTTGCAACTAAGTCTGCTACCCATAGGAATAAGAGGGAATCACACTTCTTAAAAAAAAAGCATTATTTTTTTGTGTCACTTGTGGGGAATTAGCACGGAGGACTATGAATAGAATAGGATGTCAGGATGTCAAGTGGATGTGAGAGATAAATGGAAAATAATTTAATTTTTTTAAAACCATATATTATTGGTGGAAATTTTAAAAAAGTTCAACGTGATGTAATCTCAGAAATGTGAGGCTTAGTTATGTGAAGCTATACGGTCATATAAAGTTGATATATTACTCACAACGAAAATAGATAAGGATGTCAATTGTTGGAGCAGGGTCATATTTCAATGGTTCCTGTATTTTTGAAATAAAAACGAAAAAGAATAATTTCAGATAACATGATTAAACAAGGATTGATGATAGTCAATAGATGTTGCTTTTCTGAAACTGAAGAGTCTGAAGTTAATTTGAATACCTACGGGATCTTATTGGATGATAATTCTATACATCTCATGAAGGACTGATTCAATAAAATAACCCATTGTTATAGATGCATTTGAATAAGCTCGTATAAACATTTTACTGTAACATTCCGTTTGCTTCTCAAAGACTCTGGCAGGGCAGTCAAAAGGTAAATGTTGGCCATCTTCTAGGACTCACATTTGCGTTCTTACCTTGGAATATTAGTCCATCAGTCCTGAACCAATGTGAGCTTCACCTGATCCTGTTGACCAGACTTGCTTCTAAGAGGACTATTTGCAATGAGATGAGTTGGTTCACCCCTCAGCTGGTTACCTCTGATATGCATCATGTAAAATTTCTTTTTTTTTCTTCTCTGTTAGCCCAAAATTTATGTAGGATCTTCCTCTTAACTTCCTTGCGAATATTGTTAGGATTGATTGTTACCTCATTAGTTGTAATATTCCACTTGGTAAGTCAGGCTAAGCCTGGATGATATCAGACTTTTTCTCCTGTATTCCAAGATTGCTCTAGAGTATTTATTGGCCTTTGAATCCTTTAATTTTTGTGAATAAGCAGTAAATTGGCAAAGTGTTTCCTCCTTCATTAGCAATAGATTACCTTTCATACAAGGTGTTTGAGATTTTACTTTCAGCTCATCTGGTAAAAAAATAAATTTTGTAAAAATACATTTAAGGATTGTTAATCGTATCTTTAAGTTGCAAGCAGAAATTAGGTTGCTTGCAAAATATAAATGCAAGGATCTTGTGGAATTTTTGGATCAGAGTGTGCTGCAAGTTGTCCTCTGAATGATCCATGACCGGCATGCCAATCTAAGATGTTTTAAATGTGACTGGGCTTCCTAGCGGAGAAATCAGTTTTATAAGCTAGGTGACATTGAGCACTTTTTAGAAAGGTGCTTGAAGGATGTACGAGATGGAACTCTCAACAGGCATCATTATATTGTTTGCATACAAGTAGATGTGCCTTTTAGTGCTACGAGGCTCACCCTTAGAAGGCCAAGATTATTGTCAGCTTGTTATATAGATCACAAATACTTAAAAGCCGGTAAGGGGACATAGGATCCCCTTACTTGATGCACCTTTGTGGGGAAAAGGAATTTGACCACAGATCCTTAAGTTGGATACTTCTGTGGATTATATAACGAATCAAGTAATTACACCAATCGTTTAGCACATGTCAGTTCTTTATAGATAGTGAGTACGACCTTCAAGTTGATTCTATTGTATGCCTTTGCCAAGTTGATCTTAGTAGTCATTGTGCTTTCATTTTTTAATTTTTATTTTGGCTTTCTAGTGTTGTCATGTGTTAACAAAGCAAAGAAATTCTTTGAAGGTTAACAACCCTTGAGGAAAATATTGAGGGAAAAAAGGAGATTGATGCTGTTTTAAAGGATGATGAATAGATTTTGTTGAAACTAGCAATACTAAAGCTAAAGTTGAGGAAAATAAAAATGAATCTAAAGTTGAACAGATTGACGCTACTTTAAAGGATAATGAACAAATTTTGCTGAAACTAGCAGTACTAGAAGTCAAAGTTGAGGAAAATAAAAATGATACCAAACTTGAAGCAGTAGAGGCAAAGATGGGATCTGCGATCGTAAAATTTTTAAAAGAGCAAGATGAAAAAAGTGAAAAAGAAACAGTTTGTAATTTGTAGGTATCTCAGAGGCAAAGGATGAAAAGGATGATGAAAAGGACGAAGATTTGGTTAAGGAAATTGAACAAATTATAAATGGTATGCATATAACTTCTCCAAACATTGCTAAATCTTTTAGGGTGCTAGGTGAATAACAGGAAAACCTTGACATGCAATCATTAAGTTTCATGATATGGAAGACAAAGAACATGTATGGAGGCATCAAAGCTACTTGAAACAAACTGAGAATGAGAAAAGAATTCAGATAAATGAGGATCTCACTAGGAAGGAACTTGTAAAAAGGGTTAAACAATAGAAAATGGTTAAGGCAGTATGTGTAAAGGGTCTTGTAGCATATCTAAATGCTAGCAACATGACATTAATTACAGATAGGTAGTATTCCAAAAATTATTTAAAAAACACATATATCTTTTATGTTATAGATTTATTAATATTAATGGAAGCCTTGCAAATAAAATTTTATTATTCAACAACCTTAGTTTCTTAAATAGTTTTGATATTTTTGGTTTAGTTGAAACTTTGGAGGATGAAGGTTTAGAAGATTTTGTAGTTCCAGGTTTGTTAAAATTTTCAGTGAAAAACACTAAAGTAAGCAAATGAGGAAGAACCTTAGGGGGTATTGTTTATTTAGTAAAGAACTTTTGGGCAAATTATGTAACAGTTGAAAGGATATATGAGTATAAGCAGTATATTTGGCAAAAAATCCATCATTGACATAGTTATGTATTTCTTGCTATTTGTTATTTTGCTCCTAGGGAAGCCACACTTTATAATACTGTAGGTTTGTCCAGAGATTTTCCTTTCCAACATTTGGAAAAAGATATTGTAGAATTTATGACAAAAGGAGCATTTTTTATTCTTAGAGATTTTAATACCAAAGTTGGTGTTTAGCAAACAGAAATTATTCAATGGCAACATAAAATAGGTGGGGTAGATTTTGCTTATAATAATTGGTCTTGACATTCTGAAATAATAATATCAATAGAAGGGGACAACTATTCTTGGACTGGGCAAAGACTTTAGAGCTTCTCGTCTGCAATGGGCTTGCCATGTTTCTAGGGTCTACATTCTTTATATTTACAAGACCTCAAGGTAATTCATGTATGGATTTGCTTTTATCTTCTAGTGATCATATCAAGCATAGTATAAAGTTTATAGTAGGATAAGAGTTGCTGAAATCTCATCATCTTCACTTGGAATTTGTTTTACAAGTTAAAATGCAATCTGATGCAAAAAAGAAACAAAAGAATTCTCATCAAGCAAGATTACTTGCAGAGGTAAAAGATAAATATAGGCAAGATTACTTGTAAAGTTAAAATCATTGGAGTTCTTACAAACATAGTAAGAATTTGGAGCAAATATTACTTGAGATAGCTAATTAGGTTAATAATGTTCACAAACATAAAGCTTATAAAAATTGGTTTGATGGTGATTGTGTCCAAGATAGGAAAGATAAAAAAATGCGAGCAGATTACAAAGAGATCATTTAGTCAAGATGTACAAATACCTTGTTAGCAATAAAAAAAAGATGTTCTGTGAGAGTACAATGAGAATAATTGTTCATCTGATCAAAAAAGAGCCTAAGACTTTTTAGAAGTCTTTTCAATGTAAAGTTTCTACATAGTTCAATTGTCAATTTAATGATGTTTGTCCATTTTATAGGAATATTTTTTCAAGCTAAGATATTTGTTGTCACAATTTTTGTCAAGATCCTTTGCATTTTACCTTTAAAACTGTTATAGATTGCACTAACAAATTAGCTTAGCTTATGGAAAGGCTATAGATTGAAATGGTTTATATGTTGAATTGCTTAAATGGGCATGAATGTTTATTCACACTAACATTTGGAAAAGATTAAATGTTGTCCTTGATAATGACCTTGTTGAATGGTGGAAGATTAGTAAGGCAATGCTTCTCTATAAGAAAGGTGATAGAAACAATCTAAACAACTATAGTATGATAGTTGTAAGTGGTATTTTTGCTAAGTTGTTAGGAACTACTTTTGAAAGAAGAAACAACAATTGGGCAGAATCAAATAATGTTAGGGGAATTTGTCATGCAGGTTTTAGACAGAACCATTCTAATGTTGGTCATCTTGTCACTTTTAGGCACTGCATCAAACTTTCAAAGAATCCTAACAAAAAAATATTTATTTGTTTTATAGATTTTACTAAAGCTTATGATTTAGTGAGTTAGAAATGGTTATGGTTATGATTGAATAAGATAGGCCTCACTGCAAGACTCATAGCAATGACTCAAAAATTGTATGAAGAAGTTATCATTGAGCACAAAGATAGTGAATCAGAAAATAATTTTAAATTTTGGAGCAAAATTGGGGAGAAGCAAGGCTGTCCTTTATCCCCAACTTTCTTTGGTCTCTTCATTGATGAGTTCCAAGATTGGACGTGCAATGAATAACATAACTATGTTGTAAAAATAGGTTCTCAAGCAGTGAGCCTACTTCTTTATGCAGATGGTGCTGCTTTGATATCTACTTCTTAGAAAGGTATGTCTAGTATGTTGCAAATATTAGAAAAATTTTAGATTTTTTCTATTTTGAAAGTCAATGTAGAGAGAACTAAAATGATGATGTGGGACACAAGAAACACATTGTACAATTTTAAGTTTGGTGATAAGAATGTACAAATCATGGACATTTTTAGATACTTGGGTCTTCAATATGTGAATAATTATAGATAGGATAAATGGATTAGCAGCAAAATAGCAGGAGTAATAAAAGCTCTTTATGCAATTAAAAACAAATGTAAAGCATTAAGAGTTTGGGCTTGAAGGTCAGAAAAAAAATCTTTCAGTCATTTGTCTTATTGTGTTGTATGGATGCACTGTTTGGGGACTAGGTCTTAGCGTTAAAAACAGGAAGGCTATCGAAAAAATGCAGAAGATAGTTTTATTTAATGAATTAAAAGTGAAAGTACAAACACTTTATTCCATGCTTTTGTTAGAGTGCATCTACTTCCTCTAGAATCATAAGCTATTTGTTAGTTTCTTTCTTCTACTCCAAAACTGACACAAATGGAATAGATCAAAATTTCTAAAATAGTTTTTGAAGACACAAAAGAACAAAGATGATATTTCCAAGAGATACAATGGTTGAAGATTTGAGATATCTCATTGGAGGAGATACAAAGTGATCCAAAGTGCATTTGTAAGTTAGTTTAGTAGTGAGTTCTAACAAAGTTATGGTCAAATGTAGAAGGCAAGAACAAATTTGATTTAGAATGCATAAGAGGTAGCCAGTTAAAACTCAGAAGTTTACTATTTGTAAGTTGTACTTTTGATGAGATGTCTTATTTTCATCCACAAGCTTTGTTTGAGTTCACATAATCTTAGGATAGAAAGTGGAAGATAAATGCAACTTCCTAGAGAAGAATGTACATGTAGGCTATATGTGTTAGATGATCTTGAGGATGAGCATCACGCTTTTCTTAATTGCCCTCAAATGGACCATTTGAGATAAAGGTATAATATTGTAGCAAAAGATTTATATGATCTCTTCTTATTACATTCAATGTTAGTTGGCGACTTTGTTGAGTCAATATTTAACTTCCATGATACAAATGTAATGCTTGTCCAATAGACCCTTTGGATATTTGGATGTAATAAAAACCATAGTTTTAGTTTCAGTTTTATTATGGACAATGGTCTACAATTGATTTGATGGGTGGTTTTGCTAAGACACACAAAAATAAATGACTGTTGCTAGGAAAATGAATGGGCAGGCTATTTGTCAGATGTTGTTCTGCATCTTACCAACAAGGGGAAGGAGAAAGGTTCTACATCATGTTAGAGGCAGTTCTATATTACAAGCAAGAAAAGCTAGTAAAAGTAAGAATGTAAGAAAGGAAGTAGTAAGTAGCCAATGGAAGAGTGTTGAAGTCAGGAAGACTTTAGATTGGATTAGATATCCTTAGGTAACAACAGCAATTGGGCCAAGCCCATATGCAAAGTTGTAAAATACACAAGCTTAAAATCCTTAGCTTCATAGAGTCTGATCTCATGGGACCATTGGCTGCTTGCCTGAAGAATCTATGTAATCTCACTACATTTTTCTTTGGATGATAAATTACTTTTCTGGTATTGGTTCTTATTTCAATATTGTTGAAAATCTCACCTCCTTGTTGGTTGATTTATATTGTTCAATGGATTGGTAATCATTATCATAATCTTAGCCTCGTCCCAACAAGATGGATTGGCTACATGAGTTCTCTTTTACCATTTGCCTCTATGAAGAGCTAGATTGTTCTCTATGTGCAGTTTCTTTATATCATCTTCAATTACATTTTCCCATGTCTTTTTTGGTTTTCCTTTTGGCGGCTTTTTAAGAATGGTTTACATTTTCCCATGTCTTTTTTGGTTTTCCTTTTGGCGGCTTTTTAAGAATGGTTTACATTTTCCCATGTCTTTTTTGGTTTTCCTTTTGGCGGCTTTTTAAGAATGGTTTACATTTTCCCATGTCTTTTTTGGTTTTCCTTTTGGCGGCTTTTTTAGAATGGTTATGTGGCATCCTTATTAATAGGCTCATTATTTGATTGTTTTTGGACATGACCAAACCACCTAAGATATCATTCCCATAGTTTATTTGAAATAGAAGCCACTCCAAGCCTTCATCTAATATCTAATATTTTCTAATAATTTTCTTTTGGAACTCAACTCTAAAGCCATGACAGATTTTGGAAGAGAAATTTGATTAGTACTAAAGAATCTAAAACCCACAACTGTCCACCTTTTTATATACTCTTATTCATCTTAGCTTGTTACGTTTTTTCTGTTAGTTAAGATGCATCTGAGGGTGGTTGAACACTGTCCTCATTATGGCTGCCTCTCCAATAAGTCAACATCTGCATCAATTTGCCATGTTTTCCTGAGCCAAAGATATCCATCACAAATCTAGGAATGTGAAATTGGTGTTCCCCCACCAACACCTATAGGTTAAGTGAAAATCATAATGGATTTACTTGAAACTTAGAAAACAATTTATAATAGTTAAACCATTGTTACAAAAATATGTGATAGGGCAGTAGAAGCGAAAATAAACTGCCAAAGAAATGAAACGTAGAAGCCAAAGTATATGACAATAAAAAAATATGTACAGCATTACATGGAAACCATCCAATTCAGAAGGGAAAAAGCATTAACAGTAGGTAGATTTTTAATCTCAGGGGAAAATAAAAACAGTTTGAGGACACAAGGAGTTTTCAATAGCTATCTAGCAACCAAAACTCTCAGCCTCTCTTTATCCATTCCCTACTCCATTACTTCATTTTAAAGGCTCACTCCAGGGTCAGGGTTCAAACTCTTAAATAGTCTTGAGTTTCTATTTGACTTAACTTTAAGTCTTTCACCTAACATGAGTTTAATAAAAATACCTTTTGTAACATCATTTTATAATGGAACGTGCAAATTTAATAAATGAAAATAAAAACAGAAGGCATTCAGGAAATCCAAAGATTTGGCTTTACTTTACCAGTGATCTCTGAAATGAAGACAAATATGATGAGCCATCGAATCAAAAGGAATTGTCCATAAGCGTCAAAAACATGTAGGAATCACATTGCAATTCCAATGTTTGTTCATAGCTGATAGAGATGATCTAGAACGTGCACAAAATTGAATTGGTTGCTGAAAACCTTGTAAGGAGCATATCTACCAAACAACAAACCCAAGATCAGACCTCTATCATCCTAAAACAGAAAGACAGAAAACAGGGCCTATCTTACACTAATTGTAGGATCTTCAAAATTCTCAATGCATGGTTTTCCTTAATAAAGTCAATAAATGAAGATGCATGTCATGGAAATCATAGATGTTGACAACCAAAATGGACGTAAAAAACATCTTTGAGTTGTTGAAAGTTATTATTTGGGGAGAAAAAAAAATTGTAACTCACCCAAACAGTAACTCAAGTAAAATCAGCTCCTTTGCAAGCACAATATTGTCTTTCTTGGAAGGCTTAATATCGTTGGAGGCATAACTACACTTTACCCATGGATGTATATATTTTTCATATCCATTTTTTACACTATGCCAGCATCCCTGAGTCTTTTATTATGACTGCTTCCTGTTTCTTTCACAACCAAAGCCTTAATTGTAGATGAGTAGCCACTATTGGCCGAATGACAAAGTTTTCAGCTAAAACTGCACTGATTACCTTGTCAAAGTTCAACACACAAGAGTATTGTTGTTGAATGTCACCACTAACTTATTCATGATTTAGGCACAGAATGGAAAAAGTAGTTGTTTTTTTCTCATTTGATATTTTTGCCCCGATGGCGGCCATTTGTCAAACAATAGCATTGAACTATTGTAAGTCATTGATCCACCTTTCTTATACTTCAAACAGTGCAACTTTTGATAAAGATGAATCCTATTAGTTCCCATCCTTTCTTGGTAGAGATTTTGTAATGTGTGCTATAACTACAAACACGCAATCCTTTCTTCCTACATATTTCTTCCTACACATTGACTAGAACAGAATCGTTGATACATTTTTTAATAACTGCCAGAGCCCTTTGATCTGTTTAGTACTATTCATTCATATAAATAGACGTAGGTTTTGCCTGTGCTCTCTGTAGAAGTGGTTTAAGATCCCGTTCATGTGACAATTCGTCCATCGTGATTTTCTAAAGCTCAACTTTTCAGCTGTTAAATCTCCACACCACAGTAACCATTGTTTTCTTTGTCAACAAAAGTAAAACTCCCTTCGAAGCAAGACTTCTGGAAAAACAAGGTTGTCAAGTTACTTTTCTTAACTACAGCTTCGTGCCATTCGCTATACTACAGAACCTAAACAAAAGAGTATGGAGAAATACTTCAACTAGGAAATCTATTGAAAAGTTGTAAAAACACTTTTGCCATGAAACTCTACCCAAAAATAGTTGCAGAACTACGGGGCTCTGATACCAGTGTTGCAAAAATCCTCTCTAGCACAAAAGTAAAAACAGATTATAAACGAAATAAAACTGTGGAAGAGAAAATATCCAAACAAACGAAACGCCTTTGGAAAGTTGCATGGAAGCCCTCCCATGCGAAAGGAAGTAAACCATTGGCATTTGGCAGATTTTTATTATCAGAGAAAAACAGTCCAAATTCAGTGTCTTCAGTGGCTAAGCAACAACCAAAACCCTTACCACTCTCTATGCTTTCTTAGCTGATGCCTCCTTTTGAAGATTTACTCGCATTAAAACCCTAAAATAACCTTGAGTTTACATTGCTTTAACTTTAACCTAACATGAGTTACATAAAAACATCTTTTATGACATCATTTTATAAAACAAAAACACCTTACCACATAACACAGAAAATGCACTAAATAGAAAGATTTGGCTTCATTTTTTGAACAATCTTGTCATATAACATCTGCCTCATGGTTTGTTGGAACTCAATACCGCATGTCTTAAACAGCTTTTATTCTCTGCAAACAATTGTGAATAGTGCTGGAGCATCCATTCATTTTTTGCGATATCTCAGTTGATGATCTCTCTCTCTCTCTCTCTCACATCCATTTAAACAATGTAAAAAGAAGATTGTATCAGCAATAAAATTGGAATAGAACCTGATTGTCTGATCTGGAGCTAGGTGTGTTCAATCTTGATAGGTTTCAAAATTTGGAGCAAATCTGAGGGCTGATGGTGTTTTTACAGTTTCCTGAGAATATAAAGAGTTGAGGGGATTATATAGGCGGGGATTAGCCTAGGCATAGACGCAGAGGAATATGAGTAGCAAAGTCTGATAAGAAGAATATGAATACTTAAACAGAAGAGAAGGAGACGTAGGATATACATGGATAGGAAATTGATGCACATAGGATAAGGGAGCTTAGGGGCAAAAGATATAGGAACAAGATATGATGACATGAAATGTATTATCTAGCATATTTAAACAATTTGACATAGTGTAAGTTCAAATTTATTAAGTTTTCCGTTGAAATTCTTTCCATTTGACTATCTTTGCTCCCTCAATGAAATGCATAAACATATTAGAGAGCCACATGTAGCTACTCTAGTGATGGACCAGGAGCAGCTGGGAGTAGCACTTCGTTGTTATAGCCTCTGTTTTCAGCATGTTCTTCTGTAGGAAAGTTTGTGCAATTGTCTCTACAAGCTAGCACCTGGCTTGTTTAGGGTATCTTCGTAAGTCATTGCGTTATGTATGAGGGGTCTTTCTATTCAAGTTTATAGATTCTAGCTCATTTGTTTTCACTGATGGTAGCTAAATTATAATTCCATGTATAAAAAGGATCATCACTTAGAGGCTCAATATTCATCTCACCAAGGTGGGGTCCTGGGAGGGCCATGGATAAGCAAAAGCCCAACCTCTTTTGAGTGGTTCCACCCAGACTGTCATGCTTATATTTTTATTTGAAGAAATAAGACATGCTATGTGGAGGTGAGAAGGCAGATGAGGACTTAGTTAGGACAATCATTTATTCCAAACTTAAATATAAAATGCGTGATGTACCAGCTCATATTCAAATACCATGACAGTGTACAGGATATGATAAGTACTAATAATGTAGATAAAGTATGAAAAAAATGTAGTACAAAAATAGAAAAGAACTTATTTCTGAATAACTTTGCTCTAGTCTGTCAAACAATGCATTATTCCTATTTCGATACTAATTACAAGTTCATCAATACAGAAGTATGATCACATCATATCCACTTTGTCATTTATAGATCACTATAGCGATTTGTTCAAACTTTACAGAATTATTTGCATCTTTGTTTGTTATTGTTATTGATCATATTTAGTTTATCAATGTAGACATTTCTATTCACCTGATTCTATTTTGGTCTTGAGCTTGATATCAGTTTTTTGGTCTTTTGTTCCTGCTTCTTCCTTACACAATGTCTTTTTGCATCTTGTCAGGCATTGTTGAACTTGTAGAGTACCTCTGGGGACCTTCTCAATACCTTCTGGGATGGCATATCTTACCTATAGGGTATTGTGGGGGCGCTGCTTTCTGGTGACACCAGGACTTTAGGAGGTTTTTCCTGGTTAGTTAAACTTGCCATGGAGCCTGGCTGCTGTCCTATGTTTGAACTAGTTTCCAAGGCCATTGCTTTCAAGGGAAGCTACTCCTTGGTCACATTGAATTTTTTTTGCTGCTCTGAAACTAAAGTTGGTGATGATTCTTCCTGTGTCAGAGGTCATTAATAATTTGATGAAACCCTCCTGGCCCGAGAGTACTAGAGGACTATTAGATACCTCTGTTTCTTTGTTTAATTTCATTAGGTACTTTTGGCCAGCTGTTTCTTTAAGAAAGTTCTTTGCTATATGTCTCTTTTGTATGCTAACTCTAGATGTACACGGCATGTTTAAAACGCTGGACTGTTGAATCCGCTCATAAGTTGGACTTGAAATCCAAATCCATTGTTGATATGTTAATGCGTTTCATGTAGAACCATCTTGATGTTGACCATACATGTTTAATTTGTTATTACATTGTCTGTGGCAATTGGATGATCACAGTGACAGGATGATTGCCAAAACTTATTTATTTAGTACTTCATACAGAAATTTGTGGAGGAGTGAAACTGCATTATTTCCATGAACGTTGGAAGTCTTGTTATTTTACTAAGGTCATCATGAACTTTTAATGCTTCAAAACAAATGCTGGTTTGTAGAACCATATCCTATGGATAGGACGTAATTTAGAACTTTAACGTGACCTAAACAAAAACTGGTTACTTTAGCACTGAGGGGCATCACTTTCCCGTGAGTTTTTCAAAACAGGGATGGCGTAGAACTTTTTCTCATGGTCTAATAGGAGATCCTTGCTAAGGGCCTTAATACTATTATCTGCCACAAAATCGGTGGCTTCCAATGACAACTTCGTTGAAGACTAGATTAACAAAGGTTGGCCCATGCCTACGCACTGGAGTCAGGAGTGCATGGATTACCAGCTGAGAATGTGGTAGCCAACGGAAAGAGACTGAAAGCATAGAAGTGGTAACAAGATTGATTTTCTTCAATATTATTTATGAAACAAGTTATAGTTTTATTTTTTTATGATTGGCAAATTGTAGGAAGCAGTAGAATTAATGTCACTAATGTGAAACACAGAACCGTCAATTGAAATTGCAAATTACACAACGGTATAAGTGCTTATAGGAATAAACCAAATGTGGAGAAGTTTCGTTGCAAAGAATTTGCAAAAAGTTTTAAAGGCATGAAATAATCTGAAGCACAAAAGAAGAGGACATAATAGCATACTTGAATGCATAAAACATTTTAGTTAACAGGTAAAAGACCATAAAATGGAATATCTAATGTTTGCACCATCGTTATTTAAATGTCCATAAGGCGCTAGAGTTTTTGTTGAAACACATAATATTATAGGCTTTTCAAAGCCTCTCAAAAATGAAGATCTGATATTGAGCCTCTCAAGAAAGGTTACCACATCACAGTTCCAAAAAAGCTGTCGAGAGGAAGACCAAAAAAGGCATGGGATGAAATAGTTGAAGATAAAAGTTTAGTACATAATAAATGCTGATGGCAAAAGAGAACTCATGTGGCCAACCCTGTATTGTTAGGACAAGGCTAAGGCTAGGATGGTGATGATGATGATAAATTTTACTTTTATAGTGTTAGTGATTAGTTGACCATGTCCATAATTAGATTTCACTAATATGAAAAGTAAAACCCACATTCTTTTCAAACGTCACACATTAAAAAGGCATCATATCTTGGGCTTAAACTTACAGAGGATGCACGCAAAGGTGGCTGCTTATACAGTTTGACAGGGTGTCCCCATACTCGTAAAATTTCAAACGGGCTATGCAATATATATTGGGTGACTCCTTGATATCTTGCAAAATTTCAAAGCAAGATGCTGTTTTCCGACCACTAGAAAGTTTGAGTTTAAAGAAATTAATGGAACTTTTTGAGAGTTTTTATGTTTACAATAATGGGAGAAAAGAAAAAAGATTTTGTTGGTAATAGAAACCTTTATAGTATACGTGACAAGGAAGAGCTATTAAGGAACAATATGATAAAATCCCATGTTTCCTGAGTTCATATTAAGTATGTTAGAACTGATTTTTGGAAAATTGATGTTTGTATGTCATATTATAGTATGGATGGGAGCTCATTGCCCATATTTCTCATTTCTCATTTCCTATTTTTCATTTTATATTTCATGTTGTGTGTTTTAATTCATGTTGCAATACAAGGTTTGACTCACATTTGTAAAAGTTTCCTGAAATGGAAAATTTCGGATGTAAGGCTTCGTAGTGCCAAAACATGCCTAAAATGACAAACTTTGAGTCAGCCTTGTCTATAAATTGAGGTCTCCCCTCATACCTCACAAGAGAGAGGCATTTTTTTTTCTCATTTTCTCATTGTGCATCTTAAGGTTCCAGGTATTGAAGAAGTTTCAAGGAGAAGTTTCTCTTTTCCATTTTTCGCTTCACAATTTTCACAATCTCTCATAGATTTTCTCAGATTTCACAATTCTTTCTCTCTCAAATTCTCAATCTCAATCACAATTCTCAGTCTAACAATCACAATTTTCAATTTCTCAATCTCTGTTGAAGATCTTGCTCATTGCAAGCTCAACTTTCATCTAAGATTGTTAATTTTATCAAAGGTTTCCAACAAAGCATCAAATGACATGAAAGTAATCAAATCTCAGCAATTCAAATCTTTTAAAGCTTTGTCCTCTGTATCAATTCTGTTCTACTATGTCAAAATCATAGACAATTGCATCAAAATATCTACTCGTGCCGTCAAACTTGCAGATAACGTCAAAACTTCCTGATGCGATGTCGAAACTTCCACACCCAACGTCAAAACTCATGAACGATGTTAAAAACTCCTATGTGTGACATCAAAACTCTTCGACGTGACATCAAAACTTTACATCAAGATTGAAATTTCCAGACTTCAAAATTCCACCTTCTGTGCACACTTTGACAGTATATAATTTGAATTGACTAGAAATTTCCGAATATTGGTTTATTTTTTTGGATCATATCATCTTTCATTAGTGATGAGGCATCCAATGACAATTTTGTATCATTATGTAAATCCTAGATGTGGGCAAGTCAAGTTGATGCACTTCGGTTATAGCTGAGGTTACATCTTGGTGAATGGTGTTAATTTGTCTGTGTGTGCATGGCTATGGTTTCCTTCCCTTCCCACTTTTCCTTGCCTTGGACCATGTTCTTGTCTTCCTTGAGCTCTTGGATCTCTTTTGGGCTTTGATAATCCAATTGGGACATGTGTCTTTTGCCAGGAATTCATCCCTTTGCGCAATTGTGATTTGGTATGTTTTTTTGATTTGGGAGTTGGTCCCCTATGCTAACGTGAGGTCACTAGCATCTAGCAACTAGTGCACCTTTCTATTACTTTTACAAAAAATTGAAAGTACCAAGGTGAGGAGATCATTTGACCTTTTTATTTTTGCTTATTTCATTTGCAATTTTTGAACATCTCTTCCTCCCTTGAGTAAGTGTGTTTTTTTTTTCGTTTCCTTGTTTATGTGTTTTAAGCTATCACTTCACTGTGTAAGTGTGTTTTTTTTTTCGTTTCCTTGTTTATGTGTTTTAAGCTATCACTTCACTGTGTGATGAGACTCTCTCAAAGTCCTGTCATGCTTATGCAGCTTGGAACTATTTGCAAAGTTGAGTGTCTATGTAATGAATAAAGCTCATTGATTTTTCTGAATTCTTAGTTTATTATTGAAAATATTATAGATATGAAGTTATTTTTTGACTGAGTTATAATGATGACATCATTTTAATTAATTGATCGATTGATTACATTAGTTGAATTAGTTCAATTATGGATTAGTTAATTTAAGTAGAATAGATAATTTAGTTTTGTGTGAGCTGGCAACGATTCCACCTTGTCCAAGGAGGTCATATTTGTACAAAATGGTGTTGAGCCATCAAGGGTGTCACTGGGAACATTTTCATTATTTTTGTGCGAGGGTGTTACACTTGTTTCAGAAGGAACTGTGAACTCAAGTGTGTGCCAGTGTTTGTGCTGCACTTGTCCACAAGGGTTAATGGCATGATTTGTGTTTTGATTCCAAGTTATGCATATCGTGAAGGGGATTGCAATGAGATTTTTTATTGTTTTATTCTTTTATTGAAAAATACATAAAAATCTTAAAATTATAAAATCATAAAAATATTATCTTTCAATGTCGTAACACAGTTGTATTTCTACATACTACATCATTTTTTATTCTTCGATTACAATGACATATACAAGTATACTTTGCAATTCACATTCACATTGTCTTGGGTATTGACAACTGGATTGTTGCACATTCTTTGGATACATTTCTCGTAGTCTTGGCCAAGGAGAGCCTTTGTTAACTAGAGAAGAAGGGGATGGACAATTTTGGCACAGGAATTATTGTTAGAGTAATTTTTTGTAGTATGCAAATGTATGTTCGATTGGGAGTGTGTTGGCAATTAATGGATCAATCAATTTTACCTTCCATTTGTTGAAGGTAAATACCACTTTAGCTAAGAAGAATATGTTTAGCCATAACGACCAGTCACAAAATATTCTACATGGACCAATAGCTTTGCACCATCACTGGAGAAATTATTCTAAGTTTCTAACTACTTACGGTAAAACAAAACTAACTAAATTTAATGATGCTAATGATTATTGGTTATTGGACCCCAAAAATTAAATATCTTAAAAATAAAAATTCAGAGTACAAAAGCAGAGAAGTAGAGGAGAAACTCCAAAACAACAAAAAGGAAAGGCTCAATGGTTTTGGGGCTGCCTTTTTAGGTTTTTATCCTTACAACCAATTTTGAAAAACCTCTTATCTGGGTAAGAAAAGGATCAGACTTTGCCCTTGTTCAGAAGTGCCCAAATGTATTTTCACTTCTAATTAAAAACTTCTTGAGAAACATTTAGGAATTCAGCTGAAGCATTAAATGTTGAATGATGTCACATTGAACTAACAAAGATAAAAAGTTAGTTGGAGAATCTCTGAAAAACCACATTACATTGAAACTTTCAGACAGCATAAAGAATAAGAGGATGAAAGCAATGCCAAGTAAGAAGCAGAAATCCTTAAAGTTAAGGAGTGTCACTAAAGAAAACTTCATCTAATCTTGGTTGAAAATGATGTAAATACTTGCTACACCAAATTTAAGAGCTCCATGCAAAGGGACAAGTCAAAAAACAATGGATGAATGTATCTTCCATGTTTTTTTACTTATAAATTAACGAAACTACTCTAACATGGTTTACTATCTCCCTATCACAAGTCTCTGTTGTGTGTTGACTGTTAAGATAATAAAATTTACTTGGTTTTATTGACTTTAAAAGGTTCAAGTTTTTTAATCATTTCGTTAGTATGTATTAACATATAAACAAAAGTAGGTTACGAAAACAGGGTGAGGCTAGGCCAGAGAGAAATCTGCATGTCCCAGGTTGAAAAATTTCTATCCATCAAAGTCAGTTATCTTGTGTCCTTGTCCACAACTAGTTATTTTAAAAATAAACACTAATAAAAATTGGCCCCCACATACCAGATCACAAAACATATTTCAAGGGGAGCAAGACTAAAGTAAATCCTACACAGGCCAGATCAGGCCTTGTGGACCCTAAAATTCATAGCACTTGGGGAAATTGATGCTGTGGTGGAGGAGCAGCTTACACCTCCAATATTCATCAAGGATCTCCATAATTGCATGCACAATCTATAAATTTTGTTATGGGATGGGGGCTGGTGGGGTTGCTTTGCTTTTTTCTTTGGTTTTGGTTTTTGCGTAGTTGAGCGGAACTAGGTTGGAGGGCCCAGAGGGGTGCCCTGCCAACTCAATTTTGTGCTGGGGTAATGAGGAGGCCCTAGGGGAAGGGGTGCGTGCAGGAGTGGCGACGTTTGGGATTGGCTGACAGATGTATATGACTTCATTGTTTAATACATGCTTGAATGACAGATTGGTTGTAAGGATGAAAACTTGAAAAGGCATCCCAAACCATTGAGCCCTTCTTTTATGTTTTGCTTGAGTTTCACCTCTCTTTGATGCTCCTCTAGTGTTGTAATGTATATTTTTCTTATTTCTGATATATTTTAATTTTTGGTATTGACCTCAACAGAATATTTTTAAGATTCCATCAACCCATTGCGTACTTGGATTTTGAATGTTCCTTAAACTTGCCAAGTTCAAAGATAATAGAAGATCCATACCTGAACAATCTTGATGAATCAAAATGCAAGCAGGTTAGAAAATCTACCTATGTATTTAGTGCAACGCAATTAAAACCTCAAATATTCTAAAAATTTCTTCCTTTCAATATTTTTCTAGTTTACTCTTTTTCACAAAATGCACTAGGAAACATAGGATCTGCATTAAATTTTCCACACAAATAGGTAAATGATCCCTCAAAAATTTTGATGAGGATCAAACCTAGCATGTCAAAGTTTTTAATCCACGGTCTTGAATATTATTACAGGGAGATCAAATCTGGCTTTTCCATTAAATTGATTATCTTACGAGAAAATCTTTTTCATTCACTCTTGTTATAATTTTCATTATGAGTTTCAATGCTCCCCTGGTATCTAGGAGAATGATTGAATATATCTTATGTCAATCCTTGCATTAACCATCACTCATCAAGGCATATGACTATTGGTTAAAGGATGTACCTTGCATTCTACTCTTGCCCACCCTCCCTAGGGTTCGGGGTGCGCGGTGTAGGATATCACATTTTCATCTACCGTCCTTCCCTCCCTCTATTCCTCAATGAAGTCAGATTTGATCCCAATGGGTTACCGTGGACATATACAGGCATTAAGCCAAAATTGATTCAAACTGAACTGATCTAATAAATCCCTAAGGTCTAGAATGTAATTATCAGGTTATGCACTTTGTTATTCTTGTTAAACCCTTTAACATTATCAGATTTCGCCATTTATAGCAATAGATAAAATTATTTGAATGCATTGATGGACTGATTGTTGAACTAGAATAACCCTAACGTTGCCTAAATTATTGATGGACTGATTGCTAAACTAGCCAAACACCTCAGTGATTGGTGTAAATTAATTAATGAAGGTGATTATGTGTGTTTTTGTTTTTGTTTTGGCTTTGTGTAATGTTTTAACAATCAGATTTTATATCACTGGATATTAATTCTAAAGATTTTCTTGTTCTTTGATGCACAGAGGTTTCTCTTTTTTGGCCATTTCACAGGTTGATATCAAAGTTTCCAATCTTGGAAGCCATGGAAACCGTGAAAGTTTTGTGGAATTTCTAATTGAACACCAATGTTAGGATCACCACGGCAATTTCATTAGCTTAGCTTTATCACTACTTAGGGCTATAGAAAGATCTGTATAGCTATCTCATATGTACGGTATTTTTCATTGAAATGTTCTGTATTGCTTTTGTTCCATATGTTGTGCGCATGTCAACCATCCAGCTTCAAATCTACCAAATTCTGTTACATATTGTTTTTTAAGTACTGAGACACGTGCTATGAAAGGTTTTATTGCATTGTTAAAAATAGCATTAAACTTAATTCTTCATATTCGCTGTTATATCCTCTGTATTTGAAAATAACTCTTGATTATGATAGATGTGCTGTAAGGCATGTTATTGCTGATAGAAATTTCAAAGACGTTGTGAATGACGATTGGCCTTTTTCTTTTATTGCAATTTCCCTGTGTCATTTACTGAAGCTTCTCTGCAATAAACTATTAATTTGCCATGCTTTGGAACCCTGAAAAAATTATGATATCTGAATCATAGTTTGAATTCCCAATTTAGTGGTTTACAAACAAACACACTTCTTAGTTGAGCTCTTATCATATTGGCAATGTCAATATATCAGAGCTTCGTGGTTTTTGTCAAAAGGTGATAGACTTGACTAAAGTTTCTTGGTCTTACTCTGTTCAAGAAATTAAGAACCAATGGTCCTTCAAACCACATTTATGTGTTACATGAATTTGAGTGATGAAACATGTTTGCATTGAAGTTATAAAAATAGTGAGGTACAATGTAGAAAGAATGTTACAAATAGTATTCATAGTTGTTGCATATTAAATATAACCCTTTAATGGAATTGGTTTTTCTACCATTGTAAAAATATTTAGGAACAATGCTAAATCACATTTAATCATTTTTCTATAATGGAGAATAATTTAGAAACTTATAAAAAAAGGTTTTAAAATAACTTATGAGAAGATATGATGAGAAATTATGTTCTACAAATCATATAAGTTGAAAAGAAATACAATGAAAAAATGATGAAGATTTAAGGACCAATGGTCAAGAAGTCATGAAGATGTAGAAAATAGCAATTTAGATGGGCCATTTTGTAGTCAAATGGGTTATGCTTGACATAGGGTAAGAGTTGGACCTAATTACTATGTCTTGTGTTTAAGCTTTGGGTCTCTTTGATGAAATCGACATGACCCAAAAGATTTACATGTGAGCATACAACTAGTTTAGTTATATATTTATGATATATATATTTATTATTTGGCTAAGAGAATTTTTTATATTTTTCAAACTAAAAATTTTCAAATTGATTCATTGAGAATTGATTTTCTAAGGAGAATGTCCAGGTTACAAAGGAGTTGAACTCGTAAATAATAATTCCCATGAAAAAGTTCATCTCTTATCCTAGCGTTATGATGATAATTATTTATTTACCATGTTACATTCTAACTTAAAAAAAGTGACCAAGAGAGTTTTCCCTTACCATTACAATAATAAAATTATTTGATGGCAATAGAGAAGGACTCTCTTAAATGAGGCTGGTAATTGGCCTCTCAGCCAAAACAATGCTCAAGCTTCTTCTAAGGGAATCATTCTTTTAGAAATAAAAGTTGGACCTAAGGTAGTAATAATCTATTTTTGTGTGATACTATGTTTAAGAGCATTTAACATACTTTTGGGAAGGTTTTGGTTCTTCAAATGGGAGCCATCGCCTCACCCATACATCAACAACTAAAGTTCAAACTTGAAAAATGCACAATATTAGTACTAACAAACATGGGAGTGCAACAAGTGGTAGGACAACTTGCTATAGAACAAAGTGCATCAAACATGAAAAATACATAATATTAGTACCAACAGACATGTAAGCACAAAAAGTGGTAGGATAGCTTGCTATAGAACAAGGTGCATCAACAATAATTATTCTAGTAAATATAAAAGATGAAGTAAAGGATGAGAAGACTATTACAAAGTTATAGGGTGAATTTTTTGATTAGACAAGGACACCAACCCATCATTGATATGTATATCATACTATCAACGTGTAGAGGGGTCATTATGAGTCTTGTCATTTTGGTAGTGTTTCTATGTGTTTTGCTGTTATGGGTAGGGAGATGCAGGTTGCTAAGAGTTGTAGCCAGCTACAGTTTGGCTTGCAAGGTGGTTGTGAGATGCACTCATTTGCAGTGAGACATCAACCCAAGAAAATGTAAGCTTTGACATAAGGATAGTAGGTGTAAGCTCACATGAGTCATAGCAAGAAGGGGTTGTGAAATCATGCAAGTTGCATTGGGTTGTAATGGCTTTAGGAGCTCTTAGGAAAGCTTAACAATTATTAGTGTGAGCTTGTGCAAGACACAGCTAGGTGTAGTATACATGTCTTGCAAATGGATGTGGGTCATACTGCCTTGTAGTCAGAATTATACCCAAATCAAACTTTTCCATAGTTTACCAGTGTGAGTAGGCCATGAGTCATATCTAGTTGCAACAGAAAGATCATTTTTTTTTTCAAAAGGTTGCAAAGATTTAAAGGAATACCAATGGTCAACTAGCGGCTTGAAAAAGTCAAAGAGGACTTCATTAATGATTGTTCCTTGCTACTCTATATCATTGTATATAAGTTGAGAGATTTTTGAGTTGTGAATGTGTCTCTCTTGGTCCATTGTCTTACTTAACTTGAGCAAATTAGGAGTTGGAAAGTGAGTTTACTATGTAGGTTTATTCCAGATCTTTGATATTTGTTCTTCTAGCACTGTACTTTGAAATTTACTTGAATAAAAATAAAGAAGTTCTTCTCTTTTTTGTTCATTGAGCTCTTGAGAATCCATTAGCTCTTTGAACAATTGTAATATTAATTGGGTCTTAGGGATTGGGATCCATACTAGATTGGTATCAGAGTGTACGGTTTCTTGAAGTAATTCAACCATAGGAGGAAACTTCTCACTTCCATCCTTGTTGGGTAATTGAATTTTAATTCTCATCCTTCCTTGAGTAGGATTTCATTTGAGTTTTGTTTTTTGCCCAAAGTTAGGACTTTAGAGTTATCTTTTGGCCTAATTGTGAGGATAATTATTTTTTGTATTTGATCTCTTGCTTAACTGTGATACCCATTAGCTTGTGCTATGTTGGGTCAAGTTGTTTTCTTTAATTTCACCTTGATTGATGTTAGATTTGAATTTCTCAAATTATGTTATTTCATTTTGAGTTGTGTATGCTCAAATTCTTTTGTCAACTTTCATCATCTACTTGTGGGTAGAATGGTTTTGATTTATTTTCATCATGGCTCCAAAGAAGAAGACACTTCAATATCTTGCTAAAGATATGGAATATATGATCTATAAGATCTAACTAAGATGTGAATTCAAGAGTTGCTTCATCACAAGGTCATCATTTTATTCTAGAGGATGATATCTGATGAGGATGTCAATCCACTCTTGGAGGTGATTCTTGTCCTTACTATGTCCTAGAAGTAGTAGGTGTCATGTATTTATGCTTGCTTGTTTGTTTGGAGTCATTTAAGTTATTTTTATAGCTTGGGTAGATAATTGCGAGGCCATTGTAGATCACAGTGAGTTGCAATCTAGTCTTGTAAGCAGTTGTGAGTCACAATCTATCGCAATGTGTTCAAATTGCAAATTTTATGTATTTTTTAAGTTAGGTGATGAGCTGTAAGCTACTGCGAGTCGTAGTGAGCTGCAGTCCAAAAATTGCTAGTTGCAGTGGGGTAGTAGCTAGCTAAGAAATAGTGGTGAAAATATTCATCTTTTATTGGTATGCTTGGATGCAATTATAGTTTGGTCATAGGATGGCAACTGCAAGGGCACTATGAGTCATAGTCACTTTCAGTCCCAATTAAAATGATTTTTAAGGAAAAGGTATAATTTTTGAGGCATCCCAGTAGTTGGGGAATATGAAGAGATAGTTGAAAAAAGTTATAATAACTTTAACTAAGATGGTTAACCTCATTCTAAGGCCATTCTGTGTTTGAGAGATTGAGAGTGAACTCTCTTTGAGCATTAAAAGTGTGTGATTATTTATTGATAATTTATCTTATATTATGAGAGGGTGTGAGGGTTTGATTAATTCATTATTTGTCCTTGGGAGTGTGTTTGCTTTCAATGTGCATTGTAATCATTTTCTTTTGAGCAGAAATAAAGTTCTTCATTTTCTTTTTTGTTTAATTGAGGAATTATGGTGGTTCTTTGCACTTGAGTGAGCTAGGATTATGGAATCCATGGAAGTTTTTCACTAATATTTCTTTCAATATTGAAGATCTTGAAGGTGAGGGAAGAGATGAAGTAGAGAAAATTCATCATTCTTCAAGGGTTCTTCATCAACAACATGATACAAGTATTTAAAAGGGAAGGAATTTAGGTCCTACTTCAAGATAATAAGGACAAGTTGATGAAGACATGGAGATCACACTTGCCAAAGCCTTTAGACATGCTATATGGATGACACATGTTAAGCTTAAATTCTTCAATGACATAGAAGGTACATATTTTTTTCATTTTTTGGCTCAAGACTTTGAACAAGTATTTTGAACTTGAATATGCCCATGAGAAACAAAGAGTTTCATACGCTAAAACCAAAATTAAAGGTATGACATAAGTTTGTTGGGAAAAAAGTGGTGCTTTTATGGTAAGCCATAGTACACCCATTAAAGATTGGTATGAAATAAAATGTAGGGATACCTCTTTTGATCCCCTTGTTCTTCCCTATGTATTTATTTTTATAGGTTTCTAGACACTAGAGAGACATCTTGAAATTCCAAGAGACATCTTGGCTGAGCCTCAAAGTGATAGGAGATGTCTAGAGAAGACTTGAGACATCTTGTTGATTAGACTAATGTCTTGGAAGAGACATCTCTCCAAAACTTGAGGCATCTAGATGAGATGTCTCCATACTAACTGAGATGTCTCAGCAAGATGTCTTGTAAGTGGATGAGACTTCTTGGCTTCTAGGAGAGATGTCTTGGAGAATCAACAGATGTCTTGGTTGAGAGCTAGATTTTCACAGAAGACATCTTGACAAGGTTAGAGATGATTTTTATGGATGGGGAAACTTTTGAAAATGCCCATCCTAATTCAGGAAATAGTTAGAATGCAATGGAAAAAGATGGAAACAACCAGGGAGAAGGTGAAAAGACTTGGAAAGCATCTAAAAAAGCTCAATTTGGGTTTTTATCTTCTGGTTTAACATAACTATTGATGTATTCATCATGGTTGATGGTATGAGTGAGAGAAAGAGCTCTTTAGAGTGGAGAGCTAAGCAAGAGAGTGTGGGTGAGCACATTAAGTGAGTGCAATCAGTGATTGTAGCTTCAAGATCAGCTTGTGTTGTGTTATTCTATGTGTTCTATTTTTTTGTATCTCACTTATGAGTTGAAGATCTCAGTCTCATGTTGTGGAAGAGATTCTCTATTGGTTGTGTCTTGCATTGAGAACAATCATTATGTGATTGTAGAGCCTCATGCTTTGTAATATCATTTGAGTGTGATAGATTTTTGGTGCTTTGTGGGTTTTTGAAAACCCAATTATAATCTTCTAATAAATTAATTGAAGTAGCTAGTTTTCTTGTTTTCTAGCAAAAAGTTTTATCTTTGCATAATATCTAGATTTAGTGGTTTGAAGATGATTAATTAGTGGAGTGAACCTACTCTAGCATTATTGGTATCAGAGCCTAGTTTTATTGTTGCTTAGATCTTGGTTGAGGATTTTTATCAATTTTAGATGTCATCCAGGAAGAAACAGGTGCAAGCTCTAAATCGAGACATGGAGAGCATGGTGGTTGCTTGTTTAGATGAAATTAGTGCAAAGGTGGACAGATGTATCAATTTTAGCCATATTTCGACACATAGAGGAGATGAGCATGCATGTTCAGAAGAAGAAGTTTCACAACTAGGTGGAGATGGAGCAAATGAAGAGGAAGAACAATCCAACTATGGAAGTGTAGAAAATCATTAGCCAAGGATTCTAATGAGAGGAAATCCTATTCCTCAAATAAGAACTCTGAGGGATCTAGTTATGTTCATTGCTACTTCTTCAAGCAAGCTTGATGAGGAAGATCAGACAAGGCTTGCTAGAGTGTTTAGAAATGCTGTAAGACTTTTGTACATGGATTTGAAGACTTTTAACAGTGTAGATGACCCAATGCTTTTGCAAGTTGGTTGAAGGCACTTGAGAAGCACTTTTAGTTGGAAGAGGTACCAAATAAATTGAGGGTACCTATTGTTGAATTCATATTAGAAGAAATGGCTTCTACTTGGTGGGAGAAGAAGTCTCAAGATTATGAAAGATGAAACAATCAACCTATCAAAGATTGAGATATGATGAAATATAGGTTGAATCGTTAGAGATAAGAAACCATTATGAAGTTGAAATTCCTAAGTGATGAGCAACGAAGTATCCCTATGCCCAACCATACAAATCACTAAGGCGTTATGTATGATCCAATTGAATTCTATGGACCTATAGTTATCTCATACACTAGTTTTTCTAGGAAGTGAAACAACGTTGAGAATGTTTGTTGTCTTCCCAACTACACTTGTAAGGCTCAAGGGTATGGTTTAAGTGTAATTGAGGTATATGAATGTTTGGCGTTTTATATTTTATGGATGTAATTGCCTACAACAAGAATAAAGGTAGAGTAGATTGAAAACTAATGTCTATTGCCTAGCTAGCCTAACAAAAGTAACCATCCCACTTTCCTGGACACATCTTGAACACATATAACACTATTGGGCTACCAAATGTTAAGCGTTGCTGGGTTACCAAGTACTATATGAATGCTTGAAGTGGTCATACTTGCATTCATTAAATTTTGGAAATAAATTTCTTAATTCAAATGCATAAAAATAAAGAGTGAGAAAGTAAAATGCATTAAAGGAAATATTAAGCTATTCTCAATGCTGCAAGGATTGTTAAAAGAGTTCATTTTATTCCTGTCACACTACTGCACTCAGGTACATTAATGCTTGAACAAAGAACCATACACACTTTAGACTCCTTCTACAGGCACTCAAAAAATATTCTAACTTTGAGGAAAATAAACTGCAAGAGCTTTGCTACTCTGACTAAGAATGACCAAAAATTGACTATCAAAACTGGAGCCCAAGCGTGGTATTTATAGACTTGGGGTATACACCTAGACGTTGGACATGCAACATCGGACCAAGGCCCTGATGTTGCATACACGATGTCATGGCTTTGACGTCGCATACCTGATTTGGAGCAGACAACAAAACATGTTTCGTCATACCCCCATGTCTAAAGGAAAACTTGTCCTTGAGTGTAGAAGAGGAGGAACAAGTTCTTTACAGCACAATATATTGGGTAGGTATGGGATTATTAACTGACCTCACAAATTGAGTTAGATGAAACAGACATACCGACTCTAAGTGCCCAAGTGTACAGAATTACAAGTTTTACAACATTGGGTATAAGAGAAATGAACACCCTAGGTATCACTGACATCCAACACTTCTTGGCAGTAGAAGAATGAGAGAGAGAGAGAAGAGATCCTTCGATCACGAACGGTCCTCATTGTGTGGTGTTGCTGCATCCTTAGTGAAGATAGTTCTGCTCTTCTAGTTCATGCTTCCCACTACAATCACAACAAAATCACAAATTAATATGCAATGTGTAACACATGGTGGTTAAATGTCTTGTCTCATCTTGGCTAGGTTGTGATTGTGGTTGATTGGTTTCTTGAGTAGTGTTAGTGGGAAGGCTGACAAATAGGATTAATTAAATTAAGTGGTCCATTAAATTTGAAAAAGTTCAATACAAGGAAATATTTGAAGAGGGTATGAGAATTCACAACAATGAAAAGAAGAATCCACTGGAAATTGTTGTGAAGATGTGTACAATTGGAAGTCATTGATGGGGTAAGCAAAAAGAATTTGATTGTAAAAATGTCTAAGGGTAAAGAACTTAACTAACCAAACCAAAAGATATGCAATTCGGTCCTTCCCAAAGTAGGCACAGACCTTTTATGCCCTTGCATAACTTCAAACCAAAGAGTCCATGGGCTTCGTGGATGATTAATGATTACAGAAGTTAAGTACAAAAACCTAGAAGAAACTAACTAAGAATTCTAACACATCAAACTAGGACATTGAACCAACACATGAAACCAGTAGTGAGGTGAGACATGGAAAACATAGATGGATGAGAGAGAGAGAGAGAGAGAGAGAGAGGAAGGGAGTTCCTAATTATTGTCACATGAAGTCCCTTGTGGATTTTGTGGTTAAATGACTTGATAGAATCCATCCTTAGTCCAGACCAAAACCAACCACATTCAGTGACTTCGCATTGACATTCTAAGACTAATCCATCCCCTAAGACACAAGAGTGCTCCTACAGAACAACCACTGTTCCTTATTAGATAAGAAGTAGGAAGTAAGGAAGGGTCTTAGAGGAGACTAGTCCCATAACTAGTGCTTGTAGCCCATTTATTTTGTCTAAGGGGTGTGCTTTGAATTCCCATTATTTTTTTGGTTTTTTTTTGAAATGGAAACCACACCATGTAAGGACATATGCATTTATTTTGTTCAAGGGGTGTGCATTGAATCCTTATCTCTTTTTTTTTTCTTTTCTTGATGAGAACCACACCATGCGAGGATGTATGCATTTATTTTATCCAAGGGTTGTGCTTGGAATTCTCATTGTTTTTATTTCTAATGAGAACCACACTATGTAAGGAATTAATGGTAAGAAATTCATGGAAACACACATGCACCTAGGCAAATAGGAAAGCACAAAGAATAATGAATCCCCTTGAAGCTACACCCTGTTCAAACCTTTGAATCCTTCCCAATTCTGGAAACTACCAAAGTCACAAATTTATTAAAGTTTTATTAATGAAAAAGGGATTGCATGTTTCCAAAATAAGGAAAACCATAGAGTGTGTGGATGGATGGATGTTGTGGACTCATTGCCTGTTACATGAAAAGAAACCATGTCATAATTATTCGTAATGAGATTCAAAGCCAAAAACTAGACACCAACAATCAAATAAAAATAATAGTACATATCACCATCAAGTAACGCATTACTAATGTACCTGGCACTTATTAACAAAAAGTTAGAAAATCACACCAAAATAAAAGAAAATATAAAACAAAGTGTAAAATATTCGAGAAATAGCAAATGTACTAATGATAGTGTAAAACAAAAATTAGAAAAGATTAATAACATAAAAACAAAAAGATGTAAAATAAAGAATGTGCAAAACAAAAAGTTGTAAAACAATAAAACATGTAAAACAAAAAATTTGAAAAAATTAAGAGCTGCTTAAATGATTAGCATGGTTGGCCATCTCCCCTATGACTAAGTTGAAAGGAGGAGAAGATCCAAAATATGGAGCATGGTTGTCCATCTGATGAGGTGCTTATTGTGTTAGCTAGTGTATGCTCATGGAAAGGTTTAATTTGTTGGATGTTGACTAGCTATTTCTTATTTGGGCTCTCAGGTTAATAGATCATCATGGCCCCTGAAGGAAAAGTTTCATAAATGATGTAAGGTCCTTTCCACAATGTTTGGAACTTAGTTCGTTATGGTACATGTGTGGGGTTCCAATAAAGAACCTTGTCTCTCGGTTGAAATTTGACTTTTCTAATTTTTAGGTCATGATGCTTTTTGTTATAGGCCTTGTGCAACTTGTTAGATGATAAGGCTACTAATTGGTTTTCATCTAGTAGGTTGAGATTCATTAGTCTTTCTTTTTGGGCTAGACTTAAGTCAAGGTCAAGATCATAAGTCATTGAAAGTGTATGGAGTTCAGGTTGAATAGGAAGTGTTGGTAGTTTTCCATACATAAGCTCATAGGGAGAGTAGCCTATAGGAAGTTTCCAAGTTGAGTGGTAGGCCCAAAAGGCATCGTTGAGTTTTGTGATTTAATCCTTCCTATACTTGCTAGCAGTTCTTGTGATTTCCCTATTAGTAACCTCAGCTTAACCATTAGCTTGGGGATGGTAAGGTGTTGTGATTTTATGTTTAACCCCTAAGTGTTGCATGAGCTTCTGAAAACTAGTATCTGTAAAATGAGTTCCATTATCAAAAATTAATGCATGTGGCACACTAAACCTATTTACAACATTTTTTTGTACAAATCAAGTAGCAGTAGAGGATGTATAGTCAATGACAGCTACTACTTCTGCCCATTTCATATAATAGTCAATAACGACTATGGTGTACGCCTTTCCATTTGACATGGGCATGATGGGATCCATGAAATTAATGCCTTAGATGTCAAATGGTTCTAGTGGTTGAATCCATTATTGAGGTCTCTCCATTCAAGTAGTCATTCCACCATCTCATTGGCATTGTTCACAAGAGTAGACATAATCATGGGCATCCCTGAAGAGTGTTGGCCAATAGTACCTTGCCATCAAGATTTTAATGGCCATGCATCTCCTAGCATAGTGTCCTCCACAAGGACCTTCATGAGTGTCTTGGAGAATGTGTAGTTGATTAGCATCAAGGATACACAAATGAACTAGGCCATTGGTGCACACCTTATAGAGGTGTCCATTGATTTTCATGAAGTGCTTTACCTGGTGAAGAAACTACTGTTTCTTCTAGTGGTCCAACCCTTGTGGCATCTCTTGAGTGAGAAGATAGGTGAGAATGTTATCATACCATTTTGGCTTATCAAGCATTTGTTCAATTATAGCCCCAACAAATAGGAGTTCATTAGGAAATGTATCAGATAATGGGCTTTCTTCCTCTTTGTTGTCTCATCACAATCGAGACAAGTAATCAGTGACCACATTCTCAGTGCCCTTTCGATCTACCATTGTGAGATCGAATTCCTACAAGATCACCAACCACTATATGTCATGGGGGCTCACTGTTGGCTTGTTCATTAGGAAGCAGATGGCATTGTGATCAGTGTGCACAAAAATCTTATATCTAAGCATGTAATACCTAAACTTATCTAGTGCAAACACCATTGCCATCAATTCTTTCTCTATGGACATGTAGTTCAGTTGTGCACCCACAATACTTCATCTAGTGCAGTGGATGTAGTATGGCTATTTCTTGTCATCTAACTGCATCAACACTACTCCCAAGGCATAATCTAATGCATTTATCATAATGTGAAATGATCTAGACCAATTAGGCTCTTGTAGGATTGGAGTTTTCACAAACTTTTGTTTCAGTTGATGGAACACTTTTTCGCATTCTAGGGTCCAAACAAAAGGAGCATCTTTCTTTGTTAACTCTACCAAGAACTTTGCGATCTTAGAGGAATTCTCTATGAAGCATTGGTAGTAGCCAGTATGTCCAAGGAATGATCAAACATCTTTAACTATTTCTAGCTAGTGGGTTATTCCTTGGATGATTGTTATTTTTTAGGGTCCACCTCGATTCTTGCTTGCAAGATTTTGTGCCCTAGTACAATGCCTTCTTGGACCATGAGCTGAATTTTCTGCCAATTGAGTCACAAGTTGGTTTTAACACACCATTTTAGCACTTGCTCAAGGTAGTTTAGGGCTTGCTCAAATGTAGCTCCATAGGTGGAGAAGTCATCCATGAAGACTTTCATACCACTACCAATATGTTGTTAAAAGATTTTCAAGACCAGGTGTTGAAATGTGGTAGGAGCATTACATAGACCAAACAACATCTTATGATATGCAAAAGTCCCCTAGGGATTTGTGAACATTATCTTTGCTTGGTTCTCTAGTGCAATTTGAATTTGGTTATAGCCACTATAACCATCTAGGAAGCTATAGTAGTAATGCCCTGATATTGTGTCTAGCACATGGTCAACAAATGGCAATAGAAAATGATCCTTGAATGTTGCCATATTTAGTAGTCCAAAATCAATGTAGATCTGCCACTTGCCACCTTTCTTTAGCATAATTATGAGTAGGCTAACCCACTCACTATCCGCAATGGGATAAATGAACCCTACCTTGAGGAGTTGCTCAATTTTCTCTTTGACAATTTGCTTCAATTTGGGGTTCAACTGCCTCTATGGTTGTCATTTTGGCTTCATGGTTGGGTCGGTGCAAATGTGATGCTGGCATACCTTAGGATTTATCCCTATGAGTTCAAGATATGACCAAGCAAAAGCTGCTAACCATCTTTCAACTACCTTCAACAATATCTCTTTCTATTCTAGAGCAAGTCTTGCATTGATTATAATCAGCTTCTTATTTTTCAAAAATACATATTCCATTCCAACTGGTAACATTTTCAGATCAAGGGGCTCTTACTTCAATTTCTTAGGAATTTCCAACTCTTCCCAATGGGTATCATCATTTGTATCTTTAGAGAGTTGGTGATGAACTTGCTCGAGTTCATCCATGCTCGTGACATACTCACATGTTAGGCTCTTAGCTAGTTCCATGCAAAGTGTGCTACTTTTTGAATTAGCGGTCAGCCATTGGGTGCCCTCCTATTTTATGGTTGCTGAATATAGACACCTTTGAATTTTGACTTTTGGTGCACACTGCTTACATGCAGAGATATATGCTTACTTTATGGTCCAAAGTTTCTGCTCACAATTACACCCGCTATTGCTATACGTGATGCATGAAACTCTCTTCTTCTTGATCTTTCCAAATGCGTTTTCTTTAGATATTTCCAAGGAAAGATCTCTGATGCTAATTCTTGCATCTATGGTGCTCAACCATGCCCTTCTCATAATGATTGGAAAGTCCCCTTTGTAGTTCTCCACTTTAATTACTAGGAAATTAGCAAGATAAAACCACCCACAAATAGTGGTCACAATATCTTCTACTAGTCCTAATGGAATAGTGATGGACTGGTCTACCAATTCCAATATGATGTTGCTCTTCTTAAGAGGAGGTAGGTTCCAAGCAGTGTGCATCTCATTAGAAATCAAATTAACACCAGAACCTGAATTGAGAAGAGCCTTGCATGGTTCATTTCTAGTAATATACAAATAAATTAGAGGACTTCTAGGATCAACTAATTTCTTGGGAAGGTTTCCTGCATGGATCCAATCAGACATAGTGTGAGTAATCATTATGGTATGGATCCATGGTAAAGTTTGGTTTGAAGGAGGCCTAAAGGAATTCGATATGGAGGAAGAGGCAAGAGTAGGGTTGTCAATTGTGGGTGTAGGTAAAGGCTTAGGTGGACTATGGGGTTGAAAGAAAGGTCTTTTCTTTGATTGGGCATTCAACCCTTCCAAATGATGATTGGATTGCAAATTAATAGCCCTCACAACATTGCATTAATGTGGTTGAGTGGGTAGTTCACCCTACATAGGAGGAGTAGGTGGTAGTTATGCAACTGGAGGAGGAGTGTGTGAAGGGATAGGAGGAGGAGGAGGATAAGGATAGGAGGTGGCATCCCTTCTTTCATGTGGCAAATGAGCTCAGTAATGATCAGAAGGGTGGTAGTAAGGTAGAATATTAGAAACATGATTAGAAGTGTCACGCGGAGACATGGGTTGCTACACGTGGTAACCATATGGATCAAGATATCAGTAAGGGTATTGTTGCCTTGGTGATGCAAGTGCCCATGATTATGGTTTTTTCCATTGTTGGTATTGTCCGTACAGTTGCAGTGGAGCTCCACTTGGATAATATGGTCGTTGCTAGTGGAACTGTCTAAGGTTACCTTGAGGATAAGGTAACCTTTTGGATGTTTACCTTTGTGTAAGTTGTGGATGTAAGGCATACACCTTGGACTCCTGAAGATGTGACACAACAGGGTAACATCCCTTAGGATGTTTATATTGGCAAACATCACATCCACAATCATCATCTAATTCATTTTTTGCAACCTCTTCTATTATAGTAATTTTGCCCTTGCCTTTGTAATATGCATGTTTAGCTTCCTTGTGCCTCTTATGCCCACGGTCACTACCTGGTTCTCTAGACTCTTCAGCAATTTTGAGGATAGCTTGAAATCTTCTATCCATGGAGTCTCTTAATGGATCAACCTTGGTCGTAAGTTCAAATTGGAATTGTTGAAGTGGAAAGGCTTTGTAATGCATCCCCTCATCAAATATGGATTCTTCCTCATTTTCGTAGAACCAAACCTCCCTCTTGCAGATGGAACGATCACGGTTGTACTCCTCTGCACTTTCTCTTTTTCTTAGTTCACCCTTGTCTTTGGTGACCTACTATATTAACCTTTGTACCTGATGGGTAGTTGGTTCTGACAATTGCCCTTGGGCATAGACACCAAGGGTTTTCCTTATTTTATTATGAAACCCATCTATAATGTGGTGAAATTAAGCCAATTGAGAATAACCATGGCCAAGGCATTTGTGCATCAAGGCATAATATCGGCCAATGGCAGCATCCAAGGGTTCATGTGTTCCTTGTTTTCACCCTTGAATTTGCTTCCTTAAGTTGAACACTCTGGAGTATGTTTGATAGTTATCATTGAATAACTCAAGCATGGTACTCTATCATATAATAGATTCTAGCTTTAAGGATCAGTACCAGTTTCCCACTTCTTTGATAGATTTCATGGGGAAAAACTTCAATTTTCGCCACTCATTCTCTATGTTTTGCAAGGCACATGCATCTTGGAAAGCTCGAAGATGATTTTGCAAATCAGAGTTATATTTGCCTTCAAATCAAGGAATATTTTTCATGTCTAACCATTTGATTTGACTATCTTTCACATGCTTTGTTGGAATTTTGACTACCTTTGCAATGTTAAGCATACTTTTGGTAGCAAATAGAGGCTTATCGAGGCCTTAATCATGGTGCCTATGATGCCCTCTACTACCCCTTCATTCATGGCGATGTGCCTCTCTTGAATATCTGTGTCCTTGATCTTGCCTGTCTCGATGATCCCCTTGATTATTGTGGTCTCGTCAGTCATTGTGCTCATTTTGATCACCTCCATCATGATCTTGCCTTTTGTGATCACGATCAGAGCTAGAAGAAAAAGAAGAAGAAGAAGATGAAGGGGAAGAGGAAGGAGAACTAGCATCATCACGGTGTCTAGTACTACCTCTTCGATAATTATGACCATAGTCATGATCTTGCTTCTTGTTTGCATCCTTGTCTTGACTTGCCCCTCTGAATCCTTCTTTGTCATTGGATCCCTTGTTATTAGAATCAAGATTGTGAATTTTGAAATGTAGATTCTAGTTTTAACCTTCATTGTCGAAGTCAAAGAGAGGAGTGTCATTATACAGAAAACCCCCAGAGAAGGGTTCTCCACTAGCTTATTGGTACAATAGGAATGGAGGATCATTTAGCCCTTTTCCCTTTGAAAACTCATAGTGCTATTCTAGTTGTTGGTCCCATAGGTGTTGTGTTTTAGTGGGATGAGAATCCTTGGTGTTGACATCTTCCACATTATACTCCCCATGGCGATCTTGAAGACTGCATCATGTAAGCATTTGATAGAGTATTGTAGGAGTAGCATGATCAAGTGGCAACACAATGTTGCCCTCCATGTCATGCCACTACAACTATTCATCCTAGTGTAGGATGAAGGTAAAGTTTGGAACATACTCATTGGGGTGAGTATATATGATTCGGTATTGTTGAGGCTTTTTCGAACGAACATTATCAACCTTGGGCAGAGAAGCACTCCTGTGAGAAGAAGACATTTTCGGTTAGCAAAATCAAAATCATAGTGCACTCTGAGAATTGGTTGCAATAATTGTGAGGTTCGTTCCAATGATTTAAATACTTTCACTAGATCATAGATAGTGCACCAAACAACAAAAAGATCCCCAACAATGGTGCCAATGATGAGTGGTGAGGTACCCCTATGCCCAACCATATGAATCACTAAGGCATTACACATGATCCAGTCAAATTCTATGGACCTATAGTTATCTCATACACTAGTTTCTCTAGGAAGTGAAATGATGTTGAGAACACTCATTGTCTTCCCAACTACACTTGTGAGGCTCAAGGGTATGGTTTAAGTGTAATCGAGGTATATGAATTTTTGTCATTTTATATTTTATGGATGTATTCGCCTACAACAAGAATAATGGTAGAGTAGATTGAAAACTAATGTTTATTGCCTAGCTAGCCTAACACAAGTAACCGCCTCACTTTCTTGGATACATCCTAAACACATATAGCACTACTGGGTTACTGAATGTTAAGCGTTGCTGGGTTACCAAGCACTATATGAATACTCGAAGTGGTTGTGCTTGCATTCATTAACTACTAAAAATAAATTTTTTAATTAAAATGAATTAAAATAAAGAGCGAGAATTAAAAATGCATTAAAGAAAATATTAAACTATTCTCAGTGTTGCAAGGATTGTCAAAAGAGTTCATTTTATTTCCATCACACTGTTGCACTCAAGTACATTAGTGCTCGAACAAAGAATCATACACACTTTAGACTCCTTTTGTGGGAACTCAAAAAATATTCTAACTTTAAGGAAAATAAACTACAAGAGCTTCGCTACTCTAACCAAGAATAACCAAAAAATTGACTATCAAAACTGAAGCCTAGGTGTGGTATTTATAGACTTGGGGTATACACCCCAACGTTGGACATGCAATGTTGGACTAAGGCCTTGACATTGCGTACACATTGTCAGAGTAGATAGCAAAACATGTTTCATCACTAAGGTAAGGTAACAAGGATGTAAAAGAATTATACATCAAATTTTGTGACCTATTTCATCAAGCTAAGGTAAACTTGGAAGAGTATGAATAGGCTTCAATCTTTTTAGGAGGTCTCAAATTGGCATACCAGCATGAGTTTTCCTTTTATGAGCCACAAACTCTTGACGAGGCTTATGATTTGGCACTCAAGACTAAGAAGAAATTAGGTGAATTCAGAAATAGGAGTAAACAAACTTCCAAGGAAAAGGGAAAGGGATATAGATCTGATAAGGAATCCATTTCCAAATTTGAAGACAAGGAGGGTAGCCAAGATAAGAAGACTTAAAGAGGCAATGAGAAGGGAAAACCCAAGAAAGGTAAAGGTTAAGGTAGAAGCTCATTAAAAATTTAGTGCTTAAAATGTGGAGAATGAAGACATAAGTAATGGGAATGTTTGCTTCACAAGTTTGCCAAGGATAAAGATGTGAAAACCATGGAGGTAGAAGAGACATCAAGCCAAAAGCTCTTCAAAGAGGTAATCCTAATGTTTCAAAAATTTAGGATGTTTCTAAATTAAATTCTTATGCATTCATGGGGAATGTGAATAGAGGAGATCATCCTGATAGGAAACTATTGTTTCAAATTAGGGCTAGTTGTTTGCTTATTGAGGAATGGATTCATATTTTGATTGATGAGGGAGCCCAAGAAAATGTTATTTCTTCTAGAGCAGTTGCTAAATTGGGGTTGGTAACCAATCCTCATTCTAGATCTTATAAGATGCATTAGTTTTCTAGAGATTTTTCCCAAGAGGTGATGGAACAATATACTTTGAAATTTAAAATTGGAAGTTTTCATGATGTTATGAAGTGTGATGTGCTTTCAATATATTGTGTTGATGTAATTCTTAATAGACCTTGGAATTTTGACAATGATGCTTAGTTTGATGGAGTTAGGAATGTATGGAGTGTTGCTGGACTTGATGGAATCCATGATTTGATTCCTAAGATAGCTAAATAAGTGAGGTAACAAAGCTCACTTAATGCTTTCTTAATCCTTCTAGGAGAGAAGAAATATATTAAGAAACATGATGAAATTGGTTTTGGTTTTGTTGCAATGATAACAGTTGCTACTAATCATGATGATGTGTGGGTTGAACTTCCTATAGGTATGTTAGGCTTGAAGGAAAAATTTTCCAAGGTGTTTAAAGAGGAATTGGATGAACTACCATCAATAAGAAATGTACAGCAACAAATTGACCTCATCCCTAGTACTACTGATGAGTCATGAATTTGTTGGCTGCGATATTGCACCCATGATATTGCTTACATGATATCGCGGACGCGATATCATAGCCTAGACGCGATATCGTTAACGCGATGTTGCGGCCTGCTTCCTCATCTATAAATAAGAAGTAGGTAGATTTAGTAGGGGTCTTTTAGTTTTTAGAAGTTAAGTTCAGTAGTTTTGTAGAGACTCTTTGTCAGTTTCCTCTCAAACCTTTTCTCCTAGTGCATGCCCGCAGTGTGGTGATTGTAATTGTATGACATCCTTATTCGAGTGTGACGTACTTGGACATGCACATGATCAGCAATAAAGATTGAGATTACTTCATCATTGTAGCATCCACTTAGCTTATTTACTTATTTATTTAATTTTTATTATTATTTACTGCTTTCTTAGTTAATATCTCTTCACCCTTACCTCCTAGTAACGCGGAATGAGTACGACTTAATCACGAGCATTCAAGTGTGACTACTTGGTAACCCAGTAGCGTACTTAGGCCATGCACTTGGTAATCCTAGTAGTAGTCATACACGAGGTCCAAGATGTGTATGGATGATTGAGAAACGGATGCTCATCGCACTTAGGCTAGTTAGATTCCCTCTCACTCTCTCCCTCTCCTAGTTAGTCGATATTATTTTCTATCATACCCAGGAGTAGCAGTAGTATAGGAACACATCATACACCTCACTCTGGACTAAACCATACGTGACAAAGCCAATACTAGTCTAGGTGGGAAGATAGTGAACTGCGATCTAAGAGTAACTATCTAGTTACCACGACTAGTCTGTCTGTAGAGTTCAACCGGATTGCACGTGAAACACTCGTATTCGTATGGTTGAGTGTAGGGGTACCTCGCCACTCATCATTGGCACTGTTGCCAAGGATGGTGCTAGTTATCTAGATTAGTTATATCATACAAGGTTGCTGTATAGGAATGAACGATATATCTTTTAGGAAGAAATAATTATAAAAAATTCACACACAATTGCACAACCATGCCTCTCCTACAAGACTATGACAATGCCACATCTAGTGAGGTAGTTCATTGGAGAACCAACAAATTATATGAGAATGAAGATTGGAGTATGCAATCAAAGGTGGGGGTTTCTTATAAACATAAACAAAGGCAACATCAT